>OV277699.1:25540000-26046159 GCA_922987775.1 Agonopterix subpropinquella
CCAGGGCCAGGGCTCTGCCCACACGATAAGAAGATTCACAATTACAACTAACGAGCATTACAATACGTCGCTCGAAACACAAAACAAACAGTTATTGCCAAGAAACCATGGAATTTTACGTTCTATATTTGAAGTAATCTAATTCTAATATAAAAAGCTTTATTAATACATTATGATGCAATTTCATTCTCCATAACACAAACATAATTTTAAAAACTCCTTTAATCTGAAGCAAATAGCGGCGTTTAGAGACGTAAATCATAAATAATAGAGAAGAAGTAGCGTTAGGACGGAGACAGAGGGATTGTAAAGTGAAGAGTAAATATATCGTTCAACGCACGAGTCGTGAATAATCTTAGAACTGCGATAAAAGTTTACTGAGATGTATAAAATACACGGAGGTGAGATGCCGTAGGGCGGCTTCTATGTGGATGCGGTTGTTCGAGTTAATAGTACCTATCAAAGTAGTTATAGTAGATTTTCACCTTTGGTGCGTCCAAGATAGCTTTGTGATTTTGACAGATCTTTTTAGAGCGATTATTTTACTTTCTGAAAATATGTGACCTGTAAAACCTTTAATTTTGACGGCTCAAACAGCTTTAAAAAGTAAAATGAAACCTCTAAAACCACCTGTTATCAACAAGCTATCTTGGATAACTATAAGAGGAAGATTTCCTTGCTCTTAGATTTTCACCGTTCAAGCTGTCATCGAAGATAAATTAACAAGTACATTTTAATGACGTCAGTTGTAAAAATATCCCAATTACTAAAACTTGGAACTGGTCCATTATTTTTGTGTTTTCCGTTAAACATCTAATGTTTCAATACTCATATGCAATGAAATTATCTGAATGCACCGTAATAGGTACGTACCATTAGTGCTACTGGATCTCTAGTTAACATTAGTTGAAATAGAAACAGAAGTTTTAAATATGGGTTAGGCTTTCAATCAAAGCGTAGAGTCAAAAAATGACGTCAAAAAGCTATCTATATGATATTATTTTGAATAAAAAAATTTTGAATTGAATTTTGAATTTTGAATTTGAATTTGAATGAGTTGGTTTTTGGAACAAAACTAAATGCGGAATAGAATATCTAAACTAATAAAACTGTAACAGAAGTGTGTCTGTTTTTGTACATTGAAGATATTAACAAAAAAAAGTTACAATGTGCTTTTTAGGTGTCCCTGATTCCAAATCATCAATTTTTGGATTTTTTTCTGTCTGTTTGTTTGTTTGTTTGAACGAGCATCACGCAAAAACTACTGAACCGATTTTGATGAAACTTTTTTTATTTGATAGCTTATGATCTGACTTAAAATCTGGTATATAATTTGTGCGGACGAAGTCGCGGGTTAACTAAGGGTAAGAATATAAAGTAGATGAGAAGTATTCAGAAGTGGTCAATTTGTCCCATGGCGCAAGTAGCATAGCCCCCATGGCGCATGTCGTCTGAAATAACTCTACATTTACATCGGCGCGTGAGCGGGCGGCGCGCGCGCAGATTACAGTCACACAGAAATAAAACGCCTTGTTTTGAGAGTTGTCTCTCCGACCAGAGTGGCATGTACTTAGGTAGGTACTCTGTGTATAGTCGACTACAAATGTGACTTTTCTGAACTATAAATGCGGAAGAAAAACTAATTTTATTTAGTTACCAATGTCTAGGCTATCTGCAGTCCGTCGATCGCAGACTAACAATTTTAGATACTGACTGAACCGAAATTACACTTGGAGATAATATATGAAACTGGCGTTGAGTCGGTTCAATATGACCGATCCAACTCCAATCCCAGACTATCACAAAATCAGGTCATTCTAAATAGGAATTAAAATCACTACTGCGCATGACCGGTCTAAATAGGAACCTATAAATATCTTGGACACTCAGATTATCTAGTTCCATTCGAAGTACCAGAACTAGATAGTTCGGATTTGTGACAAAGATATATAATACACGTAGGTACATAATTATGATTATATCTTTGATTTAGAATATAATAGAGGAGAATATATTTAAGTACGTAAATATTCGTGTTCACCGTATAGTGTTCACCACACGAATATTTGTCAGTAGCCAGATTTACACCCACGATACTCATAGATATACAGGGTTTACAATAAAATGGGACAGCTACTTAAAGGGGTGCTTCAGACCATCAAACTGAACAACTTTCTCTATGGGACCAATATGGAAATCGCGAAAAAAAAATCTGCTGTCCCATACATTTCAGTCGAGTTATGTTTGCAGTTTTGTATGGGAGAGCGGATTTTTTTTCGCGATTTCGATATTGGTCCCATAGAGAAAGTTGTTCAGTTTGATGGTCTGAAGCACCCCTTTGAGTAGCTGTCCCATTTTATTGTACACCCTGTATAATAGATGTAGTATTCAGAACATTAACATTTATTACATTGATTATAATTATCATTGTGACAAGTAGTGAAGTGAGCCCGTCTCCACATAAGCATATAACATGGTGAAAAGGCCAAGCGCGTCTTACCGTCAAAACGCGGTTCATATCTTTGAGAAACTACTAATCGATACGTATAATGTTTAAGACAATGCTCCATCTAATCATAGAAATGATAGAAACTTTTTTAAGGGGATGATCAGACCATCAAACTGAACAACTTTCTCTATGGCACCAACATCAAAAATATCTGCTGTCCCATACATTTGGCTCCAGTAGGTTTGCAGTTTTGTATGGAAGAGCTGATTATTTTTCCACGATTTCGATGTCGGTGCCATAGATAAAGTTGTTCAGTATGACGGTCTGATCATCCCCTTAAAAAAAATTAAGATTATCAAACAGTCTGCGTGCGTCGGCGACTTTACGTAATTACAAAAATAAACCGGATCCAGTAGTTACATCTGAGAATGTATTGCTTTTATAATAACCACGCCGAGAGTCGTGACTCACTGAGATCTTTACAAATAAATATTATTACAACAATACCACGCTTTAGGGAAAACCAAACTTTTAACACACATATTTACGAGGAAAATCTACAGGCAGCCTATGAGTTCGTTATACTTATACCACAAACTAGAAAATCTATGTAATACACGGGTGTTTATTATTTATTTACAATCTGTAATAATAGATGCACATATTACCTATAGATAAAGTTAAAATGCATATAAATAGCTCTCGCCTATCTTAGTTTGAGTATCAAACCTGAAGAAGGCACTGCGCAAAAAGAAGAATAGATCATTTAAATAATATAATAAAAGTGTACATTGATTGTAAAAACGTACATACAAACCTTTTACAACAAGGACATGACATACCAAAAAATCCAAATTATTAACATGACAAAATAGTTCCGAATGTATACAAATAATATTTTCGTTCGTAGCAGGTGGTTGTCAATTTTGTTTACGACATCATTGTTTAAGTTGTCGCACCTTCCGTCAATAAATCCACGATGGATTACAGTGCCGAAGCATGAAAGCACGTATGCAAGTTATGGAACCTCACTAAGGAAATTATGTGCAAAATAGTTGCACAGAACTGTATTCAAGCTACGTCACCATCTCAATTGAGAAAAGAATATTGTTGGGCTTGGGCGCTACAAAAGTTTCCGCGATACTAAGATGCTCGTAGGTAATAAGTTGCACTGAATATTGCAGAGGACATTTAGTTTTTAGTTTTAGTAACAGGGAAAAGTTTGAAAACATCCATTGTGACTTTGTTGGTCATTTTTTTTCAAGGCTAACAAAGTTCATCGAACTATTATTGATTATTTGTGGTTGGGCTATTGCAAGCAAGGGTGGTTGTAACACTAAGACCAGCGCTGGTCCTTTGTGTTCGCTCCAAGCTCACCCATATTTTACGCATACCTCCGAACTTATGGCATTTGCTTTTCGGTCTCGGGAATGCAGGTTCCCTCACGATGTTTTCCTTCACCGCCGAGATAGTAAATGATAAATACAACCGTACATAAATTCCAAAGAACTTAGTGGTACAGGCCAGGAATCGAACCGCGGCCTCATGATTGAGGCGCTCTCTTCCGTATGGGCTATCATCGCTCTCGTCGGACTAAGCTTCACAACATTGGAAATCAAAATGCTGGATATGTGGCTGAACCCAAAAGTTGATAGAGTAGGTAAGCGGTACCCGAGCTCTTACTCCGATAGCTAGGTAATAGGCTGATGACATCGCGAAGAGTGCCAGAAACACTTTGATGTTATTAGCACATGAAAAGGACGAAGGCATGATGGTATATCTTCAGTGGGATCATCTGTATCCATCGTACATAATATTGTTTTGTGAGATAATAACCAAAATAATAAAAACGACAAATAAAACTTAGATGAATTGTGTAGAACTAGAGCAAATTATTAAAGAGTTATTTAGAGGTACGGACCAGGAATCGGGTTACATTAGAGCGCAAACTTTATTCCATAATAGCCTGTCATCGCATTGCAAATAAAAGTACATAACATTCACAACTTAACCGCCTCCGTGGTCTAATGGTTAAGAGCATTGGCTCTCGACATGGGTCGTGGGTTCGATTCCCACGGGGGACACCTAGTGATATGTCACTTTGTGCGTTTTTCCACAGTTGGTTAGGACATTGCAGGCTGAATTACCTGATTGTCTGAAAAGAAAAATAATTCCGTGCTTCGGATGGCACGTTAAGCTGTTGGTCCCGGCTACTATCTCTGGTGGTAGTAGTCGTTACATAAAAACCACGTCAGAGGCCGATAAGGCGGTTTGAAAAAACTCTGACACCAGGGCCAGGGCTCTGCCCACACGATAAGAAGATTCACAATTACAACTAACGAGCATTACGTCGCTCGAAACTCAAAACAAACAGTTATTGCCAAGAAACCATGGAATTTTACGTTCTATATTTGAAGTAATCTAATTCTAATATAAAAAGCTTTATTAATACATTATGATGCAATTTCATTCTCCATAACACAAACATAATTTTAAAAACTCCTTTAATCTGAAGCAAATAGCGGCGTTTAGAGACGTAAATCATAAATAATAGAGAAGAAGTAGCGTTAGGACGGAGACAGAGGGATTGTAAAGTGAAGAGTAAATATATCGTTCAACGCACGAGTCGTGAATAATCTTAGAACTGCGATAAAAGTTTACTGAGATGTATAAAATACACGGAGGTGAGATGCCGTAGGGCGGCTTCTATGTGGATGCGGTTGTTCGAGTTAATAGTACCTATCAAAGTAGTTATAGTAGATTTTCACCTTTGGTGCGTCCAAGATAGCTTTGTGATTTTGACAGATCTTTTTAGAGCGATTATTTTACTTTCTGAAAATATGTGACCTGTAAAACCTTTAATTTTGACGGCTCAAACAGCTTTAAAAAGTAAAATGAAACCTCTAAAACCGCCATTATCACCAAGCTATCTTGGACGCACTAAAAGAGGAAGATTTACTTGCTCTTAGATTTTCACCGTTCAAGCTGTCATAGAAGATAAATTAACAAGTACATTTTAATGACGACAGTTGTAAAAATATCCCAATTACTAAAACTTGGTCCATTATTTTTGTGTTTTCCGTTAAAAATCTAATGTTACAATACTCATAATGCAATGAAATTATCTGAAGGCACCGTAATAGGTACGTACCATTAGTGCTACTGGATCTCTAGTTAACATTAGTTGAAATAGAAACAGTAGTTTGAATCTGGGTTAGGCTTTCAATCAAAGCGCTTGGATTATCAGAAAAATACTCGTTAGTTATAGTCGGAAAAGAGATTAGTCGTTCATTACATAGGATTTTGAAAGCTCCGTTTTTTTAAAGTTCTGCACTATTCAAAGTCATGCTTCTATTCGATGCCTCCTCCATCAGCAACTTGTCGCATAACTATCTTCGTAGAGAGTTGCGCGAGTGCATCCCGCCCACACTGGTTTAGTATTATTTCTGTTTTTCTGTTGGCGGCGCTACAGTGTTGCCAGCGTCCAGGTACATCCAGTGTTGCAACATCGACGGTGAAATATGTTGTCTTACCGTGGGTACTTCAAATTTATACAGATTATGGATAGTAGATAGTGCGCGTGCGTGGACGTTGCTCAATGATACGGTACTTGGTGATGTATGTCGGTGATTAATTATGGTATTTGAAACGTTTGGGGTAATTGACCTGGAATTTGTTACTTTCTTTCAAATATTGTAAATGGTGATTTTATTAAGTCTGCAGCTGAGAGTCTGTCACTTCATCTTTAGGTATATTTATCTAGTAGTTGATTGTAGCAAATGTAGGTACAGCTCAGCACATATATGACATGATCAAAAGGACGACTTTCACCATGTATATTCATTGTTCCGAAGACATACGAAATGGTCATTGCCAGAAATGTTGACGTCATTGAAGCCGATAACAGGGCAGACATGACAGAAGAGAGACAGCAAATACATGTTAAAACAATAACGGAAATCATTAATATCAAAACTGGGAAAATCTGCGGGAAAATCTTTCATTGTATAAATAACTATTGAGTGCTGTGCTCCCTCCCTATAAAGTACCTAACAACTATATCTGACTAACCTATACGGAGTGAAATTGATATCATTAGCATCCTTTTAAACTAAGTCTACCCATCAAACTGAACAACTTTTATTATGGGAGCAAACTGATCGGAGCAAAAAAGAAATCAGCTGTTGCATACTTTGAGTCGAGTAGACATTGCAGTTTAGTATGGAACAGCAGATTTTTTTTTGCTCCGATCGCGTTGTTCCCATAGTCAAAGATGTTCAGTTTGATGGGTAGACTCTTAGTTTAAAAGGATGCTAATGATATCAATTTCACCCTTTATATCCTTGCAACTGTATTTTAGAACATCTAGGTACATGTAGAGTAGATGTGTAGTTCAATTGCCTATTAAAATAAATGTCAGCATCATCCATACAAAACTGAATCAAAAGCATTAATTTAATACCAACAGACCGACTAGAATACTATGTATTCTTAGTACTCTCACAGAGGAAGTGCACGCAGCATTACTCATCAAATAAAACCTGCGCCCGCGCCGAATCGAAACCCAAATAAAAAAAAACAGCACTTGCCACGTGCTTCCCGCGACGGAAGCGTATAATGACACCCCCCTGGCCCCCCTGTAAGTCTTATGTAGCCCCCCTCCCTCCTCCGTCCCACCTCGTCCAATACAAGCTATTTCTAGTAGCAGAGACACTTTACTTGTACTTTACTGAATGTGTGGATGTGACTTTCCTTGGTGTAGAGTTAGTAAGATGGATAGAACGGACGCTTCGAGAAAGAGATCAACTGTAGAATCCAACTAGGCTGAGCAGCGTTCGGGAAGCTACGTAGTATCTTCACGTTACAAATACTGCAGTGTCTTAAAACGAAAGTCTTCGATAATTTTGTGTTTTGCCAGTGATGACATATGGAACAGAGACATGGTCGTTCACTCAAGGCCTCATAAAAAGGCTGAAAGTAGTCCAAAGAATTGCTAAACTTAAGTGGCAATGGGCGGGGCACATTGCTTGCAGAACCGTTGGCCGATGGGGCCGAAAAGTTCTCGAGTGGCGACGGAGCGAGCGGCGTACCGGAAAACGCATCGTAGATAGGCCCCTCACACGGTGGACCGACGACCCTGTACCACTACGTACTCAGGAATTTATGTACGGTTTTAATTTTCACTAGCGCCGCGGTGAAGGATTAACATCGTGAGGAAACGTGCATAACCAAAAACGATAAGAAAATATCATAGAAGTACCTAAGTTCGGAGATATTTGTAAAAATATGAGTGATATGAGTATGGCGCGAACACAATAGACCAGCAATAGTCACAGAGCGATTAGGTATAGCAAGCCTCGGCTTGCAACAGCCCTCCCAAAATAATAACACAAAATAAATATTCATCAACGAAAACAAAAATTCTTTATCCAAAAGCTTGAGAAAAGACAGCACCAACAGCACAAAAACTTTTATCTCTTCTTCATACCTACTTAAACCTTTCGATAACTACAACAAATTATACTAAACAAATACAGTTAATAAGAGGTACAACTCCGAAGGAATCTGTTCCTAATCTTAATGGTTTTCGACGAAGAGCAGAGGGGTCAATTTTATACAAAACTTTGACGCACAATACGCGTAGACGGTATTAATATAAGTAACTTTGTATACATGGAAAAATAGTTTAGAAAATCTAGTTGTCGCGTATCAAATAATATTTGCAATTTATAATATAATTACGAAAATATAAAGCTTTTAAAATTTTGTATGAAAAATTTCAAAGCTTTATATCTTCGTAATTATATTATAAATTGCAAATGTTATTTGATACGCGACAACTAGATTTTCTAAACTATTTTTCCATATATAAAATATTACTTTGACTAATTCCGTCTACGCGTATTGTGCGTCAAACGTTTGTATGGACTGAAACCACCTTAAATATGTAGTTGTAAAATCAATTCTATGAGATGCCTACGTCTGCGTGAGAGACCGGCGCGCGGCGCGGCGGTATGCGCGAGAGTCGAAGCATCCGGCGCGCGATATATGACGACACTAGGGTTTCCACATTCACACTATCAGTACAGATACGTATTATAATCCTGAATTAAATATCTTAAAAACTAATTAATAAAAAAAATACTAAGTGTGACTTCAGGTAAAAGAATCAGATTGTTTCAATAGATACATACTGTATTTCCTGATGCTGCATGAATTTATCTCATTTCCCTGTCTGGGTTGGAAACAGCCAGACATATTATGAATATGAAAGAGATATTTCCCCTTCATCTCCATTGGAAAGGGAAAGATTCGTCGCCAGGATTGTTGTGTTTTTCAAAATTATACTTAGTATTTGTGTGAGAAGTGAGTTTGTGAGAGCCTATATAATTGCTGATGCCTTTGTAAGTTTGTAGGTAATCATAAGAGCACGTTTTTTTTATAAAGAATATAACCACTATTGTATAAAAAACAGGCAACACATTTTTGTTTTAAACAAAAACTAACTTGGAAATGATCTTTCTTTCGAGAATATCCTGGATCTTCTACCAACCTGGCCACCCTACCCGCCACGCGTCGAGTCTCGCTGCGCACACGCATCTCCGGCTGACTCATTATCATTACAATCTTCATATTCGCACGTTAAGCTAAACACTGTGATTAAGTACATCCTCATTGCATTAAAAGCTAACTGTTACGATTGGTTCATCTAGAGTTATTCCTATTTGTAACTAGGAGGTGGGAGCTGGAGTGACTCTACATTATGATTAGATTGACATTGTCTTGACCACTTGCCTCCAATTCCACTGGGCCCGCAATGTGAAGTAGGTATGGCCCAACTCCACAGATGAGAAATAAAATCTGCTCTTCCATATAAAACTGAGAACCTACTCGAGCCAAATGTATGGGACGCTGGTTTTTTTATGGCGATTTTGATGTTGGGCTTATAGAGAAAGTTGTTCAGTTTGATGATCTGATCGTCCCCTTAAAAAAGTGTCAGCATATTAAGAAGGACCCTGTATGTATAAAGATTTTTTGTAAAATACAAGGAAACTCAACACAACAAGTCAACAACATTTAAAACATTGAAAAACCGAACATTAAATATTTTAGTTAGGTACTTACGTTTATCTCATTTGTTTGAGTCATACGATGTAAATTACACTCGAATGTTTCTAAGAATTAGCAGAAACACCTTATAAATTACCTAATTCTGTAGGTATATGCAATAGGAAATCATAGGAAAGGTCACAGTCCAAGTCTAATATCATCATACCCGTAATCACAGTAGTGTCTGGTAATATATGGCGTCTTTTAGACATTATTATTTAGGTATTACTTGTTTAAATCTAAACTATTATAAAACTGTAACAGAAGTGTGTCTGTACATTCAAGATATTTACAAAAAAAAGATTACGATATGATTTTTAGATGTGATGACAAAATGATTCCCTGATTCCAAATCACCAATTTTTAGATTTTTTGTCTGTCTGTTTGTTTGTTTGTTTGTTCGTTTGTTTGGGTGTTTGTTTGTTCGAGTATCACGCAAAAACTACTGAACCGATTTTGATGAAACTTTTTTTGTTTTATAGCTTATCATCTGATTTAAAATCTGGTATATAATTTATGCGGACGAAGTCGCGGGTAAAAGCTCGTATTACATAAAATAATTCTCAAGATTAATACACTGAAAGTTAATTTCAACTTAAAGTGCGGTGAGCTCTTGGCCTCGCGAAAACGCGCTTTTTGGATTAACTATTTTCCATTGAAAATTAGTATTATAATAGGTCGTGATCGATCAAGTTTCAAAGTTATACTTACCTGATATAACGAAACCACGAAGTATTTGAGAATCATCAATTTAACATTTATTATCCAGTTTATAAATTTTTAGAAAACACGGTACAGCTTTATGTCACCAATAACAACTTTGACCCCAAAAATTGCAAGTAAAATCAACTCTCTATTCAATAAATTGTAATACCTACCATAATAAATAATAGTTAGGTATAATAGTAAATTCGGTTGATAATAAAAACGATGACAACACGATGCGTCATAGCTTTCTCAGCACGAATAATTTCGCAACAAATATAAAGTGCGCACTTACTTGACTACAATAGTTACCTGATGAGTAATACAGCATCCGGCACCAATTGTCCTTCTTACTTGTGCTTAGTAAGCAATGAGCAAGCATTGCTTTGCTGGAAGAAATCTCTTTACTCTTTAGAGATAAGCTCGCCCTTTGTACAATAAAGTGTTAAAATAAAATAAGCATTGGAATATGAAAACGATTTAGACTTACATCGTTTTCATTTTAAATAAGTTTTGACTCTCAAGTTCACATTTTTAGAAATCAATCAATCATTTTATTTATTGCAAGTAACATTGACTCATAATTTTGTTAGTAAATACTTATTCTAATGTTAGTACTTAGTAGTAAATGTCATACTCTTTCTTTTATTGTGTTTATACCTACATATGACTAACAGACAACTCTCACCCTAAACTGCTGAAGATAGAAACATGATATTTGGAATATATTATATTCTATAGAGGATGTAGTAGTAACCAAAGAAAGGATAAACCAAAGAAGTTCATAGTTTATTATTATTATTTGTTTGAATGACCAAAATGTTTGGTCTTGACAATTTTACACTATTTACACTATGTTTACGCGGGCAAAAGGTCCTTAAAGCTTGGGCGGTTTGGTTAAATAAGATCTTAACTATTTACCTACTCATCAATTACTTCTTGTATTAGTATTAGGTATCTCAAAATGTATTTTTAAAGTAAGTAGTAATTTTTACTTAAATCCGTGGTAGAATCGGATAAGACATGAAATTTACCAATTAGGACGTTTCGCTGACATTTTACCAATAAGAAAAAATCTTGAAAAATCTCTGTTAATTTCAATGAATAGTCACAGTCATTCTAATTGGAGACAAGATGACCTGTTACAACATGGTACCAATATTAAATAATATCTTCAATATTAACACCTACGACGCTATTACAAATATCGATGAGTGAAACCAATTTATGTTAATTATAATAAATTACCTAAATTGTGTCGTTTCACTCCTATGTTAGAAGTTAGATAGAGTAGATACTGCACTGCACTCAGAAATAGATTCCCAACCACAGATAAATAACACATTCTTAGAGAAAAACAATACTGGCTGCTAACAAACCTGTGAACTGCGTGCTTATTATTATTAGTAAATTAATATTTCTATGATTATTATTTGTTGGGATTCAAAAATGGAATTTTTAGGTTGTAATAGCGACGATTTCGGGTTACACGTGGTGGTCATTTTGTTCCGTAATGTATGGATTATTGCGTTTATATGTTAAGTCTTGTTCATAGTTCATACTTTGTAGAAGTATCAATTTACAATTTAATATGGACAGAAGATAACTGTGTCTGTTAGATAACATTCTATCACATTTTAACCTGGTGGGTTTAACCAAACCTCCCTAACTGCCTCCGTGGTCTAGTGGTTAAGAGCATTTAGCTCTCGCTACTCGTGGGTTCGATTCCCACGGGGGACACCTAGTGATATGTCACTTTGTGCGTTTTTCCCCTGTTGGTTAGGACATTGCAGGCTGAATCACCTGATTGTCCGAAAAGAAAAATGATTCCGTGCTTCGGATGGCACGCTAAGCCGTTGGTCCCGGCTACTATCTCTGGTGGTAGTAGTCGTTGCATAAAAACCACGTCAGAGGCCGTAAGGCGGTCTGAAAAAACTCTGACATCAGGGCTCTGACCACACGATAAATAAGTAAGTAACCAAACCAAGTCGATGTCCCGTTTTTAAATTTATCTTCATCCAATCTTCATCATCTTATCTTCAATACCATCATAATGTTTGATGAAAAAGCCGCAAAATCTCATACTAGCAAAATCATCACAATTATTAGACTTATTGCTTATAGGCATATCCAGAATCAAATTGGAAATTATTTTATTTATAGTAGCTACTAGTAGTGTTTAGTTGTATTTTCGGTAGGAAGTTTTAGGTTTTCATTTCATTGTATTGTAAGGTACGATGGAACTGACATTACCTCGGGGTTTCGCGATATCGAGCGAGTTGCACTTTGCGATTGGGTGATTCTGATTGCTTTCTTAGTTTTTATTCGGAGTTCTTTTGAAAGGCCTACATTAACGTTGGTCCCATACATAATTACATATACCAAACCGACAATGTGGTGCCAAGTATAAGGTAACTAACTTTTCCTGCACCGAACTGACTGGTGCTGATGCAACTTGACTACCTCCTTTCTTCTTCGATTGTGAAACTAATTGAGTGACAATTCAGATAACGGATTTAATCAAAGATTCTTTGTATTTTGCTAATGAAATTCTATATATCGGTTTAATAATCCCACTTCCGACTGTTATATTAAGATATCTTAGCAATTTACATAATTAATTCATTAAATAAAAGAATGAATTTTACTAAATATGATTTATGTTATTTAGTCTAATTTTAGAAAGAATCTGTTACATGTAAACTTTTAAAAGCTTATTTACGATTGGTTTTATATACATAAACTGCGTGAAAATAGCAATAGAATAATTTGTGACGTTATTTACATAGGAATGTGCTAAGTAAAGTAGGTGGTATAAAGTTTCTAGACCCCCGCGGTGGGCACACTTTACAATAAGGCGGAAATTGTCGTGGCTGACTAGATGTGTGGGCGAGTGTACTTATGACAGCTGTCTTTGTACCTACTTCATCTGCGATCAAAATCGTGTCACTGATGTTGACATAAAACGTTAAAACGTTACTGTAGGTAGGTACTGTAGCCCAGTCACTTTTCGGTTGGAGCCGGGACCTTAGACAATTTAATAGGGACTCGCCTTGCGGTAGCATTTCCCCTCTGCCACGGTATTAGATCAATTAATCTTACGCATTTACACCCAATTTTATACCTTATCACTAAACGATAATAGCGAAACAATCATTTTGAACTTAGAACGTTTGGGGTTCACACGAGATTACTTTTCATGATTTTTAACATTCAAAATTAGAATCTAAACTTATGGGGAGTAAAATCCAATGTTGCGGATTTCATGTTACCTCGCCCCCCGCAAAAAGTGGCAGAAATGTTTCTTACTAGAATGACACGCGTAACTCGTCCCTATTAAATTGTCTAAGGCCGGGACTAATTAATACTTAATTGGATTTTTTTTTCGCTATAATATTGAAGAGCCAATTTGAGCTTAGAAATGTACCAAAATAAAAAAAAATCACGGCAGCAACAGTTAAGGGTTTAAGGCTTTACTATTATAGTATACTTCAAACATGGTGTAAATATTTTTGCCTACTTAGAAGGTTTTGAAAAATGGATTCGTATTTTCTAATAAATACCTCATTTTTTAAATTTTAATGCCTATTTTATTGCTCAAAAATAATGTATATTGATAAATCTAATTCAAATGAGTGCATTGGTATTAATATTATTAATTTAAAAGCCTTCTGGGACACACAATTTTGATTTCTATGTTGCGTAGCAAATTTTTTTAATATGGTTTAGGATAGTATTTTTGTCACTAAATGGTGCCGGTTACAGTTTAAAAGTCCAATTTATAATTACTCCCTGCCCCGCCTAAAAAAACTCCGTAAAATGACTGGCCTATACCGCGCGAAACGACTCAGCGCAAAAGGTTCCAGAACAGATCACTCATGTAAAGCAAAAAACCCAAAATGCAACTTTGTATTCTTCGTATACAATACAACATTAAATAATTAGCATTAATTGCTAAAATGCGAAATTATGGTGCAAAATAAGTACCAACATTTTTGACTTTGTAATTAAATTATACAACAAAGCTAAATATTTTTGGAAGCTGGGTCGGATACGTGAACACGAAACATCTAATCAAACCTCCCAGAAAGTTTGCAATTATAATGTGAATTGTAAGGTTAACATTGGCGACTCTACCTTATATGGTTCAAGTATGGTCGCGCGACATTTGCTTGCGCTATATAGCGACTATAACCCTAGATAAGATCACTATTACGAGGTAACTGAATATACGTTATAATATACAGGGTCCTTCTTAATAATATGCCGACACTTTTTTAAGGAGATGATCAGACCATCAAATCGAACAACTTTCTCTATGGGATCAATATCGAAATAGCGAAAAAAATATCAGCTGTCCCAGTATACATTTGGTCCAAGTAGGGTTTGCAGTTTTGTATGGGAATCGCATTTTTTTTTTTTTGCTATTTCTGTTTTGGTCCCATAGAGAAAGTTTTTCAGTATGGTCTGAACATCCCCTTAAAAAAGTGTCAGCATATTAAGAAGGACTCTGTATACGCGATGTAAAAAACTCGTTAGAGCCATGTGGGACGGCGCGATGTGAGCAGTGAAATTATGTTCCTTGATCGAACTAAGAATGTTTTGTACGCAACAGGGATAGACTACAAACAATTAACTTTCTCTAGTCATGGTAAAACTCTTTAAAGTGTTAACCTAATTGAATAAGTAACCTTTGAACTTCCGGAAGCGTAAACGGTTAAAAAAGATTTCTTGAAATAAGAGATTATGTTTTCTTCGATATATATGAGAGCGCCATATTCTTGGTTCAATGCAATTTGCTTTCAGTCAAGACAATTGTCTTGTGTGAAAGCAAATTGCATTGAACAAAGAATATGGCGTTCTCATATACAGGGTGAAATTGATATCATTGGCCTTTTAAACTAAGAGTCTACCCATCAAACTGAACAACTTTCACTATGGGAGCAAACCGATCGGAGCAACTAAAAAATCAGCTGTTCCATACTAAACTGCAATGCTTACTCGACTCAAATGTATATGCAACAGCTGATTTTGTTTTTGCTCCGATCGGTTTGCTCCCATAGTAAAAGTTGTTCAGTTTGATGGGTAGACTCTTAGTTTAAAAGGATGCCAATGATATAAATTTCACCCTGAATATCGAAGAAAACGTAATTTCTTATTTCAAGAAATCTTTTTTACCTGTGTAGGTAAGGTATACGTACGCGAGTTTACGCGACGAACAATACATTTTCTATTGTGTCTGTAAATTCAATGGTTTAAAATCGAAATCACTCATAACAAACATACAATAACTAAGATAGCTTACAACTAACGAACATACATACTGACATATAGCGAATGAGTGATGAAGGCTGATCTCATGCGAACATAATAAACAAGTCAACTTTTCAATTATAAAAATAAACAAATCAAAAAGTCTAGCGCAGGATAACTCTGATTGTTTCACCGGAATGGACAGACCAGACCGCAAGCGATGGCGGGTGGCAGTGATTATGTATGATGATTTTATGCCAACTTATATTTTCGACTTACCTTAGAGGATATAAGCGTCAATGTAGGCGAGGATTCCTGTGAAACAAACAATAAGTATCCTGCTTTAATTGCCTTTTTTTCAAAATAAAAAAATAAAGAATAATTTCGTGACGTAAAATATGAATTTCTTATGTTTTTGTAGCTAGAAGGTTGTCATGTTTTAGGTTGCGTAATGCGTTGCGTGTCCATTCAAAATATAGTTTATGTTTGTAAAAATAACGCAATTATGAGATCGATACTATTAAACTACTAACTACTTAGTATTATAGTATTGATTATGTAGTCTTCATTTACCGAGTTAAGTAAATTATTTTTCCTGGAAATGTTCATCCAAGAAACCATCTACCTATTCTCGGAAATTGATAACTTAACTAAAGGAAAGGGGCATGACTCAGAATGTTAATTGAACGCAATTGTATGATTCAAAGAAAGAGGTTTTATCAGGACTCAAGAGGAAAATATCATCCAGAGGACGCGTCATCGCTTCCCGGGAGTCTGTCCTCTTTCTTTTGCACTTATTTCATGCGGTCAACATGAATGAAATGAAATACATTCTCAGTTTATGAGAAACGAGGACAAATAACTTTACGTTGCTAAAATACTTCTAATATGTAATTGTAGGTACCTACCTACAGAGGTAAATAGATACTTATATTAAAGTATTTAAATAAACGTGTAGTCTATAATAATTGGCGCATAACATTCGTGAGAAACTTTGTACTTACCAAATTTTTTACTAAACATTTAGACAAAATAAAACATTGTAACGAATATAATTATACCAGAAACGAGTCTTGAATAATAAACACTCGAGTTTATTACTCTTCAATAACTATTAAACGTATCAAAGTAATTACTTGTAAAACAAAGCTTCGCAAAAAATGTAAAGCTTTAGGAATAACAATAACAATTCAACATCGCATGCGCAAGAGTCGGGCCCGAGACAGCCGCCAACAAAAACGAACACAAAAACGTTACCAACTCTTCCTTTCTTAAATTATCCTGTCACGCTCACCTATAAAATGCAATTGGTTTTTAAAAAATTCAAACTTGAAATTGGAACTCGTTAGAATAAACCAACTGCCAGAGCGTCGAATCTTCTGACAAGCGATGTTATGTCTTATCTCGTAATGATAGAGTGTAGTGCGAGTGTAAAGTTGTTGTGGTAGGATATATTTGGCATCGGGTTGCGCACACAATAGACGCACGCGCGGTACCTGCCGCGCAAGGTGACCCTGCGGTGAAGGGCACGAGGCTGCCCTTGCGCACCTCCCCACCCTTCAGTCCCGCAGGTTCGCATTCGCATGCATTGTCCGACACGCCATTACCGAAATGACCACTATGATCAGTAGAGGTGGGATAGAAATTCCATCGACAAAAAGTTCAGTGCTACCTACTCTTCATGTTAAGTGCTAAGAACCGGATCAAATGTATGTGCATTCGTCGAAGCTAGGGCTGGGAATTTTTGGGGACAAAAGAATATTATTGGATTTACTAGGAATTAATGAAGGAAAAGAATCCATCGTAAACATCGACAAAACGATTTCAGGGATGAGTTTGCCCTTGTACTTCTTTACTTTGTACCATTATACAGGGTGTATAAATGCTGAAACGGTGAATTCGGACCATCGAACTTAACAACTTTCACTTTGGAGCCGCCGCGCCCTCAGGATCAACGTGAAAAAAATCTGCTGTTTTATACATTTGAGTCGAGTACTTAGTTACAGGTGTTTTGTATGGAGCAGCTGATTTTTTTCACGTTTTCTGAAATCATACCAACCATGCCAACCATGACTCCATGTAGTGAAAGTTGTTCAGTTCATAATGATTAGTCATCATAAAGTCAGGTATTACTATTTCCGTGTTAGGTTCATTTGAGTCCTATATCAAAAGGAATCCTGATTTGAATTTATCGACAACCAATCAGTATCAAAATCTCACCCCTATTTTATTGGCAAAAATTGGCAATGCTCCCGACAGAGGCTTCCAGCGACAGGTGCAGCATTAGTCGACATTTGCCGACAATTACCGACAATTGCCGAACTCGCTATTAATGTTGGGGTAAAACCGAATCAAATAATTGTGAGACCTATCTCGTATGGAAATGAGTAATCGATACCAATTCAAGATATGTTATGTATCGACAAGTGACGTGAACTGTATGATTCACACAAATACTTTTGTGTCACAAGGTTTAGCTCATTTCATATTTTATAATTATTTGACACTAACAATTATTAATGGCAGCACTTTAATGTTTTTTGTTTCTAACTTGAGGGAAATCGAAGTATAGAGAGGCTACCTACAAACTAAATTTGGGGAAACCGTAGAAGTTAAAAGACATCCTCCAAATCGGGCCATTTTTGTACTACCAACTTTTTCTACAGCGTTATAAAAATATGGAAATAATAGTTCACATACTCATATTACTAAAACTAATTATTTCAACGTTATATTTTATGGTACAAACGAGATATCTTGAATTGAATTTGGATATTTTAGTTACGAAATGTGAAAAAATGGCGAAAAAAACACAGAACAAGTAGTCACAAACTTTTTGAAAAAAGAAGGCCTTGACAATAAATTGATTGACATATTTTGACATTGACATAATTTTTTTTTAGGTTTTATTTCTCTAATTCTCTATTAAGGCCCCTCACACAAGTGCGATTTCATCGAGCGATAATATCGCTGCGATTTTACAATTTTTATTTTCAGTACAGCATTAGCTTCAAATTTTTTGAACACTATTGGGTTTAATAGCAAAACTAACATTTTAAACCAAGATCTGGTCCTAAAGCCAGGAATGTCTCCATATGAGGGAACTCTTTCTTTTTAGGAAAGCCTTTCTAGCGACAGTTACCAAAAGTATGTCTATCTCAGACTATACTTATTCATTCTCATTGGTGGGGCGGACGCGTGACGCTGATCGCAAAATCGCACCTGTGTGGTAGGAGTAGGACATGCGACGCGGTCACAAAGTCGCCGGGATATTATTGCTCGATAAAATCGCAACTGTGTGGGGGAGCCTTTAGTGGGAGTCAAGTATAGGTAAATGGTGAAATAAAACAGTATTTGATTAAAAAACATAATTATTATTCATTTTCCACATCTTCTTTAACAATTATTTATCATCCAGATATATGCAGCAAGAGGCTCAATATTTGTCTGGTATTGTGCCCAACCCATGTACCAGACTACCTTCAGTATGCACAACACCTCACAGTCCTTTTACCACTAACACTGCTACAATAATAACACAAATGCTATCTTCCTACGACTGTATCACACTTTCATTAATAAGTAAAGTATTAGTAAGTAAGTATTAATAAAGCAGAAAAACACAGAAAAACTAAAGCGCAGCCGAATCGAACAAAAACATCAGATAATTCCACTGGATAATTCAGAGAAAGTACTCTTTGATTCAGAGCCATTTCAGAGCAAAATTCAGATTGCGCTATCCATAAAGGAAATAATGTGTAGTTTCACCTCCTTGAGGATTACCTCCTTGATGACGCTATCATTAACCAAGAAGTTTTACTACAGTAAAGATCGCTTTTTTATATTGCTAACTGCGCTATTTGTAATTACTTCGAGCTGTCATCATATTACTTTAAATATTTTGTAACACGAAACGACTTTATTTGTAGCTATTATAGCAATTGGTTTGTATTTTTATTATATTTGTCTATATTAAAATGCGTATATAAAAGCTATCACATGCATATGCATGCATATCACAAATTGGCCTGACGGCCCATACATTGATGAATGATGTCTTTTGCAACTAGTTGTTAGTAAATATTTTATCCTTATTCTTAAATTGACAAATACGATTGAGGTTAAGTACCAAAACTCAGGTGCACTAAATTTAGATTAAAATTGGTGCTCAATGTGGAATAGCTGAAACTTACGACCTATCTATACAATGATCTCTGTCGCGGGCAAACAACAAAAATATTATCTCCTCCAAGATATAATAGTTGTTTAGAGAAATTACCATGGATTTAAATCCCAATACCTGGAAATTAAAAAGTAGTTATTGAAATGTCAATTTCTCTTTCATGAACGTCGATACAAAAGGAGATGGAACAACATATCCCAAGCCTTTATCTGTATCATCGTAAAAATGCACAATGACACTTATAATTAAACGATGCACAAAGACAGCCAGCGGAGAAGCCCAGTGCGAAGTCACAGCGAAGTGTCTCGTCGATGCAGTGGCAGGGGAGGTGGGGAGGAGGGGTCGGAAGCTCCAGTGACCCAGTTCATGGGAGAGGGGACGCTTCCGAGTTTCCGACGGCCGACGACGACGCCTTCAATCAGCGAATGACACTCGCGCCTTCGAAGGAGGGAGTTTTGAAGAGATGGAATTAAGTATCTAGTTAGTTGTGAAAAAACTGTCAAGTGCGTGTGAGACCACGTAGAGTGTAGGGTTTCATAGTCTTTTATCCTTACAAACGGTCACTGACTTGCAACTTGCAAAAATGTGCCTCATTCAGAGACATACTCAACGATAAACGGTCAAATCAAACAGGAGGTGCGCTAAAAAAATTTGCTAGGTTTCTAACGACCCCAAGAGGGTATGAGGTTGTGAGTCTTATGTATGCATAGGCGTATGTATATATTTCCTTTAAATTATATCTACATCAGAGATAGCAAAGTTGTTAAAAAGGAAGCCCTTATGTCTGTCTATATGCAGTATGTGGATATGGTCTAGAATCTAGATAGAAAGAGTCACATAGAAAATTGTTAGTTAAAAAATCATAATCATAGAATAAATATTGAATCTAACACTAGAATAGACGAGGTATAAGATGAAAGATTTTGCTGTCATTTATTAAGTATCAGACCAATTTTTATGAAATCAACGTTTATACGTGTACAACTTCCGCTGTGATTTGTTCATAAGACACTGTATGTATACATGTAGGTAGATACTCCATGCTGTGTGCTGATATTTGTTCGCAGTTTTACAGCACATACTTCAAAACGTCAACACGTACCAACATTAAATTCGGCATGTTATAAGTCATTAGGTAGTATGTTCCACTTCCAGCTAACCCTTTGCAGCCGCAATAATTATTGGACAGCTGAACCAAACTCAACTATATCTCAAACAATAGCCTCTAAGTCAGCACACGCCACCCGGTACCTTACACGTAAAACTACCAAGTTAATACAGATTTGAACCTTATTACGAAAGAATAAAGACGCCTGGTTGGTAAAATAAGGTAATAGAGGCAGCAGGTGCTGCGCCCGCGCACTGCACCAAACTAATATATCACTTTTTGCTCACCCAGCTTGATTACAGTCTGTCCGCTTAACATACAATGTATGTCTGTATGTCTGGCTATTTGTAAGGTCATAGGTAATAACAAGGTGCGCACATAATATTTAATAACAAACAATTTAGGTTTAATAGCAGATCTGAGATTTATTTCACACGATTGTAGCTTGATAGCGGCTAGATTTAATTTGCATGTCTGAATCGTTCCCATACAATCTTTGCTAGGACTATTAGGTAATTGTAACATGTAGGTATATAATTAAAAGCGTCGGTAGCACGTTGCGGAGAAGTGTGAACATACAAATCATGAGAGTCTGGATTCGACCATGAGTTCTGGACCGACGCCTATACACCAGCGTTTTCTCGTGGTCCTAACTATTTTGTCCTACTAGTAGGTCCACCAGGGACACCTATTTCTGTTGGTCCTACTGATGGGTGCTGAGTGCAGTGGGCTGTATATAAGCCGATGATGATTATTGAAACCTAATATCACCTGTCTACCATTGTAGGTGGTAGAGACTACGATTTCCTGCTACGATCAAGCTTAGCAAACTTCTTACGTATCAGTTTCAGTCGGTTTTAAACTCTGTCTCCTACCTATATCTATTATATATCGTTATTTAATCATTACAACATAAGTCTGGACTCGATTTTGGTACTAAGTGGGGTTAGAACTGGATAATCTGTGTGAATATATACATGATATTTATACCTAGCTAGGTCTGAAATAATCGTATACCTACATACGTGAAAAACATTTGAATCTACAATGTGTTGTAAAATTATACATGTCTTACGTTTTTTCATCCATTTATTAACACTTTATATGTATTTCATAATATTAGTGTTATGATCGTGTAAAAATGTTAAGGTGAAACCCTATTGTTTCTTTATAACACCCGTACAATGTTCAAACAGAAAATAAAAAGCAGCTATTGCCCCTGTAATCGTAAAGCGTCGTAAAGTTATTTTTAACACCACCTAAGTACCTCTACACGTTATAGTTGCATGTATACGGAGGCTCAAATATTTAGCCTCCTCCCCCGCCCCCACCACGGTCCCCGCCTCACCCCCGCCGCCGTCAATCGTAAAACTTACCCTATTAACTGTTTACAGCCTTCTAAAACTTTACACGTAGAGTAATGTGCGGGCAGAGACAACAACCACAGGGAATTCAAGCCGAATCTATGCAGTTACGAATTCATCATCATCATCATCAGCCTATAAACGTCCCACTTCAGGGCACAGGCTTACCCTCAGGGAGGGTGTATGGGCATTAGTCCACCACGCGTGCCCAATGCCGATTGGTAGACGAGTGTAAAATATAAATTCAATTTACTCTAAACAAAAGATAACCAGATGTGAACCCTAAAACCAGACTTAGTTACTAGAAGAACAAATAGCCCGAGATCCGACCGTAAAATTATGCACCTATTTAATAGGCGAACGAAATGTGATTCTAGTGTATGTTTACACAGGGGTTAATTCAACGCCGCAAAGTTGCCTAGAAAAATCTTGCCGCAAGTACCTTTTCCATTATATTATGACTTTTTCCACCTGTCTATTAGGGAAATAAATGAGGTGCCATCGGAAGGAGACTGATCTTAAGTACTGGAAAAACTAGGGTTGCCACCTCTCTGTTTGCCGCAACTATAGGGTTGCCAGGTTGAAAAATGACCTTCTTTGAACCTGGCAACCCTATAGTTGCGGCTGATTGAGAGGTGGAAACCCTAGTTTTTTCCAATACTTTAGATTAGTCTCCTTCCGATGGCATCTCATCTACTTTCCTAACAGTCAGGTGGAAAAAGTTATACCAAAAATCATAATGGAAAAGGTACTTGCGGCAAGATTTTTCCAGGCAACTTTGCGGCGTTGAATTAATCCCTGTGTAAACATACACTAGAATCACATTTCGTTCGCCTATTAAATAGGTGCATAATTTTACGGTCGGATCTCTGACTAAAATGTCAACATTCTTATTTTCGCTTACCCTGAATCGGAGTTTGTATAAGTGACAAAATAAAAATAACATCGTTATTTTACAAAGAAGTAGGAACAGCGCGACCAACGTGACCGTTGATGTCTTTTATATGGGTGCTCGGACAAAATTACAGAAAAGTGTGTTTTAGATTGTCGGACTAGAATCTTATTAGCTTTAATAATAATTTATTGTAAAGGTCAATGTCTGTAGAATAATCTTATTGGAAAATTGATTCTTATTTATTTAATAGTGTTCGATAAAGAAAATTTTCTTGAATTGTTTTGTTGAAAATTTTGCATTATCGTCTGCTTATATATATCCCTTTGCATGGCAATCGCCTTCTTAAGAATCAAACGTAAGAGGGAGCAGGCTATAGTTAGAAGCAAGTTGGTGGCCAACTTATTTTGCATTAACCTCAGGTTCAGTGAAATCTAGCAGTGCTATCCGTGTGGCGACATACTGGGCTGGAAAAATTTAGTATGACTTGCCATCGACTCGATAGAAGAAGTGACATCTGAAAAGAACACATCTGTAAAATATGTCAGTAACTAATCAATAAACGCTGTCATTTTCTCTCTAACAGAGCTCTAAACCCCATTGCTACTCTACACAACACACTCAGAAACACATTTAAAATATAATAACCGTATTCATTCTTCACAAACTGCACTGCGCCCGACTCGGACATAACGGACTTAGTATGCTTCAAGTTGGCTTTAGGCTGGACTTAGGCTCTAAGTTACACTTCGTCTCACGAGCCAAGCCATTTGCGTACATATTTCGTGGCAGTTAGGAGTTCAGTCAGGGGCCTCTTGAGTGTGATCTGCAAGCTGCAGCCGCGCGAGGGAACCAAGGACGCCCGGTCTCAATGTGACCCAATGTGCTACATTACTTTGCTTAATGTTACAAGCGAAGCGCTGCCGCTGTTCTGGATTAGTTATAGATTTGGCATGTGAAAATTGTTGTATTTTGAAATAATGGGTGGAATGAAAGTGGCCAATTAATAATGATATGAAAACTCTATTGCCAGGTCTAATCTCAGAATCTACAGGTCCACGGGAAGTAAGGCGACTAAGGAATACAATTTTTTCAGTGTTTTAGTGGTCGAAAAGTTATTCTGTAACCGTGAAAATGGTCAAGTAAACCCTGCGAGTAGTTAAGCAAGGCTTGTATACAAGCCTTGCTTAACGTTATACCTAGTAGCTCCCTATAGGGGGAAGTTGGAAGTTTCAGCAAAATTTCTGATAATTGAATCACTAAAATGCTTGAATTCTCTGATTGTAGAGCTGATTACATATTGATCGGTATCGTTTTTGTCCCAGATTTCTTTCAAGTTCTTCTAAAACTTTTTCCAATTCTAATCCAATCGAAGTTTCAAACTCGAAATATAATCTTAAAAGATCAAAAGCTTCACAACGAATGTTATGCTTCGATCAACAATATAGAAATGTTATGCAAGAAATAAGTTGCGAAGCAATCCTTACAATATAATCCCCATTAGTGCACTTCGCAACGACCCTTACACCTACAACCTCTCACTCGCACACCCACAAAAAACGCGTACCTCTAGAAGACGCGCAATCCGTTGCATTCCATACCCGCAGTACCACCAACTTACGAACACTTACGAATGTGTGAAAATCAACCTTTGGAGATGTAAAATAAGAATCAGTTCAAACGCGCCGGTAATTATTATTTTTAAAGGCAAGTGCGAAGGGTCTCGGCACTTCGGCCAAAGAATATAGAGTCGGGTCGCTCGATCTGCTTATGGCAGTTTAAAAACATTGAGAGGTTTTGACAGATGAGTTTGTGCGCCGGAGTTGTTACGATCTGGGTGTCTTTGGATTCTGCTTTTGCTTTATTCTGGTTTTATGCAGCTTAAAGAAGGTTGATCTTTAACCGAAATATGCGTAATAAAATCGTATCAGAATCGTATGTAGTCCACCTTGAATCTTACATGAATCAATCCATCATCATGCAGTTTTCCTCAAATATAAACTAGGTATATTTAATCAAACAACTGCGCAGTCAATTTATTATTTTGAGAGAAACTTGTAATTCAATATGCATACATAATATATTGTAATATTCATAAATATACAATAATGCACACAAAAACATAGATTACAACTATGGAAATAAACAGCTTAGTGCTATAATAATAAATCAGAAATTTTAATTCCAAAACAATTTAATCAGGCGGTCGCATGTCGGTCATCTTTGAATAATGTTCCACGTATAATTCACAATCTAACATCACAACTGTAACACACTTTCCTTGAAGACATTACAAACAAGATATATCGCGCACCGTTAACAGATTAAAAATTTAGAAATAATACTAAATTTGCGCCCGCGCATCGCATCTGCTCGCATAATTTATTTGAACTCAACTCTCCTAATGGTCCCAAATGTTGGTATTAACATAAAATGACGATAATATTCGGACAATTGCGGCGACGCGACGCGCCATCAACTCGTCTACGAATGGAGGTTTACCTATTTGTTGGACATCAACGCGACATACTCGCACACACACACAAATACACGACTCACTTTATTTATTTTATTGTTATACCTAGTAATTGCATAACATAAGCTTACTTACATTAACATATTTCTTTTGTTTGGTAATAAAACAGCTAACAAATGTAGGGGCGTAGAAGGTGGAAGAAATAATTGTGGAACATGAAGAAAAATATACCTACGTTGAAAACAGAAATTCTAATCCGAATTGAAAATAATAATTTAGCCTAAACTTTATAATTATTAAACTCAGTAGTGATAAGAAAGAATAGATCTATATAACATAAGGCACTTGAGGACAAGGGATTTTGGTGACTAACGTCTAAAATGAATAATGAAAAGGAACACAAATAAAATTTGCTTATTGCGGGATTGAAATCAGCAATCCTTGGATTCCCAAACAGATACCTAGCTAGGATACCGAGCCATAAACACCCGTCGATAACGGACGTGGAGTCATTGTAAAATAGGTAGAGAAGTGACCTTAACCTCGAAATTTAAACCTCTCCTGATCTAAGCAGGAAGACTAAAGAAGAAGGTAGAGAAAGAAACAGTTTTTTGACAAAACTGAAGGACGTGACTGTTGCCTCTCAAACCAGCACTTGCTGTCTAAACCTTTCATATTTGATGACGACTCACGAAATTCGACATTCTAATAGGTGTATACGGCCACCAAATCCTCCAGGTCCACTTCAAGAGTCGTAGGAATTTCCAATACTGCACGCATGCTACAATCGATGACCCGACTATTACAAGATGCCTCCGTGGAAAGGATATCTGAATTTATCCCCCAAGGAACAACTACCTCCCGGGCACGAACTGTAGTGTGGAAGTATATACTTGAAACGTCTTGCATTCAGGTTGGCCGGTGCAGACTAAACTTACGCAAACTAACGCGGAACCTATCCAAGCGATGGGGCACTTGCTAGAAAGTCCCTTGTGCCGCATGAAGAAACTCTTGTGTCTGAACAATTGCACGGGCTTAAACTTAGCCTAAACCTTAACGGACTTAAATATATTATTTATGCGCCACACCTCATGCTACCGACTGGATACAGTCGCCGTATTCAGAGCATTCAGAACATACTTCAAGGGATGCTTCAGACCATCAAACTAAAAAAATTTTACTAGAGGACCAATAATGAATTTGCGAAAAAATTGGTTGTTCCATAGAAAATATCAATATCAAACTCGATGCTAATGTATGGAACAGTCGATTTTTTTCGCGATTTCAATGTTGGTCCCAGTAAAAGTTGTTCAGTTTCATGGTCAAGGTCTGAAGTACCGTCTTAACGCATACGCAACGTAGGTAGTATGTAACGCATTTTACCCATTTTTTTGTTGTATCATAGGCTAGTAAAATATCGGAGTATCGTCGTAGAGCCATTGACACGAAAAAAAGAAGATCTCCGATCAAGTCCCCAATTCTTCGTAGATAAGACATCAAACTACATCTAACAACTAATTGAACTAACATCGAGGAGCTTCAATTCAATCAACGCTGAATGTGTTAAATAACATTTCCAATCAATTTTAATAACGTACATACATTGCTTAGACTCTAAATGGAAAATTAATTCAAACATAATTAATTCTAATTCAATAAAACGATGTTCTATCGGACAGTACCGGTGGGTATGATGACACGGAGCTCGGGTACAGTTAGTGACATTAAATTCTTTACATATCTAATTAGAAAATATCTTGAAACGCAATAATTTGGTCGTTAACGCGAAACGTTTTATGTTATTTCATAAATCTGTGCTCTCTCGTTTCCGGTACGTTATTAACTTGGTTTTAATTAACGAACCTGTCAATCTTGGACCTCACGTTCAGCGGAGGGTTCCGTACCTGGCTGACGATTATCATTCATGTTAAGATTTGTGAAAAATAACGAGCTTTTATAAATCACTGAAAGTTTGCAACTATAAGCGTGTAAAATTTGGTAGTTAAAGTACTTATTTATGTTCGCAATAACAAAATAGAGGTGAAAAGTTAGAATTAGAATGAATATCAAGGTATGAAGTGGAGTAAGTAAATAAATATAATATATTTTCAATAGTCAACACATAGCTTCAGGTAAATAAAAAAAACACTGTATTGCAACATGTTATGGCAAAACCAAAACTGTTCATTTTAACTTTTATCTCATTGATTTTATTAAAGTGCCGCAGTGGTTCTGTGGCGAGTAAACTTGTCTGCAGGAGGCGATATGGTTTGATCCCCGTCCAGGCCGACTCGTAGCAATGAGTTTTTCGGAATTTATGTACGATTTGTAAAATTGGTTTTTCGGCAAGTGCTTGAATTTCGAGGCATGTATTTTACCCACTATCCATTATCAGTGGCGACGGGCTCACTCCCCGTCACACTGGACATATTTTCGATACTACTAGTGAAACGTGGATGTTCTGCGGTTTCAGAATATCTCTGACTACCCCCTGGAAATATAGTCGTGAGCATATGCTATGCTACATTAATTAAAATCTATAGGATGTTTCATTAAAATTCGCAACCGTCTCCCACCAGTCGATTATGTACACAATCAGATAGTGGTATTTTGGCACGGAACCCCAATAAGCATCTCCATTCAGCTGTTGAGATTAGCATACCGGCCGCGCCGTACAATATGGAGTGCACTTTACGTAAGCTAAGCGGACCAGTTTGCTCGCCTCGTCTCACCTGACAGCGGCGCGGACGCAGGCTCACTATATGGGGGGTCACAATCATCAACATTATATAGGGGTCTTTCTTATGCTGATAGTTTTTAAAGGAGATGATCATACGACCAAACTGAACAACTTTACATATTACGAGCTTTTACCCGCGACTTCGTCCGCATAAATTATATACCAGATTTTAAGTCAGATGATAAGCTATCAAACAAAAAAAGTTTCATCAAAATCGGTTCAGCAGTTTTTGCGTGCTACTCGAACAAACAAACACCCAAACAAACAAACAAACACCCAAACAAACAAACAAACAAATAAACAAACAGACGGACAAAAAATCCAAAAATTTGTGATTTGTAATCAGGGACAGGTCAAACCCATTTCGTAATTTTTTTTTGTAAATATCTTACAGTTTATAATAGTTTACTAATAGTTACTTCTGTTACAGTTTTATAATAGTTTAGATGGGACTTTCTATTATTCCGAGAGATAAGTGTACTTTTTGCAACTATCAGCAGCAAGGCTGATTCAGTGTTTATGGGGTGTAGAGCTTCTCTGTGATGGGGATGGACCAGGTCTGACTGCATAACTCCAGTCGGTTTAGGAGTTACTGATGATTAAAAGTCTGTAAAAAATTAACGATCAGCTGCACGGCTGATCGTATGTTATTGTTGTAGTATGCACTGTAGCCAAAGAAAATTGTAGCTATGTAAACAGTACAAAATTGCTTGCTGCTGATAGTTGCAAAAAGTACACTTATCTCTTATACTATATGGGGTTCCATACAAAATTGCAATCCTACTCGACATAAATGTTCACAGCTGGTTTTTTGAAAAGCTTACTTCTAACCAAGAAATATTTTTAAATGAAAATGTGGATTAAGGCTTGAATTGTATTTTGTTATCAAGTAAATTGCAAATTTACCACCGCGTTGGTAGGTACGTATTGTCGCTGTAGATAAATTACGGACAGAAACTCTATGTGACTTTTAATAAACTGAAATCGCTACTGAGTCCGCGCCTGCGCAGACCGGTCTAGCTTTTATTGTCCCATCCTAGATTTTCGAACATTATCGGTTTCCTCATTAAACGATTTCGATGTTGTTCATTACTACATATTAGCATAATAAGGCAGTTGTCAGAGATTAGTGGAGCGGCTTCGTACGTCGGAAGACTTATGCCTCCACTAGGAGGTCAGCCGATGAAAGTTTGGCACTTGCAGAGCTCTGAGAGTCAGACAAGGACTTGGCCTAATGCCATGGTCTAACTCTAAGCAAGGAGGTTCAGGTATGAAATATTCAATGTGTTAAAAGTAAAGCCGTTTCAGAGTCCTTTGTAGACTTCAAATATGCATCAGAATTTCTTTTTCAGTGATGCAGGTTTCCTCCCGAAAAAAATACATTTCGCAAAGGGGCAGCTTTAAATAAAACTTAAAGACTAAACAGAACTTTTAATACGGGACTACTGGGAACAAACGATAACTAATCTATAACAGTAGCGGTCGACTGTAAAACAACAAAACTTGCACTACTCTACTTTCCAAAGACAAATAAATAAATCAAAACTATCATCTACTTTTTTCTCCCCAAAATTCCATAACCATTACAATGGCGAACAAAAACTATGGTAACTCCGAAAAAGCATTTTTTCCGTCCCGGGGGCAATGCAGGCCGCATAGACAATGACGACCATTATCCCGCGGCAATACGCTCATTACCGCCTTTTTGCGCCCGTTTCTTTTTTTCCTATATTTTTTCAGGCTTGTTATTGTTTGGGCGCGTCTACCTGTGCCTATCGCAGATCGACCGGACTAATGGTTACTGTGTTTTTATTTTGAATTGTAATTCTGGAGTCTAAAGTTCTGTCCCTTATCAAACAGTAGCGAATAACACCCGTCCACATAGGTCCACTCGCGCGCTACGACAAAAAAAGTAATGCAAGCTGGCAATTAAATAAAATTAAACTGAAATAAGAAGATGCTTACAATTTCAAAGGTCACTACTAGGTAAATATTCAGAGCGTTGGAACGCCCCAATTTATCCGGCTCTGAATATTCATCCAGGAGTGCGATTTTTGAAAGTCATATGTTGAACTCAGCAGTAGAAAATGTCAACATTACTATGGATATACATACGTATCTTTCTACTGCTGATTTGACTTTAAAAAATTGCAGTCCTGGAGTATGATTTTTGAAAATCAAATCAGCATGCATATCTCTATAGTAATTTTGACATTTTCAACTGCTGAGTTCAAAAATCGCACTGGAGCGCATGTCAATGTGCGCAAGTAATTATTTTGATCATTGGATGTAGTGTCGGTACTGCCTGTATTAGTATATAGTAAATTGTGCTTTGGAGGATGCTGTGGTTATGTGCAGTACGAAGAATTATTGTGGCTTCAAGTATCGTGTATTTCCTTTTGCACAGAGACTGCTATGGCAACTGAAAATTACATGTAACGGTTTTACAACATCTTGCGATCAAATGCGTATGATTTGTGTTTCTGTCCACGGAATACAGACGTGAATATATGGAAGTAGCTACCCATGTGTGTAGCAGAAATAAAACAGTATAAAAGTATCCAACCAATAATTATACCGATCCACAACCATTTGGATACCATGACACATACATTGTTCCACTAAAAGCATCCGTAAAGTATAATATATCGCTAAGCCTCACGCACACATTCAAAACAAGTAATACTCGTAATAAAATAAATTCCATAATACATATAAATTCGACCCGTCGGGTTTTTTGTCAATTAAAAATTACGGAGCGTCTCAAGCGCAGGTATCGGTAATGCTGACCCTGAAGTACTGTCCTAAATGAAACACTTGTTATACCTTAACGTTTTGTATTAAGGTTTATTTTGTAATAGCAACATATAATCATAAATGCGAAGAGGCTGGCTCCATCTCTGTCTAATGTGACATTGCTAGAAGAGAGATAAGTTTGTGCGTTCGGAACTCGATCGTGATTCGGGTATATGATCGTACAAGGATGCGATGTGTGTGGAGGTGAATTGGATGCGGCATTGTGCATTAGTATCAGAACAGAACAGAAGTAATTCATTTGTAGGAAACTAGTAAAAAAGACCCAGATATTATCCGCGAGACGAGACGATGTGATGGTTACAACTTTGGACTCTACAACTCTGAGTTGAAAATTTTGTGATACTGGGTTAATTAAAATCCTGATTTCAGCGCCAATATCGTCTGGTCGTTCGTAGTCATTGATGTGCAAATAACGTCATTTCATTCCTTCCTGTTAAATACCTAATTAATAAGTAATTATTATAATATTATTGTTGCAGTTGTGTATTGCATTCAGTGCCAAAATACTACTGAACATTGATCTCGACTCTATGACGAGATAGTAAAGTTTTATGTTTACTTCATGAATATTAAACAACATGATAAATTGATAAGTCAGTGCACACCCGCGACGTTACAGGGGCGCGGGGCATGACGCTCGTGAAGTTCATCAAACGTCACCCCGTCGGCAACAAGAACAACCAATCAATAGCAACTTCACCTGTATTCTGTATTCACATGAACTATATTAAATTAAGATAGGTTGTTTTAATGTGTAATTTTGTAACATATCATATTGCCACCTCCACTACTGCCACACCAACTCTGAAGACTAATTTCACAGGTAGAACTTTATGAACATTGAACATACGAAGGCAATTAACTTGAGGTACCTGCGTGCGCGCATGTGTGCGTGCAAGCAACGTGCTTACGCGCCACGTATGCGTGTGTGCACGCGTCACTTGCGCAAACACCCCCGTGCTGGCTCGGTAGTGGTAAGGGTTTTAAAGATAAATCGTTGTGCTTTAATGGATTTTGGAATTTATGTTTGGTTAAACTGAGAATTTTTTCGGTTTTTACTTTTTACCTATCACTATCGTGTTACAAGTTAGGGTATTTTAATTCGAAATTTTGTTAGAAAGGCACGTAGACAGTTTAGGTAAAATAGAAGATACGACACGAAATAATGTGGATTATGGAATTATCTCTCACTACCCCCTCGGAAAGCATAGTCGTGAAATTACTAAGAGGTCCTACGCACTTGGCTCGCAGTGTGGAGGAGGTACCTATCACTTTACAGTCGAATGGCGCTGATGATTTTAGAAGTGCATATACAGGGTGTAACAAAACACCCTAGTAATACTTAAGGGGGTGCTTCAGACCATCAATCTGAACAACTTTCACCATAGAGCCAACGTCGAGAAAAAATAAAAAAATCTGCCGTCCCATACATTTGAGTCGAGACGGTACTGCAGTTTTGTAGGAAAGAGTGATTTTTTTTTTCGCGATTTCGATGTTGGCTCCATAGTGAAAGTTGTTCAGTTTGATGGTCTGAAGCACACCCTTAAGTATTACTAGGGTGTTTTTTTACACCCTGTAGATAAGTACCTACCGTAGTAGTTCAGAGATAATTGATAGTGATCAGATCACACTTGCACTCTCATTAGAATCTGCAAAAGAATTGATTCTGTAGGGATAGGGAGTACCGTACTTTACTGTTCATTTATAAAGGGTCCTTCTATGCTGACACTTTTTTAAGGAAATGATCAGATCGTCAAACTGAACAACTTTCTCCATGGCACCAACATCGAAATCGCGAAAAAAAACTGTCAGCATATCAAAAAAGACCCTGGGAAAAGTATCATTAACCATTACACCACATACTCTACCTATAAAACTGAACAACTTTCCCTATGGGACCAAATCTGTTAGAACAAAAAGAAATCAACTGTTCCATACTAAACTGCAATACTTACTCGACTCAAACGTATGGAACAGCTGATTTTATTTTTGATCTGAGAGGTTTGTTTGCTCCCATACTATAAGTTCTTCAGTTTGATGGGTAGAGTATGTGGTTTAAAGGTTAATTATACTTTTCCTTACACCCTGTAGGTTGATAGCTGTACAACATAATAAGTAATAGCTGACCCGTGCCCATAAAGAATATGCCCGTTTTTAACTTTGATTGTCTGAAGCACCCCCTAAATTATGTAATGCATTTGTTTACGTCATTGTCTACGTATAAGTCACGTCGCATCGTCGCATCTATTCAAAACGGCACAGAACTATTCAATAACCATTTAAAAGTCAACCAAATTGACCGGATGAAAGTGCTCTTACTCGCACAATGGTTTACAAAAACTCTAACTGCCGGGTGAAATGTAAGAAAAAAATTAACTAAATGTCGCAAAAACACAACTATGGCGACCGATGCGTGCGCAGTGACATGTGGCGAACGTAAGGAGTAATGCTTTGTTTTCGTACCGATCGAAGAGCGGATGCAGGGGTCGAGCTTGATTGATTTTCTTAAAAATAATCTTCTATTATTTAGTAGGTAGTTAAGTATGAGAGTAACAATATTTTAGTGGATTGTTGATTTGGGGAAGCTTTTGCACAGCAGTGAGACACAGAACTGGATGCATACAATAAAATTGTAACTGTTGGTAACTAGGTACCTAATTACCTATACAGGGTCCAAGGAAAAGTATTATTAACCTTTAAACCACATACTCTACCCATCAAACTGCACAACTTTTATTATGGGAGCAAACCGAGCAGAACAGAAAAAAACAGCTATTCCATACACTGCAATGTCTGCAATACCTACTCGACTCAAAATGCATGAGACAGTGATTTTATTTTTGCTCCGATCTGTTTGCTCCCATAGTAAAAGTTGTTCAGTTTGATGGGTAGACTATGTGGAGTATGTGGTTTAAAGGTTAATGATGCCTTTCCTAACACCCTATATACAGGGTAAAATTGATATCATTGGCATCCTTTTAAACTAAGAGTCTACCCATCAAACTGAACAACTTTTACTATGGGAGAAAACCGATCGGAGCAACTAAAAAATCTGCTGTCCCATACTAAACTGCAATGCATACTCGACTCAAATGTATGCAACAGCAAATTTCTTTTTTGCTCCGATCGGTTTGCTCCCATAGTAAAAGTTGTTCAGTTTGATGGGTAGACTCTTAGTTTAAAAGGATGCCAATGATATCAATTTCACCCTGTAGAAAGACAACGCGCGCGTACTTCCAACGCGCCCTGGGCAGTCAGCAAGAGCAATGAATGCTGCGGCCGTAGCGTGGCAGCGTGATATAGCGCTATCACGCCTTAGCTCTCTTTCTATCGACTCGATTGAACTAAAAGAGGGCTCCAAAGGAGCAAAAAAGAAACATATATTATTCACCAATAGTATAATTACTATTCACCATTTAATAGCTCTTAATTAAACAGTATGATGCAATGAATGCAAAATCTTTAAAACACCAGCTTACCTATCTTAAACAAAATATTCTTTGTTCGTGCATTTTATTGCATCTTGAACTACAGCGTCAAGACAATCATACGTTATTATATAAAATAAAAACAAAATGATACTTTGCAAGACTCTGCAATCAATTTACCGTAATCTTCAAATCAAAGAGAACCACCCGCGGCGGCGCATACGGACAAGTATTCCAAATTCAAAACAACCTCCACAGATGCAATTACCGCCCCCTATCCCGAAATTTATGCGAACACTACAACTCAAATAATAGGGGCGCCATCAACTGATTTACGGCCTCCCCGTTGTTCTAAGAACTCACATAACAAACGGCTCAGGTAAAAAACCTACTTGTTTTAATATAATCGCGTGCAGCCTTTGCTGTTGCCGCGTCATGACTCATTTATAGTGTAATCGAAGTGATTCAGTGACTAGACGCGAAAAAAATTTAAAACTCAAAGTGTCGAAGGCCGTACGCGTCGCGTCGTGGCAGTGCTGTGCGCTTGCGGCAATTAAAAATAATTAGGGAACAAAGATGGCGTCTTCTCGGAAGGACCCGCGTCGGTACATTTACATATGGCGGCCCAGTCTAAGTATAAACTAAATCGACCACGATTAGGGGCAATAGTGATTGAAAAGGGTAAACGAAACCGGCCAGTGTTCATTCGAACGACTTATTTATCGTTTTAAAGTCGAAACATTTCGGCGGTAAAACGAAAACAAAACGTCTTCAACTAATGACCTTTTATTCACATTACGTAATCTAATCGATGGAGTTAATTAATAATCTAAATGTAATTATGTTAATTGTGTTTCATATTGGAACATTTCGTCCGAAAATTGCTTCATCGAATCGAACGAAACAAATGTCATTTCTTTTGAAAAAAAAAGTGTAGTGTTGATACGTGAGTCACTCGGGCAGTGGGTCGTGAGCACAGACTCCTGCATCCAGACTGCATTCTTAATATCTGAAACAGGTTGCAGTTGAGAGACCCTTCCATTCATGGTAGCCTTTATGCACCGAATTTTCCTTGTTTTCATTTCAAATCCAAAACATCTCATGTAAACGATATCTCGAATAAAATGATACTCTACTGTTTGGAGATTAAGTATTAAATTGACAAAATGTGTTTTGTATTTATGACCAATCTTTAGCTAGGAAGTGGTAGTAAGATTCCGGGTAAGAATGAGTGGTTGTGATAAATTTTTGCTCCAATTAATCTTGACTAAGTGAAAGTATTGGAACGTGGGAAATTCACACGACCCCTCGTTACATGACGTGTTTAATGTACAACATACTTGAATCATTCAATATTTATCTAAAATTTTGTAACAAGGCTATCGAAAACGAAAAAGGAGGTGAACAGCTTTTGCTCTATAAATGTGCAAAAACGTCTAGTAAAAACGTGTTTCTTGCACAATGGGAGGAGCTAACCAAAGATTGTCAGGGATGAACGCCGATAGAAAACTCATTTCCTCATGTGGGTATCGTACGAAGCGACTAAAGAAACAGGGGTCTATTATACCATTTGACCAAAAGTAAGCCTAAGTATGCTTTAGATACTTTAGAAGAAATCAAGGTATGAAAGGGATTATGATGAGTATGCATGTAACTATATCACAGTATACGAAAGAGTCGGTATGTATACAGGGTCTTCTTAATATGCTGACACTTTTTTAAGGGGATGATCAGACCATCAAACTGAACAACTTTCTCTATGGGACCAACATCGAAATCGCGAAAAAAAAATCAGCTGTCCCATACGTTTGGCTCGAGTAGGTTTGCAGTTTTGTATGGAAGAGCTGATTTTTTTTTCGCGATTTCGATGTTGGTGCCATAGAGAAAGTTGTTCATTTTGATGGTCTGATCATCCCCTTAAAAAAGTGTCAGCATATTAAGAAGGACCCTATATCTATTACCTCTATATGCAATACGTACACTCCGTGCCTCCCGGTGGTACAGGAAGTAGACGACTGTAAACGGAGGTGAATTCCTCTCAATCGCATACGCACTCAGCATACACAGCTTTTTTTATCAGTGTTAGCCCCTTTATATGAAGTATCTAGGGTGTGCCTATATGATAGCCATATCCAGCAATAACCATTCAACATTAATACATTAACCAAGCAATGGAGAAACGTCTACATGAGCAGTTGCCAATAGTAATCAAACATTCGCATCATCTCGCCGAGTCCGACGATCAAAGCCTACGCTCTCTCTCCGCTGAATCCAAGTGCATATACACTTGATGCACATAAAGGAATGCACCAAAGAGATGCAGTTCACTTTGATGCACCGCATGGACGCTAGTAGAGTGCAACTTGCCGGAAAATCGGAAAATCTAGGCTCGTTGAACGTCTAGGCTTTCAGAGATGTGAGGTTAATCTGAACTCTATTATAGTGAGAGTCTGAGGTTTGTGATAGGCAAAGGCCTATCAAAAAAGGTCTGTTGGATAAAGATCATACTATGTAATTATTATGTTATAAATGTGAATGTTTGTATGTTAAGATGTTTGTAACTCAATCTAATCACGCATGGATTTGGATGCTATTTGACATAGGATACTTTTTAAAGTCAACACAGAGGAATACGCGGGCAATAGCTGATGTTTATATTAATGTCCAGAAGAAATATCGAATAACCGCCTTTTTTGAAGTAGGTTAAAAAGAATGATAACTTTCAACTTGATGAATAGTGACTGTACGCGCTGATAAAATATGTGTTGTTGAAAACTTGTGAATGAGCGAGTCGTTTTGGAAAAAATAAAAACTACCTACCTAAGTTCAGCTCTACATTATTATAAGTCCCTTCATATTAAGTCAGTACTTTTTATGAAGTGCACGTAGCAGTGCACAAAAAATGAGTTACTTAGATAAAAATACTTTATCCTTCATCAGTTCATCAAACAGATTTTTTTAAATATTTTTTTCTGAGAGCAAAATCCTTTCACTACATTAAATAGAAATTGTTCATTTGAATGTGGTAAGTTCATCTCGAGATGCTGGCAATTTGAATAGTTTGCTGATCTCTTCTTGATTCGCTTATCTCTGTACCCTTATCCCTTTATCTTTTATAATGAGCTTATTATTCAGGTATGAAAAAAACCTTGTACAATATAATATCCATGACAGTTCAGTAGCAACTGCTTAGACCTCGAACAATAACTACCCGCAATCCTGTCACGTCACACGTAATACTATTATACTTGCTCTATTCTATAAGCATCTATTCATTGCTAATCTTTTTTACATTTATGCGAAGTCAAAGTAGACTATAAAATGAAGGAAGTAAGGTTCAAATGCAAAGTTGAATGTAGTTTTTTACAGAGTGTAATGGTTTAACCGACTGTTAAGGTTGTAAACGTGCAATTGTTGCAGTTTTAAGGTTTTACGTTTAATACTGCGTTTAATCATGTGAACTGAACATATTTATGGTTGTATGATTCGCATTTGCTCGCTATAGCTATTCTGTTCTCATTGTATTTGGTTTTTAATCGACATCATAGAAAATAGGTTCTCTATTTCTCTTGAATTTTTGTATTTGTCCGGTATTCTAAAAAAATACTGGACCGATAAAGAAAACACGTGGGCAATCAAATAGGTAATTAGTTAAAAAATTGAGGTAGTCATTAGCCATTAGTTAGCCATGGTCAATCATAAATTGTTTCAAAGGGTTACAGAAGATCAGATTTAGTACAAAACTATAATAAAATTGGTATTGATTTAAGCACAAAACACAATAAATATTATTTCTATTTCTATTTCTATTTCAAAGCACAAGTAGAGTCAGTTATGTAACAAGACCATTATAAACAAACTGATTGGTCCTTCTCAATATACTGACGGTTTATTCCGGACGGAATTACGATTTCGTACGGATTTGAAATTCCGTTCGAAATTCTGGAAAAATCTGTTTCATACATTTGGGTCGAGTAGGTTTGCAATTTTACCGTATAATATAATGAACTTCCAACTTCTGTACATCAATCTTTAGTGTGAATTCATTAAAAACTGAATATAAAGACAAGACAACGACCTTTATAAACACACATTAGATCTGACAACGCTTTGACTTTCAGATGCGCGGGCGCTACCGGACAAACGTAATCACACTGGAATAATGTTACCTATTATAGTTACTGCGAACGATATGTCACATTCACGCGACCATGGTCCGAATTTAAATTATATTCAGTTTGACAATCCCCCTGAATACTTAGTTCCACAGAGGTGTTAGTTTAGCAAATTTATCTATAGGAGAAAGCACTTAAATTGTAGCAGAGTCCCTCTGCAGAGCACTCTCAAGATCTTGAAGAAAGCGAAAGGAAGCAAGCCCATAACGCACCACATGCTCCCTGTATCACTTGGTGGATAACTTATAAACTCGTATTCATAGGAGCTTCCTCGAGATTTTCTCGACTCCGACCTCTATCCAATCGAATTCTATATTCAGTTGTAAAATTCGTCCTCGACTCGAGGAATTTCCTCAGTCAAGACGAGGATAAGTCTATGAATTAAACGTCAAACTCAAGTCAGCTCGCGGCCAAGCTTAAGGTCTCCTCTAGATATGTTAACGTCGCTGGAGCATATAGTTTCGTGTAAAATAAGACTCTTCGAAGATTTTATAGAATATGAGTATTTTTATATCTATTCTAAACAACACCTAGAAAATAAAAAAAGGACATAATTTTTTTCCAAATTACTCCACTAAACCACATAAAAAGAACATCGAAATAATGACTGAGAACTAATACAGATTTAATTTTGAGGATGAGTCGAGGAATTCCTCTACTGAGGTTTGAGTCTAGGCACGCAGAGTTGAAGTAATCTTCAAAGATGAATACGCAGCATTCAATTTGAAGAAAATATAAACTTTCGAACTTTCTGCTTAATGTTAATAAATTGCATATTGGGACAGGAAGACCTAATGTCTTCCTATCCTATTCATGTTTAAATTCTGCATTAGCTTTGTGAAATATTTAATTGTGATATTAAAAAGCAATAAATGACAACTTTGTTTACTTTCCAACCATCTCTCCATCTCTCGTTTTACGAGGAACGGATGTAGAAATGCAATTGAATTAATTTTCAAGGAGAGCTGCGAATTAATTAATAAAGTCTAGACGAACTTTGCCTGTTAATTGATTAATTAAAAGATAAAAGTGTTACCAACGATCGCTGTACTTAGTTACATACCTACCTTCGAACTTGAAACCCTAGATGTGCTTAACGTGAACCAAAGAGTAATATAAGTATATTAGAAAAGAGAACCCACTCGTGGCCACATTATGCAGTCATCTTATGTCAAATTGAAGGCTAGCTAGCGCCATCTGTGTTTCTCTGAAAATAATTCTACCTATACTATACATACCTATTTATATATATACTTATATACTCATACCGTTGTTTGAATGCTAGTTTTCGTTCAATCCCGCACCGATCGAGTGAAATTCCAGTATCCTTACTATTCCTGTAATCTTTACATTGGTAAGAGAACAACTGAAACTCCAGAACATCACTAAATCGGCACAAAATTGAACAAAAACTACAAACAACACGCACATTGCGCAAAGTAAGTCGCCATTTTGTAAATTTGTCAATTTGACATTGACATAGACAATATAATCTTTTTTTTTCATAGTAAAAGATATATTTAACAGATGGCAGCACATTCTATGCAAACTGAATCGGAAAAACCACCAAAAGGCAAATGTCCTCCGCCTGACGTGAACCTTGCAAGCTGCTTTATTAAGGTAGTTTGTGATTATTCCGTAAAGGATTGCTGCCGTAAGTGTACCTAGGTGTTTGTATGGAGCAAAGTGTTAAGGCTACTCCTCCCATCTGCAAGGCTCTCTTTCTTACAAGCAAACTTTTACAATTAGCCATCCCGCTTCAATTGCGCGACTCCGGTCAGAATTTTCCGTTTTTTTTTAAAACCTGTATGATTTTATATGAATTTTCAAAAAATAAGAAAACCACATCATTTTATATTGTATTGTGAAGAATATTGTAAATTTTCATATTCTTCTGATCGACAATGTAAGAGTAAAACGGTTACAACTGGAAAAAAAGAGGTGACTTTGGAGTCGTTTTTCTTCAGTTTTATTGATTAAAATAGATTTCGAGAAAAACCACATCACTTCTCATATCCTATAGATTGTTCAGTTTTGTTTTCTGCTTAAAAAGTGCCATATTCAATGTATAAAATGGTTACAAAGTTACTCAAGACCGGGCGGACGCCCCTTAAAGGCCCAGTTGTTACTAGAACACGAAATCATATTATTAATTATGTTACTATAAACGAAAAGCAGGAATAGTACAATAAAGACATCACATTATTGCTACAAAAAACCCTAAAGGTAAAAAAATAACCCTCCTGGTAAACCTGGTACCAAGTACCGATTTGGATCAATCCACTGATATCTTCAGGGGAAGAGAAAACAGGCCCGGTTCCTCAGTTTCCTATGCATTTTCCAAACCAAGTGATATTGCTGGCTCCTCTAAGAATAAATTTTCAGTCAAAGTTTCAATTTTATTTATCTAAACATATGAAATACTTAGTCGTTTTTCAGTTTGTACTTTTAAATGAAGTAATGAGTTACCCAGCGGCGAGTCATTTGCGAGTCAAGTTGTATGTCAGCGAGTGTACCTACATAGCGGGTCACCGCCAGCTGTGGCTGGCAGCCTGTACCTACCAGGTCAACGCACCTGGAATGTTCTGGATCTGGACGTCTGTTTCCAGTTTTCATCAATGAGTCGTCATAGAATAGACTCTGAGAGTAAGCCTTGTGATTGACGCCTTGTGCAAGAAAGTTTTCTCCCCCGAACCAAAAGTCTGGATACGTACTTGTTACGCCCCTGACTTTACTTTGACGGCCCGGTAGCACAGTCGGTAGTGAACCTGCTTGCTGTGCCGAGGGTCGCGGGTTCGAATTCCGTAAGGGACAAATATTTGTATGATGAGTATGAATATTTGTACTCGAGTCATGGATGTTTGTATCTATTTATGTATTCTATAATATCGTTGTCTAGTCATCATAATACAAGTCCAGGCTAGATTCTGGTACTTTAAATGTGGCTAGATAATTTGTGTGACATTGTCCAAGATATTTATATTTATATTTACTGTGAAAACATCAGACCTTTTTGATTTTGAGGATTGGCGATGAATATTGAGCACTAATAAAAGTGAATATTCTAAATAGTCCATAATTATTATTTTACCTCTGACCCCTACCGGGGAACAGGTATTGTCATGATCTTTATGCTTATGAAATTGATGACAAAACCATTTTTTTTTCTACATTGAACCCCCAGATTATTGGGAGAAATGAAATAATTTGAACCTACAAATAACCTAACATAACCGGGGCATGCCCTGAAATATTCAATCGCGACCACACCCATAAACAAGAGGAAGATGTATTGATGAAATGTGCATTTATTATTAGAGTATTATGTTCCTTGAATTTCGTTTTAATATGAAGCAGGTCAAAGGCATGGTAGAGATATCAAAAGACAAGGCCACAAGTTTTTTACATATATACCTACTTGTAGGTATACTATAAACTCACCACAAGATGGTCAGAAACCGCACTACAACTATCAACCACAAATCTTCAAGCGTGCCGTTCACAGGCTATTATAATTACTAGTGCCATTTGAAAAACGTAAGTTTTCAGTATAGGATGGAATGGAATGATGTATCAAGCTGTAATAGGTAGGTACTCAATACTATGGATTTTCGCCTACAAACCTTCGATCAACCAAACACATAGTCCAAGAAAACTCTCTCAATCTCTTAGCCTACGGGAAGGCCTAAGGCATTACGCAGTCATAGATATACTGTTTTTGTGCAGAATGAAGCGTCTTTTAATAGCAATTTCAGCAAATGACGTCATTTTCCTAACGACGCGTCTTTATAAAAGTGCAAGTAGTTCAAGAGGATATGTTCAAGAGAGTACAAGTGAGCGTTATGCTGAGATGCTCATATGAGAGTAGTGGGGGAGGGCAGCGGAGCCCTATTGTGGGGAAGTGGGTCGTGACGTCACCGTGTACTCGAACGAGGCGCTCGCGAGGGCTACTTACACTATAAGCATATACATGGTGCAGTTAGTGCAGTATTGTGTGTGGTACACTTACGCTTGGAGGGGTCTTGACAAGGACACATAGGGTAATTCTTAATATGCTGACTGTTTTTTAAGGGGATGATAAGACCGTCAGACTGAACAACTTTCTCTATGGCACTAACATCGAAATCGCGAAAAAAACAAGTGTTCCATACAAAACTGCAAATTTTCTCGAGCCAAATGTATCGGACAGCTGATTTTTTTCGCGATTTCGATGTTGGTCCCATACAGAAAGTTGTTCAGTTTAATGGTCTGGTCACCCCCTTAAAAACTGGAAGCATATTAAGAAGGACTACGGACGCACCCTGCCCCTCACGCATTCTGAATCAACCCCTCTCGGTGGTACAGACATGGTACAGAAGATAATACACAGTGGATAAAGCAACAAGCATTAGAAACACGAGCACCTTAATAGAACAGTCGACATGAAGCTGCCCCTTGTGTCATTAAGAGTTAAAATTTAACTAGCACTAAACTTCACCTGCTATCGAGTGTACATGAAACACCACCATAAATACGGAAGTTCCTAGCAATAATTAACCTGTCAGAGTTGGAAAAATTAGTTTTACGAAGACCACGACACGCTTCATAAACATGGAAGAAGTTTACGTTTTGACAAGTAGTAAAAGTTTTCATATGACCGTGACTCACGCTACGAAACGCACGTTCGATCACGTGTAGGCTACAAACAACCAAATCCGGGGTTGCACCCCGTCCGGGGTGATCAGAAACTTGGCACAACCACCACCGATAGATAACCGACTAGAAAACAGTTTCATACAACTTGCGGCGGACGGTACACCCCTTCTTTCTTATGTTCTATTTTTTGTTGGAGCTTTAAACCCTGAGGGTATGTCAGCTTCTTGGGCTGCGCCACGTCCTGCGGCAATACGTGAACGTTGACGTACGAGAATGAGCGGCAGTTTACTAAAACATCATAGGGGTCTGAGCACAACTACCAAGAAACTTTCATCACCGCAACTTTCTTTGCAGGTGCATTAGCCGGATTCACACACTTAACATTTCTAAGGTTTCTAGATGGTATGACTTGTTTAATCTATCATTATAATCAGCCTACATTAAGTTCTTATGAATAAACGTGACAGACCGAGCGATGACTGCATTACTCTCCCCAGTACGCCCTAGTGGAGGCCTGTGGGTCCGGATGAAATACCACTGAAACGGTCACCCATCCAAAGACTGACCTCCCCAGACGTTGCTTAACTTCTTTGATAGTTTCTAATATCAAAGCTTCACTACGCCAACGAGCGTCTCCATTATTATACGTTATAAATCCACATTCCAATATGTGCTCTTAAAAACACTTAAAACATTCAAATTCTTACCTGCGCCCTAACATTGACTCGCTATGTACTATATGTACTAACATTCAAACGTTAACATTTTTTATTACTCATACATTATGATAATAGCTATACAAGGGGATATAATTGGGGTAAATACTCCGGTATTGGCACTGCCTCGGTCGCGTCCTAAGTAAACAAAGCGAGGGACGCAACCGTTGACAACTACCACGACGATGTTACTCGAAACTGCATAATTATTTGGATATTGATAAATATGCGCACGGCTAAGGAGTGGAACGCACTGCCTGCGGACCTGTTCCCTGAGCAATACAACCTGGGCCTCTTCAAGGCAAGAGTGAATAGGCATCTTTCTAGGTAAGCATGCTACATCTTCGGCCTCATCATCACTCAACATCAGGTGAGATTGGGGTCAAATGTTTACCTATCGAACATAAAAAAAAAAAAAAAAAAAAAAAATATTCTGAGACTAATACGCCTTGGATGCAACAGATGATATCATGATTGTAATTAATCGAACCAACCTACACTCCGTTTTTTGTTTGTCTGTACATATTAAAGGTCAATTATGATCACAGTACAATACGATTTGGGTACTTACAGCCACAGTCAAGGTATTCTAAATATAATCAAATTTATTTAGACACTTACATATACATAGATACAGTGATTACGCCCTGGATAGTCTGAAACTTCTCCACAATAGGGACAGTAATTGTAATTGTAAGTAATTGACAAGATTCAATCAAAAATATTTAAATAACGCTAAAACAAAAAATCTGTATACCTACTCGTTGTAACATGGTCGTAACATTTAAAATGTTCATGGATCATTAATAGGATAAAGGCAAGCAGTGTCCACATGCGCAGCAATAGATCGTCGACATGTGCAAGTGTGATGCGATCGGATCGCCGCCGCCCGCGCAATATTCTCACGTCTGTCGTCCGTCCAGCGACGAGACGTCGCAAAAAGCGCGTGATTTATCGGCACGACCCGGTTGGTGCGGGGCATACAGACGCGTCGCAAATCGCCACCCTCACCCTAATGCATGTGCTAATGCAGGCTTATGTCCCATGGATGTAATGTATAACGTCGCACGGCCAGCTTATTTTGGTTTTGGGTAACTTGATGTGCCGCCGTGTGTACACATCCAGTATCAGAGAAACCTGACCCCTCTGTCTTAATCTTTAGTTAGATTTCTCTGACGCCGATCGTACATTATATAGGCATTGAGCGAAGGTAAGGGCTGCAAACTGTATTTGATTAAATGCACATGTATTACTAAATATCTAAAAATAAATTCTCCTTTATGATATAGGTATTCTGAAATTAACTAACTGGAACGTGTACTTATACTATGAAGGGAAGAAACTAAAAATCTAGCAAGATTATAATGCATTGTAGTTCCTTGGATACTTTCCTATAATGACCGGCCTCATTGTTTTCGGGTTGCTACGTAAGCTCACTACTGTGTCACAGTATAAGAAAGAGTATCTATTACTAGAGAGTAAGTGCACCTCAGTAACATACGAGGTCTGCACTCAAATCTCGATCCGGTCCACCACCACCTCGAGACCGAGAAGCCACACCTATTCTTTTTAACGGAGACGCAGATAGCAACCCCGTCTGATACGGCGTACCTCAACTACCCAGGATACTCGTTGGAACATAAGTTCAAGAGGCGAGCTGGGGTCTGTGTGTATGTTCGCGACGACATTTGCTGTCGGCGTCTCCGTTGCTTTGAGGTTTCCGGGTTCTCCGTATTATGGCTTTTTGTAGACACCGGAATGGAGAAATCTCTCTACGTCGGTGTCTATCGATCGCACGACGGTGACCAGGAGACAACCAGGCTCATGGAGTATCTCACTGAGACGGCAGAGACAGCCCAACGAAGGTATCCAACGGCGGAGCTTGTTTTTCTGGGGGACTTCAATGCCCACCATAGCGAGTGGCTGTTCCCGTTCCAGTTAACTGACCATGCTGGGAGAGAGGCGCGCAAGTTTGCATTATCGCTAGATCTCACCCAGCTGGTGAATCAAGCAACGCGGGTACCGGATGTTGATGGTCATACGCCCAATTGTTTGGACCTTCTGCTGACTTCAGATCCGGACAGGCACTCAGTATCGGTCTCTGCCCCGCTGGGAACGTCCGATCACTGTCTGGTGAAATCCGTGTCGATCTGCTCTCCTCCCGATGACAGCCCTAAGGGCACGAGGCGAGTCTGGCGATACGGGTCGGCAGATTGGGATGAGATGCGGCATTTCTTTGCGTCTTACCCGTGGCGGCAAGTGTGTTTTTCTTCGAGTGACCCTGCTAGTTCGGCTGATGCGGTTGCGGACGTGATACGACAGGGAATGGAATATTATATTCCTTTCTCCGACATCTCACTCGGTCACAAAGCCCAACCTTGGTACAATGCGGATTGTGCTCGCGCTGAGGCTAAAAAAGAAGCCGCCTACCAAGCATGGGCCCAGGCTCGCGACCGCAAAGTTAGGGCTCGTAGGGTTCGCGCGAAGAAGAGGGCCTTTAATTCTGCCGCCAAGTCCTGCAAACGGGTGATCCGGAGGGCTCGATTCGACCATGTCAGCCGCATTGGAGCCAAACTGGCATCCTACCCTTCTGGTAGTAAACAGTTCTGGTCCCTTTCAAAATCGGTCGAATCCAACTTCTGCCGTCCCACTTTGCCTCCCATGCAGAAGCCTGATGGGTCGCTGGCTCACTCCGCAACTGAGAAAGCTAATTTATTTGCTTCTCTGTTTGCGAGCAATTCACGTCTGGACGCTGGTGCCAAACAGCCGCCAACCATCCCTCGTTGTGATTCTTCGATGCCGGAGGTCACAATACATACAAAAGAGGTCCGCAGAGCATTGCGTAGTCTGGATGTGAATAAGGCCAGTGGTCCTGATGGTATACCTGCAAGAGTGTTGAGATATTGTGCGCCTGAGTTGTCTCCTGTTCTAACACGCCTGTATCGCCTCTCTCTCAGAACAAGAACGGTGCCTAAATCCTGGAAGCTTGCGAATGTGCAACCGGTACCCAAGAAGGGCAGTCGTGCCGACCCCTGCAACTACCGCCCTATCGCCATTACTTCCATTCTCTGTAAAGTCATGGAAAGAGTACTTAACAGTAAGTTGCTGTCATACCTAGAAGACAATGATCTACTCAGTGATCGCCAATATGGCTTCCGCCGGGGGCGATCGACTGGGGATCTTCTTGTGTATGTGACGCACTGCTGGGGCGAGGCCATCGAGAAGCACGGTGAAGCACTGGCTGTATCACTTGACATCTCGAAGGCCTTTGACAGGGTATGGCACGCTAGTTTGCTGAGCAAGCTTCCCGCTTATGGCATCCCCGCTGATCTTTGCAGCTGGATATCTGATTTCTTGAGAGAACGGTCGATTAGAGTTGTCATTGACAGCTGCTCTTCTGACCTTATGGCAATTGATGCTGGAGTTCCTCAAGGGTCTGTTCTCTCCGCGACACTTTTCCTGCTGCACATCAATGACCTCCTTGAGTCAGGTATTGTTGGGTATGCAGATGACAGTACTGTCATGGAGAGATATGTATCTGGCGCAGGGGCCAGCGGGGATATAATACGCTCGCAGAGGGAGGCCATGGTTGAGCGGACAAACTTGACTTTAAGTGTTGTCTCCCAGTGGGGTGACAATAATTTAGTCAACTTCAACGCCACCAAAACACAGGCTTGTCTGTTCACCGCAAAAAGGAGTCCGTTTAATCTGACTCCTACTTTCCGGGGTACATCTGTCCCTGTTTCCGACAGTCTTGGGCTTCTGGGTATAAGCTTGACCACAAAACTCAACTTCGGCGCTGACATCGAGTCTAAGGCTCAAACTGCGGCCAAAAAGCTGGGCATCTTAAACAAGGTGAAGCGGTACTTCACTCCTGGACAGCTCTTAGTATTGTATAAAGCTCAGGTCCGATCATGTATGGAGTACTGCTGCCACCTGTGGGATGGCTCAGCCAAGTATCAACTTGCCGCACTCGACTCGGTTGAACGCAGAGCCAGGAGGCTCATTGGCGATAGTAAGCTGGTGGAGGCCAAGCTTCATAGCCTAGCCCACCGCCGCAGAGTGGCCTGCTTGTCGGTCTTCTACAGATTGTACTTCGGTGAGTGTGCCCTAGAGTTGCATGAGCTCATCCCACCTTCCCCTTTCTACTATCGGACTTCCAGACGCACCGCGGGATATCACCCCTTCTTGGTTGACATCCCACATATCCGCACCAAGCGCCTTTCTGAATCTTTTATAATGCGCACAGCCAAGGAGTGGAATGCCTTACCTGCGTCAGTATTTCCGAGTACTTACAACCCGAATTCCTTTAAAGTACGAGTGAATAGGCATCTTCTGGGTAAGCTCGCTACATCTACGACCCCATCTTCGTCCTGAGGACTGGATTGAGGTCAAGAGCAAACCCATAGTTAATAAAAAAAAAAAAAAAAAAAAAAAAGAGAACTGTGTCATACTGTATTCCCTAACGTAGTCGTCCGAAAAATGGATACCACTACCAACTAGGTAAATTTTAAGCGGATTGTTTTGGCAAGGACCTCTAATTTAAACTATTTAAAGGTTTCATGATAGAGGGCAAAAGTCTTTCGCCTACAAATACCTACAATGTACGAGACATCATATTCCTTAGTTTCCTTCCTATATAACAAAGTGGTAAATTTTTAGACGGAGAGGAGAGCAATGGAGGAAAATAATATTTCTTCGGTGCTATTATTTTCCTGGTGCATATATTTCCTGTGCGATCCACAAGTTTTATTTTGCACAAAAAATTCAATACAATCGTAATCTCTACATTGTCGCCACTCAATTCACGGGTCACATTCCTTGTCGAACGATTTTAAACTTTATTCCTGTTCAAAAAAGGTTAAAATTTATAAAAGTTAGACATTGTTTTTTGAACTGCGCAAAAAATAAGTAATGTTCTGTAAGAATGAATTTGAATGAATAATGTTTACGTGAAAAGATTTCGTTGCGATCAGATGTCACGTAAGTACAATAGTTAGGTAATATTTTATTTAGTTAATATTTATTATACTTACTGTTGTGTTGATATAACACAATCTATTTATTAGAATTCCGCAATACTTTACAATACATATATTGGCTCATTTTTGCATAAGATATTTTATGAGTGACAGCAATAAACTAACGCCTATAGCATCGGTGGCGGGCTAGGAGAGCTATGGAAACTCAACCTTGAGGTCTAGGTTCGAACCCGCACGGATGTGAATAATGTAGTTTAATATTTTAATAGATATAACACCCTGCCAAAATCACTGCAATGTGGAAGGGTACCCAGAATGCTGGCAGTGTTTCCTCTTTGGATGGCGATGCTTATTCGCTGTCCGAGGTACGCGCCCGCCTGATCACCTTTTTAACCAAGAATTTAAATTATTTTTGGAATATCGAAAACACTATTGATGGTCCTATCAATCTTTCAAATTTTTTACTTTTAGGCTATTCACCCAGTTTCGCTGTTTATGCAGTGCATGGGCATGTAATTTGTATGCCGAAAGGTTAAACATGAAGGATTCTTTCTTCTTCTTGATACTTCTCTTCTATTCTGTTGAACCCAACTACTACTACTACTACTCTCTACTCTCTACTTTAACTATGTTTTTGTGTACAATAAAGAATCTATGAATCTAATCTATGAACCCATAATATTGTCATCGTTTGTTTCAATCAGCAGGATTTATAAAAAAGCTCTCCTGCGCAACGCACCAGAATGCAACGTCTCGCTCAGTGACCTTTTTTAAGTAATTTAAAAATAAAGCGGTATAAATATTAATTTCCTATTGTGTGATATAAAAAGTGGCACGTAGAGGTATCAATAGCGTACATTTAATATTTCTACCTGTTACAATGTGGGGAATAATAGACGCGACGTCATAACGACCCTGTGTTATATTCTTACGTTTTACTAAAAAAATTACTACCTGTGACTTTAACTCTCCGTATAAAACCAAGATAAAGTTTCACATCAAAACTATTTGAAGATTTTATTTTCAACTTTATTGCGAGGAGGGAAAAGTTTTTTAGACTCCGAATCGTTTCACAACCAGCAAAGTTGTCGAAGCGTGAATAGTGTATGGGAAATTAACATTTTACCAATATGTTCCCTATTTATTTTAATACTTTGCTGTCAAATCCTTACATTAAACAATGAATGGACCTTATACCGAAGGTAGTAAAGGCTGTAATAGCTTGGCTTTAAAGGTAATTTTTTGTAGTAGTATGATACGATTAGAAGGTAAGATTGTAACCCAATATTGTGCACACGAGCTGACGTAAAAACTAAAGACAATACGACTTTATCGTCGAGGCGGTTGTACAGGATGATGTCAGTACAGAATAGAACAGATCATGCAGCTACTTACCTATGGATGGTCTGTAAAACATTTTGTCTTGTCAATACGTTTTAGTGTCCCATTGCTAGGCAAAAGCCATACTACAATTTCAGAGATTAGTAAACAATTTGAACTTGATTCTAAATCAATATTTAAACGATGAAAAACCCGCAGTTAATCTTGAAATGCCATTTCATGTAGGTACCTATATCAGACTAAATTATTTCAATACCACCCATTTATTTTATACGACGATGATGCACAAGGACCCATATCCTGAATTCTAAGTTAACTATATTATAATACGTCTATAATCAATTCTATTTTAAAGGTTAATTTATCACATCGCCCTGTAGATGCCAAGGTAACAAGTTATATTAAAAGGATTTTGCTGGTGGCCTCTGTTTTAAGGCTCTATCTCAAAATGCCATAGACAAAACACTTATTTTTTTCATAGATACAGACTATGCGATATGCGATAGCTTGGAGCATGGGAGTTCAGAAAAAAAGCTTTAAAAGCATTGCTCGCAATTCTCGACCGTACCCGACTTTACACAAAAAATATGATTAATGAAGGTCAACATTAAATAATTTCATCGCAGCGCAGGCGCAGGTACCCACGTGAGGGTAAAGTGGCGATTTTTTAACTATTGTCCCCACCGACACAGTTTAGTACCCGTGCACAATTTATGGTCATTAATTTTGATAATTATACATGTTCATAAAATATCTGAAACTCTAGCAATTTTTTTTAACGTAAACTTTTAGCTAGTTAAAAACCAAATTAAAATCTTGTATTTATGTCTTGTTTTACCTAGACCTATTATTATGGAGCAACAGGTTGTAATTCGTTTATCCTAATAAACTTCAAGTAACATGTAAAATAACTTAAGTAATGAGCATAGAAAAACTCCGTCCGTCGATTGTAAAGATTTACAAGCATCGGTTGCACCGAGCGTGGCGTGGCGTGGAGCCAGGCAGGCGGGGCTGAGGGCCTCAAAAGAATTGGTAAGTACATGGTACGAGTCCCACATAATATTTTTCAAATTTACTTATTTCTCAAACCAAACAGCAGAAGCACATATATGGTCACGTCATTTTCTTATGGAGGTGGGCAGAGACTACGGCTCGCCGCAGGTTACGATTCTGACACACTTAATTGTTTCGCTTCCTTCACCTTCCTACTATTATAGTCGACATATTTTAATGTATGCAAACAATATGTTTTTCATACATACTATGTATTCCTACTTATTACTTTGTGTATGCTACAAGATTAATTTTAAATTCGCACTTTATTTGCAAACTCTCTAGGTACTAGGTACTATTACGATCTAATATTTCATTTAAAAAAAAATTTAAAGTTCTTCGGTTAGGTTAAGTTGGAAGAGGTACAGGTATACAGGTTTTGTGTTAATTTGACAATACTTTGTACCTGTAATCAGGAACTTAGGAAAACATTGCCCCCAAAATGATATGGTAACCTAAATGAAATGCAAGTTAATTATGTAGCGTCGTTATCGTTTCGAATACCTTCGTATTAAAATTAAAAGCAGCCTCTTTTGTAAATATCTTACGAAATAATAATACAATAGTCAAACGAACTAAGATGGAGCCCGAGAGTCTACTTAAAATCTAAACCATTTTACATAATTATACTGGTTTTTAGAAATCAGATCATTTGCAGATTCACCTTGTTTATGTCGCAATAAATTTTAGTTCTTTCACTTTTTATGTGAAGACATGACGTTAATTTATTCTATGCTTTATCGAAAAATTACCAAAGTTACTGATCGAGTAATAAATCTGTTGCAAAATAAGGCTTTTAGAAGAATAGAAAACATGTCAAGTCTCATCAAATTCAGCCAAAGATGTCCATCACTAAACATGATCAAGTTCCATTTATGAAGAGGCAAAAAGAGAGGGAGAGAGGGGTGTCTATCGAGAAAATTACGTCCTTTTCTAAAAAGAAGGGATTGGCCCTAATCAGCACAACATGAGTGAATGCTGTTATAAGCATAAGCATATGCTCACGACTATATTCCCCGAGGGGGTAGTCAGAGATATTCTGAAACCTCAGAATATCCACGTTTCACTAGTAGCACCAGAACACTGTCCAGTGTGACGAGGAGTGAGCCCGTCGCCACTTGTAATGTACAGTAGGTACAATACATGCCTGAGAGATCGAAGCATGCAGGTTGAATGCTGCAGGCTTGTGATAGGTGCATATCATATAATTTGGTAAACTGTTCTGCGTACTACCCAAGAGAAGTAATGGGCGGTCATTATTTGTCATCTCCTTCACGCATGGCATGGCGTTTTATATATTTTTTCAGCCTAATATTTTACCACTTTATTTTACCCTTCGGAGTGGACTGTGGATACTTGTTACAACTATTGAATATCTTTTACCGATGATGGATGTATATTTTTCCATACTATAAAACAAAGGCGATCCATTTTGGGGGCTACAGGGACCTCCTGACTCCGTCACTGGTAAGGATCCTCTACAGACAAATTATAAAACTTGATACATCGTAGAAACATCGCAGTCTGGGCCTGTAATTAACATGTCTTCGATATAAACGTACTCGTTTTATTGAAGTTTTTTATTGTCTCCTTTTATTTACGTCTGTATTGTATAATATGTGTTTGGAATATCATTTTTTATCTGAGATCGTGTACGGATCGTAATTGACAATGTTTTGCCAATTTAACAGTTTTATAATTATTGTTTTACCGTGCCTGTGTTTAAAATCCTAATTTGATTATTTTTATTGCCTTAGGTATTGAGTTTTAAACAATTGAGATTTTAGATAATCGGTTAAGGTGACGTAATCATTTCTATCTCTTGTTTCTATCTGAACAATTATACAAATTATTTCTATTCGATAATTACTTGACCATTCAATAATTGAATTAAAAAGAATTTCTGCATAATTATTATGTAATATGCGGTACAAAAAATCGAACTATACTCATTACGAAGAAGCCCCGGGGGTTCCGGGGGACGAAGTATAACGTCGCAACGAGGGGAGGGGGTCAAAGAGCAGAATGCAAGTAACATGATACAGCAGATGGCACGCTCCTTGCACTTCCGAAAATTGGAGCAAAAACGCGGGTCTTATGGGTCTTACAGTCGATGTCGCGCAGCAAAAACTATAGCGTGTATGGAGCCGGAGCTAAGGGACGGAGGGGCCCGTACACAACACGAAACTTTTCATTTACATATTGGCATCACTCTATTGGTACATTGCATACCAAAACGAACATACAGTAGGGTCCTTCTTAATATGCTGACACTTTTATGATCAGATCATCAGACTATCTAAACTGATGAACTTTCTCTATGGGACCAACAACGAAATCGCAAAAAAAATCGGGTGTCCCATACAATTGGCTTGAGTAGGTTTACAGTTTAGTATGAAAGAGCTGGTATTTTTTTCGCGATTTAGATGTTGTTGCCATAGAGAAAGTTGTTCAGTTCGGTCGGTCTGACTCAGACAGTCTGATCATCTCCTTAAAAAGTGTCGCAATATAAAGGACTCACATTATCTACGTCATCCTTGACCATACCCTCTGCTAATCGCATTCAAGTCTTTCCAGCACTCTCGCCATGGAATCAAATGAGGTCCCGTAATGCAACGGCAAATCCGTTAAAACTGTGCTTCATTTTATTCTTTATTATTTACCAATGATTATTCTTTTTGAATTTTGAAAATCGGTCCAGTAATTCCAAAGTTATTGAATTTTGAAGTGTGCTCGAAAATAAAATGCCCCGCGGACACGTGTGACGTCACGAGGCATTACTGCGTACCGGTTACAAGGGACTTTAGTATTAAAAATGTTATATCTCGGATATGGTGCGTCCTATGTCGAAAATTTATAGAACCAAAAATGCTCTCGTGGATGTGTTCTACAAGACGCGTACATAAAAAGTGGGAGTCATGCAGACATCTTACATTTTATATAGGTAATATTTAAAGTCCTAGAACCAATGTTAATTTACTACTAGAGCCCATGGCGGCTCGAATTTAGGGGTAGGGAAGAGGAGGGGAGGTGTGCGGGGTGGGGGAGATAATAAACGATCTAAACAACTCGAACACTCAGGCAACTCGAGAAACTTGGTCAACTTGAACAACTCGAACAACATAAACCACTCGAACAACTTGAACAACATAAATAACTCAAACAACTTGGCCAACTTCGTCAACTTGGACAACATAAACAACTCGAACAACTCAGAAAACTCAAACAACTTAGGCAACTCGAACAACACGGACAACTTGGTCCCGATAAAGTTTTTCAGGTTTTCCAGTTGACCAAGTTGTTCGAGTTGTCAGAGTTAGAGTTTTCTGAGTTATTCGAGTTGTTTATGTTTTCCAAGTTGACGAAGTTGGCCAAGTTGTTTGAGTTATTTATTTTGTTCAAGTTGTTCGAGTGGTTTATGTTGTTCGAGTTGTTTATGTTGTTCAAATTGACCAAGTTGTTCGAGTTATCTGAGTTGTTTATGTTGTCCAAGTTGACAAAGTTGGCTAAGTTATTTGAGTTATTTATGCTGTTCAAGTTGTTCGAGTGGTTTATGTTGTTCGAGTTGTTCAAGTTGACCAAGTTGTTCGAGTTGCCTGAGTTGTTCGAGTTGTTCAGGGCCTCAATTGCGCTATTTTATACGGTTTTACCGTTTGGACGGAATGTTTTTGGTTTAGTTTTGATTTAGATTTGGTTTAGCTGATGTAAAAATGCTATCGCGCTATTTTTTTTTGAACGGTTAAATCGTTGACGTTACCAAAGCAAAATCAAACTCGAAACGATTAAGCCGTAAACGTTTCAAGTTTGGTTACCATAATACATACCATACACCTACCACGCACCTACCACGAACCTACCACGCACCTACCACGCCAGAAAATTCGATCGAACGGATTTCGAACGTTACGACAACGTATCTTCCGAAAAAAAGCTAAATCGTTATCGTTATATAATTAGCGCGATACAAATTGTGCATAACGTAACGTTTTTGGTTGTGGTTTTGTTTTGGTAGTATCGTTCAAAATTAGCGCGATTGACCCCCAGGTCGTTTGTTGTCCAAATCAATTACCAAATTATCTCCCCCACCCCGCACACCTCCCCTCCTTTTCCCTACCCCTAAATTCGAGCCGCCATGGGCTCTAGTAGTAAATTAACATTGGTTCTAGGACTTAAAATATTATATAAAATGTAAGATGTCTGCATGACTACCACTTTTTATGTACACATCTTGTAGAACACATCCACGAAAACATTTTTGGTTCTATAAATTTTCGACATAGGACGCACCATATCCGAGATATAACATTTTAAATACTAAAGTCCCTTGTAACCGGTACGCAGTAATGCCTCGTGACGTCACGCACTCCACCGCGTGGCCGACTGGCCGCCCAAAAGTTGCGGCATTCAATTGATCGTAGCTCGCTCATTTTTGGTCGTAGGAAAAAAATAAAAACACCAATGTTCAGGATTTTTAATGTACTTTAATACTACATTCAAAACAAAAATCGTTACGGATCTTCACAACGCTTCGACGACTACCTGTGCCTTAATATGATGTCATTAATTATAATATAACAAATATAATCAGATTGAAGACGTATAACTGGCAGGCGTAGTGTGAGACGCCCTACGGCCCGCGGGACCGACGATATGAGAAAGAATAAAGATTGATGGCGCGCATTGGGAGAGACCTATGTTCTTTACACTATGCCTATGTTCTACAGTGGACGACGAAAGTTTATGATCCTATTGAAGTCGAATAAGACCATCATGAAGTTTGGTATAAAAGTGTTGTATTTCAGTTGTGGAACCCTAATGAGCGTCCAAGTAAAGATCAAACGCACTTGACGACTGCATGTGACGCACATTTGGCGCTGCTAATATCCGTGTACTAATAACGACGTCCATCTGTCTGTCACAAAAACACTGGACTCTGGAATTCATTGCAAGCGAAAAAAAATTTTTGTAGTTAAAACGAGCGATGCGATGGCTGTATATTATCTTTTAAACATGTAAATCTTAATGATCTAGATTAGTTAATTATCATTATTGCATTTATACAACGTGTTAATGAATTAACGCAAAACTAGAAAGTAGTTTGTTTAGAATCGAGAGCAGAATCGAATTATCATGGTTTCAACATAGGTAATTTTTTTCAAAATATTAAATAACTTGTTTGCAAAATTTAAAAATTTCTGAACCCGATGTCAACCCACCGCACGGGTACATTCACCCTGCTTACTACCAAAACAAGATTATAAAAATGTATCCATGAGTACATTAGCGCTTTCTTTCAGTGCTGAAAAGATAACAAATCATTTTTGCCTCAAAACTTAAAATGCGAATAACTTTAAATTTTAACTATCAAAATAATGAAATTATTGTTTCAATCTAATTATTTTGTTATAAATCAGTTGGGGTGTATGAGGTTTTGCGCTAATTTATTAACACGTTGTATTTAAACTAGCTAGAAGCTGACATATGCTTGGTATTCAGTTTCTTTATAAATTCGCAATCTATCTTTGTTATCATCAATTAATATTAACACATTTTTTCTTTACACTTTTTTAAGGGGATGATCAGACCATGGAACTGAACAACTTTCTCTATGGAACCAACATCTAAATCGTAAAAAAAAATCAGCTGCCCCATACATTTGGCTCGAGTAGGTTTGCAGTTTTGTATGGAAAAGCTGATATTTATTTTCGCGATTTCGATGTTGGTGCCATAGTGAATGTTGTTCAGTTTACTCTTAAAAAAGTATCAGCATATTAAGTAGAACCTTAAATGTATTTCGTTAATTAGTAGGTACAGTTACCGATTTGTTTTACTCGGATTAAGTGAACGTTTAAATATGTCACCTAATAAACAAAATTAATCAAATTAAAATCATTAGCATTACTTTCTAAACATAGCCATTCAATTATCACCCAAGACCCCTTCACATAAGAACCAACCTTCAACATAAGTAATCAATATCTCATCTTAAGATCATCAACACGTTATCTGGTACATTATAGATAGTAGTGTCACACTGGTTGCCTTAAAAGGTGTTAAAACATCAACCGTTAGTTGACGAAAATAGAAAGAAGTAACCTTATGGAGCAGACGTATAGATACGTGCTTAATTAAAAACATTTAATCTGCAATCTGAATACATTAACAGTATCGTTGCCCATAAACCACGCTTTGATACTAAACATACGGGTGTTGATTTCGTGCGTGCCCGCTGCTAAGATGCTACCATTGCTAAGATAATAGACAAACTTTGAACTCTCCCAAAATAAACATCACCCGTTCTTACAATTTCAATAGAAAGCTGTCTACTGCGGCACATAGGCGACACCCAAAAATTATCCTATCGATACATTTTGAGTAACAATAACAATGTTTTTCGAAAGTTTTTCTTTTTTGAATCTAAAGCAAATTTGTGGCAAAAAAGATTTGTAGATAGTAGGTACTCTATAGCACACAACAAGGAACGTATGTTTCTGATTTAACAGGAGGGTAAAGATAAGAGAGTGCATCTGTATTTAGCGTGCACACTTATGAGCATAAATATAATACAAATACACAACGTGTCATGTGTGCATAAAAGACATGCCATGTCCCAACGAGTTTTCTAACTTATGTATGTAATACGGCTTGCTCTCAAATGGTGAAGGAAATCGTCGTGAGGAAATTTGTATCTGCATGATGATTGATGATTTGTATCTGATGCATTCTGGTTCACAGCACGCGTAGTGGACTAACAGCCATTCATTCTCGTTGAAGGCAGACTTGTGCCCTGCAGTAAGATTTATACTGGCTGATGATCACAACCTGTGTACCTCACTGCTTGTGTAACTAAGTCCCCGGCAGCAAATGATATGCAACAATTGATAAGCCTCTTAGATATTCCTTTCAATTTTAATCTAGTGTCCTGGTTTCTTTCTATTAACCTACGGTGGCGGCGCTAACGTACCAAACCCCCTCCCGTGTGAACACATCAAGAGACATGTCGTGATACAGTAAAATGGTCGTAATGTCCCAAGTATATCCGCCATCGCTAGTGCTATTCACCAAATCAACATATAAATTAAATGTACATAAATTTGCGGTAATGTTCGATTTCAAATTAGAAAGCACTATATTGGAAATGAAACCGGAATAATGCCGACCCTCAACTACCGAGCTACGCCGCGCCACGCCACGCCGTCCCGCTCCGAGACGATACAAACTTGATTGAGTAATTACTATATTAATGAAATAAAGAATTAACGAAGCGAACTATTTCCCAGGCTCAGGCCAATCCAACTAGATCGATGCGATGTAGTAATAGAAGTTTTAATGAAGTTTCTAGAAGTTACAGTTGCGATGGAATCAATGTTTAATCACTAGCAACTAGTTCCGTCGTTTTTAATCAACTCTAAATGTTTTTTTTTTCTGTTGTGAATGGGAATGTGTGACCCAGACGTACAGATCTTTTATTAATGTTATTATGCACACTTAGACTACTTATATCCGGACCCGCCTTGCGGTAGCATTTCCCCTCTGCCACGGTATAAGAGCAATGATCATGTACATTCAACATTCAATTTTATAACTTCTCGGATTATATTAGGACAACACAAAGGACATACACAAGTGAACTACCAAAACTAATCATTCTTCTTCTTCCTCCATCCCCTCTCCTTCCTGCTCTTCATCGAACTCCCCTTCGTCGTCAGCCGTCAACTTATTACTAAACTAGACAGCCTATTATTGCGAAACAATAATTTCGAACTTAGAACGTTTGGGGTTTACACGAGACTACTTTTCATGATTTTGAATATTCAAAATTAGAATCTAAAGTCATGGGGAATAAAATCCAATGTTGCGGATAACATGTTACCTCGCCCCCCGCAAAAAGTGGCAGAAAGTTTGTTAGTAGAATGACACGTGGTTACGCGTCCCGATATAATTAGTCTAAGTATGCACGTCGCAATGGTTTCAAAAAACTATAGCATCTGTGAGTTATGGAGCAGTTATGAATGAAACTCATCTACAATCAGAGATCACACCATACTCGTAGTTATACATGAACGAAGAAACCATTTAACAAGAAGGTTTCTTCCTTCATGTAAAATACGTATGCCTGTGTCCCATCACCGGGGTGGATAGAGCCAATTATGTAAATTTTATTTCACTATTTTTGGTCGCTATTTTATATGCTAGGTACATTATTATGTATTTTAATTTTATAATTGATTTTTTTTTTCACTGAAAAAACTGCGAGCCAACGAAGAAATATTTTCTCTTAAGGGGCGTCCGCCCGGTTTTGAGTAACTTTGTAACCATTTTATACATTAACTATGGCACTTTTTAAGCAGAAAACAAAACTGAACTATCTACAGGATATGAGAAGTGATGTGGTTTTTTTCGAAATCACGACTCCAAAGTCACCTCTTTTTTTTCCAATTGTAACCGTTTTATTCTTACATTGTTGATCAGAAGAATATGAAAATTGGTATTGAAATTGATTTTTTTTGACTGTACTCCTTTGGACGAGGCATATGAAAATTTACAATATTCTTCACAATAAAATGATGTGGTTTTCTTATTTTTTGAAATTTCATAAAAAATCATACAGGTTTTCAAAGAAAACTGGAAATTCTGACCGGAGCCGCGCAATTGAAGCGGGATGGCTAATTGCAAAAGTTTGCTTGTAAGAAAGAGAGCCTTGCAGATGGGAGGAGTAGCCTTAATTAGCACCAAAGTAATTGAAATGACGTTATTATTGTTTACTAAAACAAAAGATGGTAGTTGTAACAACAAGCCGAATTCGTTTAACAAAGTTCTCTTACTCAGAGAAGTCATGATGTTGACAGGCTCATATGGATTCATGATGTATGATTATCATAAACAAGATCTTGGTTGAAGCAAACAATTTTTATTTCAGTTTATACATACTCGTACACGAGCTTTCGTCTCACGACTTCGTCCACGTGGTTAACCCCTTTAGGGGTCGGTTATCGAAAAATCTTTTCTTAGTGCACTGCTACATCCTCTTTAGAATATACAGGGTGTACAATAAAATGGGACAGCTACTCAAAGGGGTGCTTCAGACCATCAAACTGAACAACTTTCTCAATGGGACCAATATCGAAATCGCGAAAAAAAAATCCGCTCTCCCATACAAAACTGCAAACATAACTCGACTGAAATGTGTGGGACAGCAGATTTTTTTTCGCGATATCGATATTGGTCCCATAGAGAAAGTTGTTCAGATTGATGGTCTGAAGCACCCCTTTAAGTAGCTGTCCTATTTTATTGTACACCATGTATATTCCAAATTTCATGTTTTTATCTTCAGCGGTTTAGGCTGTGCGTTGTCTGACAGTCAGTCAGTCACGGAACTCTTTTATATATAGATTAAGCCTTTTTCGGTATATCACCAATCGCCCGTCATCATTTATTTAATATTCACAAGTTTCGTAACGCCCATGACAGTTAGAAACTGTAGATACATTACGCCGATTACAACACCACGTAGTAAAAGATTTATTGATTTTAATTGTCATCATAAAATGTTACGGAAAAACGGGAAAAGTCTCGAAGTCAATAGGTGGCGGACTTGTCACCAGACGTGATGGACGGTCGCACGGACGTCGGCTACATTTGAAGTGCTAATTCCAATAAATCTCATAACATATGAAGATTAATTTATAGGCCGACCAACATAATTATCCAGCCGTTTGATAGACTTTAGTCACACAAAGATTAGATCGAAAGTCCTTTGGCATTGATATTTAAAAGTGTCAAATTAGAATGGCGTATCAATATTTTATGGATTGTTTATGGATGTGTTGAATATGTACCTTGGTTCGGTCGAGACAATAAAATAGGAAAGTGAAGTGAAAGGTCGCGAGCCTAGAGATATATTGTTTTAGTTTGAATTAAATAGTATAATTAATTATTTGAGTTTCACATCCGTCACGCGAGGTGATCTTATTTGCCTTTATGGCCGTTTAAAGCTATTAACACATATAAATTGAATACCTACGACCAAAGCTCGTACGTTTTAACATTTGTTAACATTAGAATTGAATGTAAAGTAAAATTTACGACGACACGGAAATATACAGTTAGAATTAAACGCAAGATACAATAGAGTATTTTAACATAATACCGAACATGGGAATAGTAAGATTCTCATTCCACGAACAATAAATAAAAGCTGGAATGAAGCAACATTACAATTTAGTCGACAAATCGTAGAGATGTATTGATATTAATTGTAATTGCGACCGGTATGCGCGGCGCGGGCGCAAGCATGAGCGGGGTGGGGGACGATAGGGGGCCGTAAATAACAGTTACGGATAGGGATACCAGAATACCAGATGTAAAAATTAGTTTTTAACTAAAATCTTAAATCACTGATATTTCAGTAAATTTCCTTTCATTTTATGTGATTAATGTATGCGCATAATACAGACCCCACCACCACCTATAGTAGCATAACAGGAAATTCTAAATGGATACTTAGATGGAGAAAAGTTTTGGGTTGAAAACATCAAATTTTTCAACGGTATGTTGCGGTATGTACTAAAACAATCCTTATATTACAATAGTTTTAGTGTGATTTTGACTGTTTGCATACTGAAAGGAAAAATATGACTCTACGTAGGCACTCTACATTATAGTGACTTACCAAAACGATTTCAGAAAAAGAATCCAATATTATACAGTTAGTCGAGTTAGATGGTTACTCAAGCATTGCTACTTATTTAGTATCAGAGCATATTTTATGTGTTTCCCACAATAGGTGGCATTAGTATTCAGGCAATAAACGTCCGGCCCACGGCCACTCGCTCCAATTGTGCCTCTCTACCTCTTCCTACCCATCGCCCGCGTTACTTACGTGTATGGGAGACGTGTGTCATACATCTAGGTACACGGCTGTGCGAGAGCCAAGTTCGGTGGAAATAGTTGAAACACTTTTTCTACCCCGACGTGAAATTTATGTAGCTTCGTAACTTAATTTTTGCTTAGCAATTTTTCGCACACTTTTAACAACTTATCGTAATGATATCGTTTATTGCTTATTAAAAGTTTTTATAAAAAAATTAATTTCTTGAATAGCACGTGAAAAAAATCGACCTTACTTCCATTTCGGGGTTTTAGGAAACTTTGCTACAACTAAGCTTTCAAGTACGCAGTTATTGCACGGTTCACTTTAAATTCTGGGTACAGACTCAAAAGACATACCTTTCAAAATAAATGTTAATATGGTGGCCTACAAATACACTGCAGGAAAAACATTATCCATTTTTCACTTAGTATGATCGGTGGAAATACACACACCTGAAAGAAACCTATCTATTCTTATCTAAGATGGGAACCACACCAAATCATTTACAAGGAATACGTGCAATAGGTTTTCTTGCTTTTTATTGGACGATCAGCTTAGCATGACAATCATTTAAAAATAATATTAATATAGAGAGGAAACTTGGCCCTTTTTTCAGTTATATTTTCAATAGTTGGAACATGTTGGAAGTAAGTAGCTACCGTGGTGCGGTGGTCGCCGTGTTTGGACATTTTATAGCTTTTGGCTTTCGGAGATATTGATATACATAGATATAGGAGATAAATTGATCAATTGAAATTGTTTGTTTAGAGATATCAAACTTTCTATCTAAAATAAAGGCTGTAACGATAAACAGTTGCATTTTGCATTAGGTACTTTAAGGGGTATGGTACCCATAATACTGAACAACTTTTCCTATGAAACCAATAGAAAATTAGCAAAAAAAATATTGGGCCTTACTAAATGGAATCAGCTGATCAAATGTTTTTACGGATTTTAAATTTTTTTTTTCCATTTGCCATTTGTTTCTTTTAGAAAGTTGTTTAGAATCATGGGTACAATCAACCATTAAAGTAATGCAAATAATCAGTAGCAAAGTAAACTATTAAAATCTTAAATACACACAGCAAAAACTTCTTTCTACTACATATCTTAAAAAGCAACTTCTCAATGGAATTTAAAAAATTCGTTGTCCCCACCGGTATTCGAACCCGTGACCCCAGTTTCCGCAATAACCAATAAACAACTGGGCCAACGAGGCCGTCGCATCAAGATGGACATTAGTTTAATAATATTACCCACTTCCTGTGCTCACAACGACATCTATTTACATTTATAAACAATTTGAATTTCTAACTTATTAATAAAAATAAGTATAAATAGAGTTCAAAAATTTACCGTTACTTTCTCTAATTAAAGGCTTGCCACCTTTAATATGATTCATCATCATCATCTTATTTAAGAGCTACGCTCTTGTCGGTGGAGTATTCGCCAATCCTGTCTACTTTCAGCTAGTGTCTTGAGTTCCTGATACGACACGACATCAACCTTTTCCTTCACTTGGGCTAGATAACTCAAAATGAAAATAATAATAAAAATAAAAAATAAAAATAAAAAATAAAATAATAAATAATATGATTAAAAATATGTAAACACCCTGAAAAAAATTTGGTCATGAACCCAAACTCAAGATTTGCCATCGAGCCATGGAGCGTAGCATTTAAGGTGAAAAATTAACCGATCGGGTACGAAACACAGATCTGCGCTCCAGAACTGGTATAGCTGAAATAGCTCAGCTGAAGTGGGACTAGGCGGGACATTATCTGCCGCATTCATCCGGAGAGGTGAACAGAACCTACAGAAACAGACAGAATGGTTTCCACAAGATGGATGCCGACGTCCAGGGAGGCCCAGGAGAAGATGGAACGATGACTTGTATATCTTCCTGCAGGATCGGCCAGAAATTGCATTTCATAGGAAGGATTGGAGGAAAAGAGGGGAGGCCATTGCCCAGCAGTGGGACACAAAACAGGTTAAATAAAAAAAAATAAAAGAATGTATATAACCAATTCGCAATGGGCACGCGTGGTGGACTAATGCCCTAACGCCCTCCCTGGGGTAAGCATGCGCCCTACAGTGGGACGTATACAGGCTGTTAGGGTAAACAGTTGCATTACTTTAAGAGGGGGTCATACCAATTTTGTCTGTTTTCGAACCTTTTTTTGATAACTAAATTATTACATTTAATATATATAGTTCACATAACAGTGTAGATACGTTCTTTCTGCAGGACATCTAACCGTTGAAAACACGATTCTATTAAATTTTCTCGATAGAAAAGAGGAGAAAAGTAAGCTCGATTTCAGATTTATAACCAGTTTTACAAGAAGTACCCTACACCATTTCTTCTGAATATACCATCATTTGAAAGGTAAATAATTATAGCAGGGCTTCTACCCGATGGATTTTTCCCCAAACACCCAAGAGATAAGATATTGATGAAAAATACGTTTTTTTGCGATCTTACTTTCAATTGAAGCGGGATGGCTAATTGCAAAAGTTTGCTTGTTAGAAAGAGAGGCTTGCTCTACTAATACATAGCCTTAATGGGTTATTGCACCCATGATACTAAACAACTTTCCCAAAGAAATCTAAGTATAGGAAATTCGCAATTTTTTTTTTCGACTTCTGATACAAAACTTCGATCAGCTGTGCATTTAGTGTGGGAAGTTCAATTTTTTTTTAAAGAATTTCCTCTAGGTTTCTTAGGGAAAGTTGTTCAGTATCATGGGTACCATCACCCCTTAAAGTAATGCAACTGTTCACCCTAACACCCTGTATAGGCTGATGACGATGATGGTATGTAACCCCAACTCTGATTGTCGCAGTCCCCGTTCCATTAGTTTCAGGCGAATGACGAGGTATAGTGCACCTGTGTTCAGCGCACGCGCACACTCGTAGCTGACGACATCTCTGAGCATGCAGTCGCTGGAGTCGAACTACAAGAAAATCATCATCATCATCTTACGTATGTAAAAGAAAACAGAAGTGGAAATCTCGTTGACATTTTAGAAATGTTATTGACAGTAAGTAAGTACAAGGGCCTTCCATTATATTAATATTGATCAGATAATCGCTAACAACCTTGTCAATGACCAATAACGTTTGTCGACGATCGTCTACCGTTGACATCTGACCACACTTTCCAACATTTGTATTTAAAATTAATTTCATAAACCAATATTTATTATAATCTACACATGTTAGATTCCAACAAGATATTTAATAAACTATGCGAATAACAGTGGTATTGAGGAAAGCTTGTTTTGTACAAATTGAATATTTGCTTTATATTAATTCTCGTGTTCGGAGGTTAAACTGTTTAAATTTGTTTAAAATAATGAATTATTTATAACGCGTTTGTTTCGTACGAGCATAGTTACAGGCGACAGCCATTAAAATAATCTTAAGACTTATTTATGAGGATATTTCATTAAAAACTATGTCAAAAAGAATCAAATCCAGAGATTGATTTAAACGTGCACCATAATCAGATATTAGCACATTCTAAATTACTTAAAAAAACATAAAATAGGAATCATTAAAAGATAATGACAGGAAATGAAAAGATATTGAGTTTTATTGATTTTCTTTCAATAATAAAAAATCCGATGTTCATCATAAAGGTAACTGTTTTTTAAAACAATGCATTAAACCCGATTCGTTGCATTTGGTTGTAGTCTTAAAAAAATAGAAGAAAATAATAAATTATTTAAAAAACAAAACGAAACGAGAAAAAGTGTAACGAAACGAAACGTTGATGTTCTGAGGTTTCAGAATATCTCTGATTCGAAGAATATAGTCGTTCCACTAGTACCGAAACTCTGTCCCATGTGACGGGGAGTGAGCTCGTCAATTTAGTGTTTAAGATACCAAATAAGTATTAAAAAGTTATTTGTCTCCATCCCCTATTATCAGATATTTATGTAATTTCAATTTTATTTGTTTATTAGGATTACCAACAGGTTATACACAATTCTTTAACAAATATCTTGATCATTAACATGCACGGTGCTACTCTTTTATAGGCAACCACAACTTACACAATAATTATCACAAATTAAGTATCTTGATAGTCTAACAATTTGATTTAATAATAAGATCAGCGTGCTAAAATATTTTGCAATAGAATAGAGGTTACAATTTTATTATATTACATTAAAATGAATGTTATGTCTAATTAACCCCATATAGTTGGCAATCTTCACCACTATGGTCAAACTCTATCATGCATAGTATCCACTCAACAGAAGAAGAAGGTAGGTATGTCGATCACAAGTTTAACAAACTGAATTACAAAACAGTATGAAACAGATACACCAAGTACATTAAACTAATAGAATTCTGAATCTAAATTCATTAGCAAATTCATCGTGAGAAGCAACAGCACGGACCATTACTATAAATTAGAAGAGGTAGTAACTATATACGTTATATACGTAGCTTTGAACATCTAATTAATGTAAGAAATAAACACATTTAATACATAATGTGACCAGAGATCGGTGTATGGCGAGGTAAGCGTACATCGAACGCAATTAACAAGCCGCCGACCGGTCCCACAAATACATTTGAATAATAAAGATTGGGATACTAATAAACAAGCATATGCCACATACCTACTTATCAAATTCAATTCTAATGGCGATAAAGATTATAGAGACGCGTAAACTGAACGATCTTTGCCTAATCAATCAAACAGTCTCTGAGAGGTTTGTGTCTCAAATGAAAACCGTATACTATTGTTCAATATACGGTTGTAATTTTTCAAGTGACAATAAAACTTTTTTTAAATTGACGACAACATTGCTATCTGTAGGCGTCCTAAGAGGTGACCAAGGGTTAGTGTTGTTGGGGTGAGAGACCTACCAGTAAGTTCATCCTGAAATATATGATATGAGTGACTACTGAATATTGCTAAATTGCATCCCAAAAAAGATAGTGTAGGGATTAACATAGTGAGTTTATCTACCTACATGTGTATTTATATATTCAGTAATAATAAGACGCTCGGTTCGAGTACAAGCTGAACTGTTTGTAACGAGTATCGTAAATTAGTTTAACTCTCTCTAAGATTTACGACTACAAATAAAATGTAAGTAGCGTGAATATGTGTAGTTGCCGTCGTGACGTGAACGGCTCACAGATAATAAAAAATAATATTAATTAGGTAATCTAATCGCCTCTCACACCTGCTGTGGTATTCTGTATCCAGATTACGATTAATTTCACCTTAGTGTAAGTAGTGCAAGAAAAAAAAATCAAAGGGTTCATCAATTCTGCAGTTTGAAGAAATGTAAAGTAATTTTTACCCTTTGTAATTCTGAAATATTAAAATAAATGGAAATTTATTTGCATCTGTGACTTATTGCTTAAATGTGGAGAAATAATTTTTACCGTACAGTATGGTTGTAATCAGTAGTTTATATAAAAATTTACTCTTAAACATAGTAACTATAGTGCTCTGTGCTTAAACAAAGTGGCTAAATATAGTTGTAGCATAGTTTCTGAATACTTCTTTCTATTATTTATTATATTGTTGGGAAGAAGGGGTTGTCTCGTAATTAATATTTAGTTTTATAAGGCGCTTTTGGAACTCCTAGGTAGTCGATTTTGTTGTGACACAATCGGCTCAATGACGTCACGTTAGCACTCTAAGACGATATTTTGATTATCTGTCCAGTCTGTGAATCTCTCCGTGATCTACATCGATAGTACCGTACTAAGTTCAGCAATTGGCGGCGCGGTGGTGTCGCAACGTGTCGTCCGTCGCCGCATCATTACGTATTCATACAATAAAACACAAATAACAAGATGTGCCCCGAACTAGTCTCTCTCCTACATACATACATTATGTATGGACGTAAGTATGTACACATAGAAACACGTTCTAATGACGAAAGCACAGCAATACACATAAATTTGACATTATCGCGGCTAAAACGGGTTGTAACAAACATTTTAACGAATATAGAAGATGGCACCGCCTTTGTTATTAATATGGGCACTTAATAATTGAGCGGAATGTTTTGAGCTTGAATTGAAACATGCTCGGAATTTAAATACACTGGTCTGCAAAACTAAGTATCACACTTTAGTTAGACGGCAATTTGAAAAGGAGTGTTTTTGTTTATGTTTTGTTTATAAATAAAGTTTTTTTCATGCATTCCTTAAAAGAAGATTATCTACTATGAAGTTTTTATGTAAAACAAATTTTAAAAAAATCTTGTTTTTATTTCGAAAATACATCTTCTGCAGTTTAAAGGTTATTGCAATTTTAAAAGTGTGGTACTAAGTTTTGAAGACCAGTGTAGATTGTTTGAAAGATGTTTTTAGACTATTCACTTCTTAAGAGAAGTGAAGCCTAATATAGACTTGAATGTTTGGCCCTTCCTAGTAAGAAACGTGATTATAGTTTCACTTGTGATTGTTTACGAATTTTCATCTATATTAGTTATTAAATTTACTCAAAACTCAAGTCTAGCGGAGTAAAGATAACCTGTTAAGCATAACATCCTTAGACTACGACCCGTCGTTTGATACCCAGAAACTTACACTCGAATAAAGGATAAAGATGCTGCTCTAATCGGTGTAATGGTAGGTTTATATGATGACAATTTCTAGGCGCCAATTCTGCGGCGATTGAACAAAAGCACCAGCGTATAAACACTTTTGGCACGACAGCAAGGAAAAAAGCACGCGTCGCTAGTCACCTCCGCCCGCGTCCCTCGCATCCCCTTGCTAATTTTTAGACTCGTGTAAACGCGTCGTTAGCACGGTTTTCTCTAGCAAATCCATTCGCATGCGAACAAATTGGCGCTGGAAATTAGCAGCGTGTAAACGAAACGTGCCGTGCTTTTTTTCGTGCTAAAAAATAGGCGCCGCGAAATTGTCATCGTCTAAACCTACCATAATAAGTTAAACCGTAACTTATGGCTTTGGACAAAATGTATGGCTGATGGCTATTGCAAGGCAAAATCAGGTCAACGCTCTTTACTACGAAATTATACAGTAGATTCGTTTTTTCAAGAAGTCACCCAGGTATTTCTTCAAATATAAAATCTCTGTACAAGGTCTGTACTCGGGCTGACATAACCTCAGGGTTAAAAGCTCACAAAAAAAATTTTAATAAAAAGGTCTGTGCTCCATTTTTGTATAAGATGGTTGGCTCTAACACTATTTGTCTGTAGCATGTCTAAATTGTCTAACAATAATGTATAAAATAAGCGAGTAAAACCAAAACGTATCAGGTTATTATAGTAATCTGTTGGTATCTACACACAAACAAAAACTTTACTTACTACTAAACTAACAATAGGGCGCAATACAATTGCTATGATATCTCGAAACTGAAATAGGCTAAAATAACCTGGAATTATGTACCTGTTTGTTTCTTATTAATCCAAACACATGCCCAAACATAGTACTTAATAGACACAATATAATATCGATACAGTATCAATAACAGTTTCACGAGGTAGTTAATCGTAGAACAATACAACATAAACAAATATTACTCAACATCGAGTTGCACTCCTCGCTCCACTCAAACGAATCATAAACCAAACCATTCCCGATCTAAAGATAAACAGAGATCGCATCAAAACCGAATAAAAACTATTTATTTCGGTTATTATACTACAATAAAGTTTACGATGCTAACTATCTCATCTGATAATAGACCGTTGGAGGGTAAAGTGAGGATAAAATTGTTTACCGTGAGATGGTCCAGAGAGAGTCCACTCCTTACGGTCAGCGAGCGACCGACTCATTATGTGCTCTATAGTTTTATATTAGGGTTACGCGGGCTGATGATCTGCTACAAGGTTTTTAGTAAAGTTTTATCTGTTAGAGGTAAAGCCTAATATTCATATGATTCGGGTCAATACTTGGAGTTCTATTAGAATCCTGATTTGTCCGTGTGTGAAAATATACTTTAGCTACTGATCGTACTTTTTTAACTCCTAGGGTTCAGGTGTGTAGCTAGGGTTTTCAATGCTTTGTTCTTATTGAGAATGCGCCATTTCCCCGGTGGAATTGAGGAATTCCATAGGTTATCCCCGGCAGCGAAAGACTGTCTAAAAAATCTTGATCCCGAAATTTAGACCTCCCCGGATCCAAGCATACAAAAATGCCATACGACATGATGATGATGATTGAGATATAATAAAGCAAATTTTATTTACTTAAATTTTAATTTAATACTACCTACATTACATGATGCAGTTTAGTATGTTGTAATATTAGCTAAGCATTTTACTTGAAAAAATGTTGCCGATATGTCAGTCTGTTAATTGAAAAAGCATAGGCAGGAAACTATACATATAAGTACAGTCTCATCTGCACCAAAGGTACAAACGAATCCCGAGATACAAGAAAATCTGTTCAAATTAAATACAAATGACATGAGTCCTCGCACAAGGACCATTATTGTCTTAATTATTGTAGCTTAATTTAGAGTAGACGACTCTACACGAGTTAAATGCTCTTAGCGAATAATTAATACTAAAATACCGATACGCACGGAAAAAAATATTGATGACATATGACAACTATTTTAGTATTGATACCAAAATTGATACAGTATTTTAGTAGACTTTATTAGGAAGTTTGTTGTAATAAATCGAATTATGGTAGATTTAACTAAAATCTACTCACAACAACAATTTTCTTAGTAATCTACTAAATAAAATAGTTGTCACAGATATTTTTTTCCGTATGCACAAATCACACAGAAGCAACTCTCATTCCTCGGCACACTCCTGTCCAAAAACGAACACAGCGTTCATCTTCGGACACCACATATCAAACAAGAGATCGAGAAGTTTAATCGTCCAACTAATTAACAGCTCCGCGCCCGCGCACGGTACGTTACGTACCGGCGCATAAAGTATTAACCGTTTTATAGTAAAATAGCTCCTCGTTAAATTCTTCAATAAAAACTACCGTTAACTGTCCATAAATCTGGTATTAATACAAAATACTAAGTTCCTTGTTTGATAGCGCTCCTACTTTTTATTGTCACAAATAAAAAGTTTACACATTCGTGAAGTAGTCATGTAAAAGAGGGAAAAACAGATTTATTTGCCTTTCCTCTGTTATCTAAAACTATTAAATTAAAGGAAGAAACGACGTACTCATACCAACATTAAACTTGCGAGTTATTACTTTTAAACGATCGTTTTACAGGCTTCCACGTGCAAAAACATACTGTTTTCAGATACTTTGTTTTTAAATGTATACAGGGTGTCCCAAAACTCAACGTCAAGCCGCAAACAGGAGATAAGTAGTAACGGAAAATATGGAACTAATGATTTGTTTTTGAATTGGGTCCGCTGACAAAATTATTCTGGATTGCGTAACAGGAATTTTCATGACATAATTCACGAATTTGTAGTAGCTACATCTAAAAGTTGAGAGCAGGGTGGCGATTTTTCTAATACTAAAAAAAATTACAAAATCTCGAAAATTATCAAACTTGGATTTTTTTTTTGTATTTTTCCCTGAACAGTTATTTAAACTCACCTATCTCCTGTTTGCGGCTTGACGTTGAGTTTTGGGACACCCTGTATATTCTGAATGTATATAGATGTATATAGAATATAATATACATATTCTAACCATACTTATGGTTAGAACAGTTTTGTGTTCCTCTTTGGAAATACCTTTTGTTCTAATCATGGTCTACAACACTACTAATATTATAAACTGCACTCGTGGTCTACACGCTGATTTCTTTCAGGAAATTCATCATTTTGTTCATAATTTCAAAACATTTCACCATAACTGAGCATTCTACATATTTATTCTTTTTTCACCGACTTCAAAATAGCAGAACAAAAAAATATATAATTCTTTTTGAGCTTAGGACCCATTCGCGACGTTGATCAATATGATCGCAAATCGTAAATCCAAGACATCATGACATGATCTCCTTCTTAACGCGATTCCCATCGAATGAATCATTAAGCATTAACCGTGAAGTACAAAGGAATCCGATCAGTACCTACGTCGCGTGTGGTCCCGACCAATTAAAACCTTTTGGTAATTTATGTCATCCTCGGTGCTCATGCGCGGGCGCAGTGCGCCGCGCCGCGCTCCATGTAATCTACAATCTTTATATTATTCGTTTCCTCTCTAATTCTATCATTAATACTTAACATTACTTCACGTTACTATAACTTAGATGCTCAGAGTACTATAACTTAGAGATGGTCTCCATAAATTCGTAATTAGAAATTCTTCATATAATGTGGGAATAGAAAATTCTCATTTAGTTGAATATAAAGAAAAGATCTCGGTTTCCTAAGCTTCATTTGATACATAGTTTTTCTGTAATTAACACCTAGTAACTATCATCATCATCAGCCTATAAACGTCCCACTGCAGGGCACAGGCCTACCCTCAAGGAGGGTGTATGGGCATTAGTCCACCACGCGTGCCCAATGCGGGTTGGTAGACTTCACATACACATCAGAATTTCTTTTTCAGTGTATGCAGGTTTCCTCACGATGTTTTCCTTCACCGTTTGAGAGCAGTCGGTTTTACGTACACAAGTTAGAAAAACTCATTGGTACATGGCATGTTGTCCTTGCGGATTCGAACCCGGACCCCCATAATTGGGAGTCCATACCTCTCCGCAACGCGCCACCGACGCTCTCCTATAGTAACGAAACACTAAATAATATCTTAGAAAAATTTACAAAGCAAGTAGGTACCTACTTGCTTTGTAAATTTTTACTGCATAGCATATAAACACGACTTTATTCCCTGGGAGCCAGAGATGTCCTCATCATCATCATCACTTTCAGCCCGTATCCACCCACTGCAGGGCATAAGCCTCCTCTCTATTTTGCCATTCTTCTCGGTCCTGTGCCAGTCGCATCCAGGTCTTGCCTATACTTTTCCAGATATCGTCAACCCACCTTGCTACAGAGATGTCTTAAATATATCAAATTCAGCATTTTACAAGGGTCCTTCTTAATATGCTGATACTTTTTTAAGGGTATGATCAGACCGCGACACTGAAAAACATTCTCTATTGGACCAAAATCGAAATCGCAAAAAAAATATGATGTTCCATACTTACATGCTGATTTTTTCGCGATTTCGATGTTGGTCCCATAGAGAAAGTTGATCAGTTTGACGGTCTGATCATCCTCGTAAAAAAGTGTCAGCATATTAAGAAGGACCCTATATTACATGCTTTTCACTGATAGTGCCCAAACTCTGTCTAGCAACAGATAGTTAGACCGTCACCACCTAATGAACAGTGAAAACAATAAACACTTCGAAATCGAAGGAGGTTTCCTCACGATGTTTCCCTTCACCACAAATCCAGCGGCCAGCCAGTAGTTCCAGTAACTGCTTTTAAAGCCACTGCTTCTTTGTCTCCGTAAAATCATAAGATTTAACATCAAATAAAGCTTAGTTAATCTGTGTAACTACTGTTATTGAACCGTATTAGAGAGAGAACATCTCCAATCTTATTTAGCAATAATAACTTGATGGTTAATCCTAAAAATAACAGTAATCGTTTCTAAGTTCCGCGTAAAAACCTCCACAAATAATAAGTATTACAGCCATAGGCATAAATCACGTTGAGTAACAAAAGCCGCTCTACGATCGCCAAGTCCACCGCTAATTGGGCGTCACATGAACCGGACGCCATATTGAAAACTCTAAACTCAATTCCTTAGGACAAAGAGCCAAAACTCAGAGACCGCCGTGTAACACAATCTTGTACCGCGAAAGAACATAAAATTCGGTTGGCTATTAGATTCCGCGGCGTTCGTACAAACGACATTTTTATATTTTTAAGTGAACGGCCTGCGCCCGCGCACTCACACACACACACGCAGAGAGGTATAAACAAATGTGCTAAGTAAAAAATATTATTATAGCATAATGCGCCATAAAACACGAGAGTCTCGGATACGTGACCGAGATTCTCAAACTATAGTGATCTGTATTGTTCGGCGTAGCGGGATCTACGCGGGCGGACCGCGTAGCACTTGCGTAGCAGAGGTCTACGAAGTGAATGTTTCGCAGATAGAAATTCGTAGCCTTGCTAATTTTAATTCCTCAAAAGTTCAAATTGCTTTTGAGATTCAAATACATGTTAGTTTAATCGTTAGATGATTTATAAAGTTGGGATATTGTGTTAAAAACAAATAAAATGATAATTCTTAAAGTTTGAGCACCGGCTTTAAGACGGTACTCTAACATAAACAATGTTAGTGATTTCTATTAAAACCATTCGGCATTTGGATATAGGAATGATATTAGAAGAGCGTCTGGGAGCGGGTATCTGCGCAATGTGCAATAAATAACACGGACGGACAGACGGATGGTAATCACCGAGTTTTTATATGTTTAGCGCACTAGTATGGGTGTGGAGGTCGTTTTGTATTGATTTGGTAAAGTTATTGTAGATATATGTACATATATTTATGTAGTTGGTAATGTCATCTCATCCGTCGCAAGGTTGTTATGTACACCGAGGATGACGCGATGCAGTTCATTTTAATACAGGTTTGTTATTGGCCTAAGTCTTCACAATACGTATGCAAATATCGCATTTTTGTACGTCTTCAAATTTAGATATTTTGTTATTCATCCGCAACTTGGATTCACTGTAATTTTACCTGTAAATTGATTAAAACACTGATGGAAATCAATCTAAGGAGAACAAAGATATTGCTTAATACACGTTTGTCCAGGCTTACAGACTAACCAAGCTAATAAAGCTAATAAACTTTACTACGGTGCAGTGCAATCTAACATACAGCGACAACATCAAGCGAAATGTTTGAAATGTGAAAAGAGTTTGAATGTGATTGTGAAAAAGTAAGGGTGTTACAAATGGTTCCCGAACACAATGGCTGTAGGGCCCATAACCTAATGACGAGGTTATGGGCCCAGGTACAATAACATTTAGCAGTTTATTAAGGGGAATTCGGTAATGGTTTCAATAATCAGGAGACCATGGTCTTGCAAAATGAAAGCGTAATGGGAAAAGGGCTTCAAAGGCAATGAAGTAGCCGAAGCTAAGCACGGTGATTGCATTCGAAAACCATTAGTAGGTGTGTGACAATAAGTTAGAGTACGAAACTACGAACCCAGTAGACGTTGAGGTTGGTGTGGAGTCGTCCCTGCAGGTCGGGGTCGGAGAGCGCGCCGCGGCCGAGCGAGCCCGAGGCGGAGGAGCTGGCGGAGGGCCGGGCGCGGCGCTCCCCGCGCGCCTCGCCGCCCGCGCCCGCGCCGTCACCCTGCGCACGAGTACCGACCGTCTCACCCGCGCGTCCGCGTCTCCACCCGCCCACGATCACACACTACGACGCTAAGCACCCGGGACTGCTGGACCTGCGCTTCTGCATGCTACCGCGTGAGGATCTGATGCTGCTGTCCGCTCACTGGTAGACCAACACCGAGGTTTGAGGATACAGATGGGTAACATCGTGATAATTCGATAACTGCGATTAGAGTCGACATTTTCTTTAATCGAATGATGCTTCTTTTCCATATCATTGCAGTGGTATTGGTCTACCAGAGTAAGCAGAGCCTACGTCGTCTGCAATTCTGGATCTATTATAATCGATAATCCTAAGGATCTAGTACTAAGGGATGCTCTCATGAATACAAAACGAAAGTTACTAAACTAAATCTAGACCTAAAGGCATTCTAGAACTGATGGAAATAACATGTGATCAAATCTGCTGGAGTGGGATGGTGGACTCTTTCAAAGTTGGACAAAAAAGTATATTTGTCGAAACAACAATGGATAGGGGCTGACATAACCTCAGGGTTAAAAGCTCCAATTAAAATAAAATAAAAACAGAATTTAAAAAAAAACAATGTATAGGGTTGAAGGGATAAACAAAACAATGAGGTTAGAGAACTAATATTTACAGTAATAGTATACACATGTTGGTCCCACAGATAGTAATGTGAAGAACAAGAGTCTACAAGAGGGTCAGTAGTGTAGTAAGTAGGTACTATAAGTACATGCGAAGTACGGCAGATAGTACAAGTAGCGGTAGTGAAGCATCGAAATGTGTGATCGTGTAGCGACTAGTAAGCAACAAACTATATCTATACAATATTCTAAGTTATTTATACATAAGATAGCAGAAGTATTTCTTTGTGAATATATGTATAACTATTTAGAAGACACGTCTATGGCGAGTACTACAGCAAACTGATTTTCGTCGTACTGAAAAAAAACTGCATTAGATGAAAAAGAAGTTTGCGTCTTAGTGTGTTCTTATTGATGAAATGGTTAGAACTTTTATAACAAATATAGCTATAGCTTTGGTAAATATTGATAGCGCGATTAAGGCTTTGTGATTTGTATATTTGATATCTAGTACAGTTTTTTGGGTGTGAGTAAAATCTTGCCAACTAATATTTCTTAAGTCTTTCACTTTTATTACTTCTGCTTTCTTATAGAAACATAATTAGTAAGTTGTAAAGTAATTAGTATCAGTTCAAAGAAAAAATATAATTATTAGTGTTGTGTACCGTAAAAATTAAATGTAGTCAATTATAAACAAACACCACAATCTAAATTACTAGTAAATGTATTAATTGTGCAAAGTACACATTTGTGTTGTGCGATTATTTAAGTTACGTACTGTATCTATGTTCCAATTCATTATTTGCTCAAGAAACTTATCAAATCCAAGAAGAATATCAAATTAGGCAAACCGAAGGCAAATCTGTAATTAGTGAGTAGTTAATGTTCATAATTGGTTTTGGATTCGTTTATCTATTGATTAGTTGATAGGTAGGTTATTAAATTATATCTATGAAGTTGTTTCATTGCCGGTAGTTCAAGATATTGTTTTACCCGTTCTGTGTTTAGATGAAAAGCTAGAAAACCGACCGACAATAACGCAATTTTTAGACAAGAAACAACTCTTGTACCGAAACTCTGTCCAGGGTTACGGGGAGTCAGCCCGACGCCACTTATAATGGCCAGTGGGTACAAAATTGGTTAATAAATTCCGGAAACTCATTGGTACGAGTCGCCCTGGACGGGGATCGAACCATCGTCTCCTGCACGGCAGATACTGGTTACTAATCTCTGCATTACCACTGCTTAAAATCTTCTATAAACACAAAAACTATCTAAACATCTCAGTTGAAGGTAAGAGTAGGCCGTCAGTAAAAGCAGGGTGTTAAGTCAGGTCGTATCGGTTGGAGAGCGTTTGTTTCTCGCTGTAATGGCGTTGTAAATCTCCGCAGGTCATTTACTGTGCCCAGCGCTGGACCCTTCGCTTTACTGCCCATAAACATACCCAAAATCGATCGTTTTGTGTTTCCAACTATTTTGGTAGTTTGCTTGTTTTATTGTAACAGGGATAGCTACTTAGGATATAACAGGTGTTATCTGAATTATCTCATGTAACTATTTATATTTAGGCATAATAATGTATTTAAAGGTACTGTTTCACGTTGCGTTATTAATGTTATTATTAAAGCACGCTAGCACATTATAGCTTAATAACAATAGGTGGACTTATTAATATCTTTCTCCACACTAATAGCGGTTATATTATAAATAAATAATTGGAAGTTGTCACACAGACTATCAGCTAGTCCTCATCTATTATTATTACCAGAATCTAGTACAGATTTATAATTATGATCACTACATAACATACAGGGTGTAAGAGATAGCCTAGCAAATACTGAAACTGTGAACTCAGACCATCAAATTTAACAACTTTTACTATGGAGGAAGAAAACGTGAAAAAAATCAGATGTCTCATACAAAACTGCTGTATCTACCCGACTCAAATGTATGGGACAGCTGATTTTTTTTCGCGTTTCTTGAGGCTAGGCTCCATAGTAAAAGTGTTCTTGATGGTCTGAGTTCACCGTTTCAGTATTTGCTAGGCTGTCGATTACACCCTATATACATAATATATTCCTAATCCAACGAAACTAAACGAACGCTCTTGCTAGTTGAATCTTCTAAAACAATTAATTTTTTATGTGAACAGGATCTTTATGTTCGCTTCTTTATGTGAGTTGTAGCAAATCGATTTAATAATGTAAGTGATTCATTCGGTTTCCAAATATTAAAAGTTTCCGGTGTTTTATAGTTTATGGTTCGAATGTGCCTGTGGGTGGGGCAGTGGCAGTGGCACTGTGGCCGACTGGTCGTTGCGCCTTACTCATACATCATCTGGTTTTAAATTAAATCATTGCAAATATGCAGCATTAGCAATTGTTTATTTTGGGTTTTCCTTGTGCTCTGGGTTTTTTAAATTATTGCGACGGATAATTATTTGACAAGCCACTCTCGAATTAGTTATTTCCTACTTCAAGAAAATTCTTAGATTATTCTTGTTGCAGGTTCTACTATATTATATAGCTTTGTGTGCTGTGCTGGACCATAGGCCTCCCTTTTGATCTTCCAAAATTCATGGTTCACACGAGATACATTGGTGATATTGATTGGTGGACCTTTGCCCAATGTTACCACCCGAAAAATTGACAATTTGTCCCAAATCCAGGACTAACATTTAAACTATTGTATAGAACTGGTTGAAACTTTAACTAAAAACTAAGTGAATGCCACTCAAAAGATAAGAAAGGAAAAGAAATAACAACTCTACGCTAATGATCGCTAAACACTAGAAAACCATGATAATATAGAGAGCCTCGACAAAGAGTAATTAATTAAATCTAAGTAACTGAAAACAGGCTCACAAAAACTAGTGATGTAATTACCTAAAATAAATCTCGACAATTACCCGCAGATAGCCATCCGACGTGAATTAAAAAAGCGGAATACGACACGCGAGCCCGACGGCTGCGACACGAAATGGAACCGGTATTAAATACATAAATTTATGAAAAAAAACGGGCCGTGCCCACATTTAGGCGAATTGGTCATTATCTCATTCCATAGGTACTCATAAGATTCATTACACACTTATTGGCTAGAGAACGAATAAAACCATTTTTGTGTGGTTAGTGTTGGGACGATATTAATTGTTTTGTCGATACTTTTAATATGTTAGTAACGACTATTTATTTTAGGAGTATAGTAACTTGTTCTATTGCGAAAATAATATGGTAAATAAACAAAGCAAACAAACCTAACAATTTTATTAAGTGTTAGTATAGTAACTAAAGAAGAAAAAAAAGATTATCGATATATCTATATACCGATAATCTTTTGTAATAGAGCTTAAAGCTCGAAGAACAATAAGTATTAGATGTGCTTTAAAGTTGTCTTCCCAATCTCTTACAGAATTTCTTACAGACTGAGAAACACAAAAAGTCAAAAACAACTTGAACTATAAATGAAAATCGTCTCACTTTCTCAAATGACTCACTGATACTATTGGAAATAATTCGGGCACGAGAGATGAACTGAAACCAGAACACTCAATAATGGACGAACTTATTTACTGAAGGTCGTGGAATGTCAAAGAATAGAATACAAGTATCACAATATTGATTGTTTTGGAATCCAATAGGGAAAACATGTCCAGTATCTATTGCTGGGCAAGTCTTAAAAAAATTTTCGTATCTCCGCTTAAATAAGTAAAATAACAAAATTATGTAGTAAGTCAATAATTTAAATCAATGTGAGAAAGTAAACCTGATAAAGAATCTCATTTTGGGTAACTTCATTCCAGTTCCAAACCCGAATGAAGTAAACAATTTTATCGACATTCTGAGCACATCACTACAACAAACCAGTTCGCGTGTTAATTGCGGTACCGAATTCGTATTGGAATCATTTGAATATCCGTAATTTATGGCAACGACATAACCGAGTCTCATCTCTACTTGTGCTTTAAGTATTTGTGTTGGTGCGCGTTCACACTACGCTCACTCGTCTTTTAATTGTGACATAGCTTAAAAAAATTAGTTCAAAAAACCCTAAAAGTATTTTAGTACCATAGTTTTACATACATTTTTTTTCTCACATATCTTCTTAAAATGATGGTGGGCATTTTAGAGGATTCTTCTTTTGACTTCAATGTTACGCCACATCACGCCATATGGAGAAAATATTTACCAAAATGGTTTTTTTATTGCACTACTTACATTGGTGGTCAAATTTCTATCAGAGAATTTTCTAGCCGCCGCCGTAATATGCCTCTCACCTGGCTCCTGGCTCTAACTTGCCTCCAACAATGCAAACTGACCCCGTGACCCCACGACCCCGCGTGGTGGATTACGACCCACTCCCTAATCTCACCCCTTTTTCATAAAGAGGTCTTTGCCCTGCTGTGGGATCCTTTTCCCCACATTTATAAATTCAGTTTTTCCACATTTATAAAATCTTTCTCCAGGTAGGCAGCAACCATGAATCTCCATAAGATGCTTGTTTAGTTCTTCAATGTACATTTCTTGATTTAGACATTCTTTAACATGAACAGTCTAAAAAAGAACTGAAGCAAATATGTTTAGTCTGTGGCATCAAATCGTACCAGGTATCTTCACAAGAACGCGCCGCAGTGTTGGTAACACACCGTTCATATGTCGTTGGTCTATTAATCTGTCTCGTATGAAACTCCTTCATTTGCATAATGAACTCGGTCGAAATACATACATCCATATCATTATGTTGCGTACGTCTGTACGTAGCGTAGGTGATGTCCACAAGATGCAGTTAATATTCTTGACATTTATGCTTTTTCTAACTGTAACCGTTCTATACGAGATAAGCTGGGAACAAGATATTGTTTGGAATGTCGCGTGTGGCGTCTCCTAATAACTATAGTAGGTTTGAGTTAGCAATAAAATTGCGCTCTATTGCTCTCTAAATAATAGACTGATATTTAATGAGTTTTCATTTTTATGAGTAGTTTAGTCATAAAATGTTGGACAAAGAACCATTTAAATCTGACATCAATATTTTAGTACCACATACACAAAGCGGCACGATGTTACAAACCGTAATTTAAAAAAAACAGTATGGCGACCATCCGCAAATAACAATACTATGCGACCAGAATCCCTTTAATACGGCATTAAATAAAAACGCGTTCTTTTTTGAAACAGCACTTTTTTAACGTGACTTCCACCCGTTTTCGGCCAGTATCATGGGTATCTAAAGTTTTTTCGTCGTATTTACGCCTGGCACAATGCAACGAATCATGACTGTAGAGATAAATGGAATATGGCTTTTTAGAAAAAAAGCGGTCGTAGGTTGTGACGTTCAATTTAAAGTGAGGTCCGGGACAGGACTGCATAAAAACGAAAGTGCATCCAGGGTTGTATTATTGTAGGTGTAGGACGGTACAGGTAGAAAAAATCATGGATGCGGCATTTAATGGAAACGATACTGTGCTGCTGTGATCGATTATTGTCTGTGATTATTGTGAACTATGGAATAAAATTTTGATCGGCCTTGATTGCCATACAGAAATGAGCATTTACAATTTATCCTCAAAGTAAGTAGGTATCTAATAACAAAACCAGTTTTCAAGTAAATCGAATGTAGAGTACCTATTCTGAATTCACTGTGATATACTAATCACCAAAGTCATTAACATTATACCTACATTATTTATCGAGTAGATACTCATCGTACAAGAACTATTACTGCATGATGCTCTCACGAATAAAGGTGAGGGAGCTGGCTATACCTACTTTAGTTGGTGGGCATATTGGTCAACTTTTTGTCTGCGAATTATACATATTCTAATTAATTATTGGAATATGTATAATTTAATGCCACATCCAAAGGCGTGAAATGAGACATTAACAGCTCTGTGGATATCTCTGCAACAAAAGGTAGATTCGGTAACGAGATATGATATTATTTTTTATGTGAACCTTATGCGGGGGTGGCAGGGGGAGTGTGTGGTCGCGGGGAGGGGACTGTGCTACTCCGAGCTTAAAACACACTTGCAATTCGCCTTTAATGCGTACCATTAAACGATTTTATGTGATTTGGAGTGATATATTATAAGTTTACACCCGTGGTAGCGCAGCTACATACGACGTAAGGTGGATTCTAGTGTTGTGGAGCTATTGTTAACATTTAGCGGGGAAGTCAAGTCATATCTACTGATAATTTATGAAGGTGCCACTAATACGTGAGAATTCGCGGCGGATGACGTTTTTTTTGTAATATTCTTGGTAGAGTCAAGATTACAGTTTTTGAGAGTTAAGTACGCGGTTATTATTTTATCTAGAATCAAACATTTTAACGGTTTCTTACCGCGTTAAAATTATTAATTATTCTAGAGTTAAGATTATACTGTTTCAAAATCTGGGATTGACTGGGGTACAAATATTCATGTTAATATCCCTTACGGGATTCGAACCCGCGATCCTCGGCACAGCAGGCAGGTTCACTACCCACTGAGCTACCGGGCCGTTAATATTACCAAAGGAATTCAAATTTCTGCTTATGTTACTTTAGTATATTATAATAATTTAAATACTGTCATAAACTTGTATTTCGTCAAATTTAAGAAAGTCACCGGATGTTGTAAGGCACAACGATGATAAGGCGTCCATCCGTCTGTCTGTCTGTCGCTTAGCACGGGCTATAATCACAAAAAAAAATACTTTATGGATTTTATTACCGTTTTCACTATTATTTATTACTGGATCGAAAGATATAAACAATGCTATGTTGATTACTAAAGCAAAGATATTTCATTGCATCTACACTGGCGTGAGTGGAACAAGAATGAAAGAATATGAAAGAGATTCTCTTTCTAGATTCTAGATTCTTTATTGTACACAAAAACATAGTTATGAAAAAAATTACAATAAGTCGTGATTTACAAAGGCGGGCAAAGAGTATATGGTACTTCATACAGTAGGTACGGACACTCCCTGCCTCCACCAATTTTTACCCCGCACTTCCTTTTGCTAGGAATCGTGGCAGAAAATGTAGGTAATGGGTAATGGTGTATTTCTATCTCACTCCCACTCACTCAGCATCGCACTTATCTCTTCTTGTCAGTTTTTCCCATTTGTATGAAGAAGCAGGGAAGTGTCCAGGTTGTGCCCGTAGTGTTGTATAGTCAAGATAAATGACTACAAAACCCGTTTACTATCAGTTTAAAATAACAATGTGCATGACCTCGCTCGCAAATGTGACGTCACTCAATCACTCGAACTTCACTCGAGTCATTCAAATGATTATTTCCTTTACATAGAGTCTACTTTCCTTTATCAACCGAGTGAAGTTATCGAACGGCCCTTCAAGGTCATGCACATTGTTATTTTAAACTGATAGTATTTTCTATAACTATTAAAGAACTGTAACTGGAATATCTTAATGTCATTTTTGTTGTTTTATGTTTGATTCAGATATAAATAGGCGTTTTGAGTTACTTTCTAAATACATACATACATATAGTATATGCACATATATATGCACATATCAAACACGCAATCAGTCCAAAACAACACGGATTTATTAAATTTCGATCCACAAACACTAACCTCCTGGCGTACATGCATCATCTATGTACAACTTTTAATTTTCAGGGTCAGACTGATGCAATTTACACAGACTTTGCTAAAGCATTTGACAGGGTGGACCACGAAATTCTCTGTATTAAAGCGGAAAGACTTGGTATACATGGTTCACTCCTACGGTGGCTTAGGTCGTATCTACAGAACCGCAGTCAGCTGGTAGCGGTGGGTGGATATGAGTCGATCCCGTTTTTAGCAGAGTCAGGGGTTCCTCAGGGCTCGAATCTCGGTCCCTTATTGTTTACCATATTTATCAATGACCTCCTTGAGTCTTTTAAATGTCAGTGTCTGGCATATGCTGATGACATTAAACTTTTCCTTAGAATTGGATCGGTGGAGGACTGTCTCATGCTTCAGTCTGATTTGGATATACTGACTAATTGGTGTAATAAAAACAACATGTCTCTCAATGTTGGTAAATGTCAAAACATAACCTTTACTAGAAAAAAAGTAAATATTGTATCATACCCATATAACATAGAGGGGACACCACTTCAAAAAGTCAATCTTGTGAAGGATTTGGGGGTTTGGTTTGACTCCTGCTTATCTTTTAGATCACATTATGATGCAATTGTTTTAAAAGCAAAAAAAACACTGGGGTTTGTTTGTCGAGTCACACGGCCATTCAAAAGGCCAAAATCCATAATAACTCTTTACATTTCTTTGGTCAGAAGCATACTTGAGTATTGCTGTGTAATATGGTCCCCCACTTATGCCGTGCATACAGACTCTATTGAATCGGTTCAGAAGCGTTTTCTGCGACATCTGTCGTCTAGATTTGGTCAGAGAAGAATATTACCCACTTATGAGGACAGATTGCGTAAGTTCGAACTAGACAGCTTGGAAATTAGAAGATCCTTTAACGACTTACTGACTCTATATAAGATACTCAACTCGAAGCTCGATACGGACATCCTTCACCACATTTCACTGAGACCATGTGCTCGATCTAGTCGTTACCAATATCTGTTTGCTTGTTCCTTAGCTAGAAATAACATCTCTTATAACAACCCTTTGTTACGCATGTGTAGAACATATAACGACCACTGTAAAGATTTCGATATATTTCATCAAAATCAGACTCAATATGTTAATTCTATTAGATGTATTTTACAAACATTTAAATAACTATTTTCTCAATTCCCAACCATAATGTTTAGATTTTAAGATAATGTTGTGCGCAGTTGTTATTGAGAGGCAATTTTAGCCTTATTCTAGATATAATATTTGTATAGCATGTTTTATATTGTCTTTTGTTACTGTGCCTATTAAAATAAAATAAAATAAAATAAATGAACACCTGTTGATCGTAATCCCTTTCGGGGTGGTCAAAAACATAGCCACGACTATCAACTTTATGTTTATTAGAATGTAGTAGTAGTAATGCTCAGATTTAGCATTTCAAGTTTCAGGGTGGAATGACGTGTCAAGTGCTGGTGGAGGTGAGAATTGGCCTTTCGCCGCATAAACACTGCTTAAGGCTTAGTCTCAGCATCTTCTATATTGCGCACAGCCAAGGAGTGGAATGCCCTGCCTGCGTCAGTATTTCCGAGCGCCTACAACCCGAATTCTTTAAAGTACGAGCTTCGGGCTTCTTCTGGATAAGTGCTACATCTTCGACCCCGTCCTTGTCCGGAAGACTGGATTGAGGTCGAGAGCAAAACCAAAATATAATTTAAAAATGATGTATGTAAGCATGTTTATTATAAATAATACACAGTTTTATCTCAATCCCTATGGCAAATAATACTTTTTCAGCAGACCTCAGACACGCGGAGCCCGCCCGGGGGCTGCTGCCGCTGGTGTCGTATGACCATCCTGCGCGTGCGTCGCATGCTAAAATATCTACGCGGACACAGACGCATTCGGTTCTACATTATCTTATAACTTGCGTGCGCGCATCAAAATGTAAGGTTGCCGAAACTCATTCGTTAGTTTTGATAATACCATCAATTGATCAACATAACATACAATCAGTTGAATATGCACTGCAACTATAATTTTATTTATCATAAATTTTGTTTTTTAACCAGACTCGTTTTTCTCGATAAGTAAATCTGCAAAATAGTTGGTCGAACGAATGTTTCTTTGTCTTCCAGTCCTACCTATACAAGAACTTATAGTGGTGAAGCGCAGCGGTCGCGGCAGGCCAATCTTGCGGGGCGTGCGGGGGCCGGGAGGAGTGCGGCCCGGCCCACGCTGCCTGCGCGTGTACCCTAACAGCGACTTGAGTTAGGGTACGCCCGTCCCCCGCTGTACCCCGCACGCCACTCGGGCATAGACCCGCCGCGACCGCTGAGCTTCGTCACTTATTTTATTTACACTATGCCTTTACCTTACCGACCTAAGATAACTACAACCTTTCTCATGTTTGAGTTTTAAAATTTTGACAAAATTTTTAATCAAGTGACAACCCTACCGGTACTCGCAGGTACTTCTTATCGCGCCATCTTTCCACTCCCATTATTTATTTCCTACCAACATTAACCAACTAAGTCTTAATGATACTTGTTCAACAACAGTCTCTACGGCTCACGAGTTAGGAGATGTGGGAAGTGCAAGGTAAAGTTGGTGGAAATACGAAGCTCGGTCTTTGTCGCGGCGTGACGTTTCATTAGAGCTTCGAGATTAACTTATTAAGGCGTTTGCTTTTTTTTTTAAATAAAAATACGATTTGAGAAGCGAAGTGTTTGTACAAGGTCGTTTTTGTATGAACAAACATTGAATAAACTGATATAATATGAACATAGTAGATTTAAGATCGGTTTCTTATTTCATTTTGGGATATTTACGACGATTTTTAAATGATTTTGGTGAGACGTAGATAAGATACCTACAGTGCGATTTTTGAAACTCATACTTTGAACTCAGCCGTTGAAAATTTCAAAAGTACTATGGAGATATGCATTTTTGTACTGCCTGACTGACTTTCAAAAATCATAATTCAGGAGTACGATTTTTGAAAGTCAAATCATCAGTAGAAATATGCATATCTTGTAATTTTGACATTTACAACTGCTGAATTCAACGAATGAGATTCAATAAAACGGGTCAAGTGCGAGTCGGGCTACTCGCGCACCGAGGGTTTTGTACCACACCACCACAGAACACAACTTAGAAAAAAAACGTTTTTTGTCCGGGACCTTTAGCGCAAGACCGACTCACACTTGGCTGGTTTTTAGTATTTGTTGTTATTCTGTAGAGTTTGCTCTATAATCACACTAAGTTTGACGCTTGTATGTATTACAGTTTTTACGATAGAGCGTGAAGAAAAAACGTTGATAAAAACTAGTTTCTTGTTGAGAACCCCCCTAAATTTTTAACTTTTTGACATTTTTATTATTTGTTAACGAATCCGCCGTAATAACGCATAATCTGAGAAAATTTCAACTATCTAGCTATTACGGTTCAAAAGTTACAGCCCTAAATAGGTAGGACAGACGGAAGGACGGACGGACGGACAGACGGACAGACGGACAGACGGACGGACGGACGGACGGACAGACGGACAGACGGACGGACAACGTAGGCTTAGTAATAGGGTCCCGTTTTCACCCTTTGGGTACAGAACCCTAAACTCCATATCTAGTTAAAGAAACTTCCTAAAACTCTAAGTGAGTGTTCGATATGAACTGGATCTTCATGTGTAGGGCTGCAATCTCCAGACTCCGCTATAAAGTCAACATCCTGTAGGAATAGGACAAGACGACAATAGGACTGATCCTGAAAAGGACAAAGATAAAGGAAAAAAAACTGATATATTTAATAACACTCAACATAATGATTGTGTCTAAAGGTGGACAAGTGGTATAAAAATAGTTCATTAATTTTTTTCGTAGTATGGAGACCTAGACTATACAGGGTGGTCCAAATAGTGACGTCAACAAATTTTTTTTAGATTCCTCACACCTGGGGGTATCCAAAAATACCCCATGTATGTTCCGCGATTTTTTGTAGTTTAGAAGTTATGAATTTTTAAAGGTATTTTTGAGAATTTTCTACCAGAGCGGCTTAAAACTGTCATAACTTTTTTCATAGCATGAATTTTTTAAATTTTATTTTTGTAACATGATTGTCTGAAAACACTCTTTTACACGTAAAATAATCAGCAACACAACATCCACACAAGCTACCGAAAAAAGGGTCCAAACTGAAAACTTTAGGTTTGAGTTGCACGGAGCAAAATTTTCAAAGTTCTCTTAAAAATACAAAATGGAAGTTCCATAGGTTAAAACTAATTTTAAAAACTTCGGTGATTATTCAACTTACCATGCAAGAAATAATAAATGGTTCTTAATAGGCCATTTTACGCTGGAATCGGCATCCAAAGTTAATTAGGTAGAAAATCCGCTAAGAAAAAATGTTGTTCCAAAAAATAGTTTTAGTAATATTTTTTATTCTTATGGCTAACATTAGTCGAATATTGTCAAAAACATTTAAATAAACTGAAATTCTACGATCAGTGACGCATTTTTGTTAGTGACTAAATCATGGTATTTTTGTGTTATCTTAAAATGTTTCACTGGTCGTTGAATTTTAGTTTATTTAAATGTTTTTGAAAATATTCGACTAATGTTAGCCATAAGAATAAAAAATATTGCTAAAACTATTTTTTGGAACAACATTTTTTCTTAGCGGATTTTCTACCTAATTAACTTTGGATGCCGATTCCAGCGTAAAATGGCCTATTCAGAACCACTTATTATTTCTTGTATGGTAAGTTGAATTATCACCGAAGTTTTTAAAATTAGTTTTAACCTATGGAACTTCCATTTTGTATTTTTAAGAGAACTTTGAAAATTTTGCTCCGTGCAATTCAAACCTAAAGTTTTCAGTTTGGACCCTTTTTTCGGTAGCTTGTGTGGATGTTGTGTTGCTGATTATTTTACGTGTAAAAGAGTGTTTTCAGACAATCATGTCACAAAAATAAAATTTAAAAAATTCATGCTATGAAAAAAGTTATGACAGTTTTAAGCCGCTCTGGTAGAAAATTCTCAAAAATACCTTTAAAAATTCATAACTTCTAAACTACAAAAAATCGCGGAACATACATGGGGTATTTTTGGATACCCCCAGGTGTGAGGAATCTAAAAAAAAATTGTTGACGTCACTATTTGGACCACCCTGTATAGAACCACAGATTATTTAATAGTTACTACCGTTAATAGAACTAAGTATACACATACAGGGTGTAAGGAAAAGTATCATTAACCTTTAAATCATATTACTCTACCAAGACTCTACCCATCAAACTGATCAACTTTTACTATGGGAGCAAACCTGTCAGATCCAAAAAAAATCTGCTGCTTCATACGTTTGAGTCGAGTAGGTATTGCAGTTTAGTATGGAACAGATGATTCTTTTTTCGTTCTGACAGGTATGGTCCCATAGTAATAGTTATTCAGTTTAATGGGTAGAGTATGTGGTTGAATGGTTAATAATACTTTTCCTTACACCCTGTATACTATACTATTACCTATTATGTGCTTAGACCTAAAGGCCTAGACAATGATTAGTATACGTAATAAACCGACATTGAACCGACTATTAATAAATGACATTTACTTTTGTAGTAAGGGGGAAGGTAGGGTGGATATATCTTCAAAGAGAAAACAAACATGAAATTTTCCTCGTATTAAGATTCGGAAGTATGATTAGGATTGGTGCATAAATCAGGCGCATGCGCGGTGCAGTGCAGCTGGCCGGTCGGTGGTGCAGGCTGGATGCGCGGGCGCCTCGCTTTGATCACTAATAATAACAATTATCGCGTGTGCTACGCGCCGGCGCAGCAGGAAGGTGACCCCGGAGGTACTGGGGTGACCAGGATGAGGCTCTTTACCATTTTGTATGGGAAGTAGTCGGAAAATAGAGTAAGTCCTGCCTACCAACTGTATAAAGAGATATACTTTGAATAAACAAGATTGAATTATTGTATGAAATATAGGTACTCGGAATGATTCCATAAGCTCCTCTGACATGCCCAGTGCATGCGTGGTGGAGTAGATATGGCAAATTCCCTCTTACCCTTATTCGTGTAAGATTGTGTATTATTTAGATACTAATATAATTCAATCACTTACTAAATATTTAATTGCATATTTTGGCTCTATTTCTGTCTAAGAATATGAAAATAGAAGACAACTTTGATAGTATAAAAGAACTAAAATAAATATTAACTGAAGGGAATTTAAAATTCCCTTCATTCAGGGAATTTAAAAGAGAGCAGGCAACCCAATAAGAATCGCAATGATATGCGCCAAGGCCGCATGGGCGGCGCGCAGGTCTTTTTCTTATTGCACCGCGACGGCCGGCGCGGAGGGCTGCGCCTGCGCTGCGGCACTCCGGCGCAACGCAAGGGCACCGCGCCTGACCCACTTCCCGCGGAGCCTCCGCGCGGGGAGCACGTGTCGCACCAGCTGCCGGGGCCAGGTTGTTTTGTTTTAGCCTTTCTTATCAACGCTCCAAAAACAAAATGTACCGCACATTTTGTTGAGATGAGGCCACAAAAAAGGTCCTCAGTTTTAGAAAGCTGCAAACCTATTTATTAATCATATAAACAACATTTTAAAAAGTTATTGAACCACAATATTGTTTAGGGGTATGAACACGTTTTCGTTTTGTGTACGGAAATTGGCAGATCAAATTCATGGTTTTAAGAGCACATTATTTAGTTTAGTACCTATCTCCTCAAATAGTCTGCATTAATCCTCGCCTACGGATATCATAAAAGTTGATTGGATGCTATTTTATAAAGGTCCTGTTTTCATATTACAAACGATTGATTGCAGTCTACATAAATAAAAAGCACTAGTTATAATCAGGTTCGTAACAGCTGGTGTAAATCTGTTATCTTTGCCTGAAACGGTGGGAGACAGGCTTGAAAATAGTTACTTCATTATAACGAAAAGTTATCCGACAAGAATGGAGAACATCACCCGCGTTTGCTTGCGGGCACATTTTATCTAACATGATGAATTAAAATGTTTTGTTAGAATCTCTGCGCAGGAGACCGGGTTTAGGCTGCCTGTCCATTGAAGCGAGCTGGCAGTGCGAGCTGTGTAGCTGTGTAAATATTAACCAATCAGGAGCTCGGCCGATCTCTGATTGGTTAATATTTACACAGCTACACAGCTCGCATCAGTGGACAGGCAGCCTTACATTATAATTTTTTACATTACCTTGTAAACAACAACATGATTCAACAACATGTGAAGTTTTTTTTTTTTAATACTTCTGCAGTTGTTTACGCATGCAGTGACTACGCTTTGTAAGCTTATTATTATTTCTGACTTCGTACAGTGCCTAAGTCGCTTTATTTACTCAAACATTAATTGTAAATAAAAGACAGAATAAAACAAAGAGAACACACACTCACACTCTTTTAGAGTTAAGCTCGCCTTTGTAAATCACGACTTATTGTAATTTTTTTCATAACTATGTTTTTGTGTACAATAAAGAATCTATGAATCTATGAACAAACCCCATAAAAACACTTCTAAAAATTAGTCTTCGTTTCATTGATGCTCGGAACCATCCTGTTACCCGGATCATCACGCATCACGCTCTTACATGTACTATGTGTAATCTCTTGTAAAGTCATTTCAAGTCGAGTTGAAGCTCCAATCGACCTCAACCGGCAATAACCAGCTATGAGCCATAAAAGTTTAAAAACGTAATCTCATGGCGGGCACTATCTAATGTGTAATGTTTAATAGCCTAGGTAATGCCGCCGCCGATGCGTTAGACACGTCGTCTCGTAAACTTGTACTAATTAGAAAGCTATAAGATGAGAAATGGTGCTTTATTGGACTATTTCGTTTAGTAAACGAAGGTACTACATAAATGGAAAGAGTGTGGAGACAGGTAACGGGAACCATACGAATTGGATTTGAGACCCTCTCACAGATACGAAATTATAGTCTGTTGGCAGAAAACTTTCAATGGCAAGCTCGCTTTTATGTCTTCATCAAAGTATTACAAAGAAAGAGTAGGAATAGCTAATAATTGGTATAGTAAGGAATGTTCATTTCTGAAGAAATTCAGAAGAGATTTATTAAGTCATTATCATCATCAGCCTGTCATCGTCCGCTGTCAAAACTCTATCCTCGGCCTTCCTCCATCCACTTGCTCCCTGCTACCCGGCCTTAGGTTATCGTTTATGTGGCCGGAGGACGTCCCACATTACGCCTGCCAGTTCGTTTATCGAGTAGATTTTATTAAATTAAATGTTGGAAGAAAGGCAACGAGTATTATGAATAACTACAGTTAACCCGCGACTTCGTCCGCACAAATTATATACCAGATTTTAAGTCAGATCATAGGCTATCAAACAAAAAAGTTTCATCAAAATAGGTTTATTAGTTTTTTCGTGATGCTCGATCAAACAAACAAACACACAGACAGACAAAAATTCTAAAAAAGGTTGATTTGGACTCAGGGACACCTAAAAACCATATTGTAATCTTTTTTTGGAAATATCTTCGATGTACAGAACTACAGACACACTTCTCTTACAGTTTTATAATAGTTTAGATAATATTTCGTATCTTTGAATAGTTGTTCACTCGTCAATCGATCCATCTCCATCATCGGTGTCAAGAGATCCATAATAAAGTATATGGAGCTAATAAACAGCATCTACATATTATGGCAATAATATAGTATGTTATACGAATTAGCGTAACGTAACAGTCGAGGCTCGATGGATTGCGCGTCTCGCGTCTCGCTTTTGAGTTGTCTTCGAGAGGTATAGGTGTGATAAGAGATTAGATCCACCATTAACTATACGGGCTGTTTATATCCGTAACTGCGATAGAATATATTGAGTGATGAACTGATGAATATGAACATTTTCGAATTCCAATGCTTTATGAAAAACAAGATTTTCTCAAATCGTAATTTTGAAGAATTGTGGTTTTCAAGGACAGGGAACTAGCATAGCATATGCTCTTTACTATATTCCCCGAAGGGGTAGACAGGAATATTCTGAAACCTCAGAATATCCACGTTTCACTAGTAGTACCGAAACTCTGAAGACAGGAATTTTTGGGTATTATGTATGTAAGTATCTTTAAAATATAGTTTTAATAACAAAATAATATACTGAATATAAGCTGAAAATTGCAAAGAAAAGCAAAAATTGCAAAGTGTAATAAAAATTTATACTCTACGGATATATTGAACGTTGTCTCACAGATTATCTATTCTCAATTGAAGTTAGTACCAGAATTTAGTCTGTACATTTATAAAAACTCGAAAAATACCTCTACTTGAAGACAGACGGATCCCCGACGGGGCCGGCCGGAGTCCGGAGCACGTCAAACCGCATTACATCTTCACAACTCCTTATAAAACCGTTTCACCAATAAACCGTCTCTTTACGTAATTTGAATAAAATCATGATAAACATACGGACGGACACAAACTACATATTTATTATAATACAGTTTTCTGTTCACCACTCTAAATCTACGTGAATATGAGTACCATTTTCTTTTGTGATGATCACTGATCGTATATCAGTTTTACGAATATTGATTAAAGCTTATTATATAACTGTTGCGGTCTCATTAATATTGAAATGACATACCGCATCTACAATTTTATGCAGGAGAAATGTATACAGGGTGTTAGGGTAAACAGTTGCATTACTTCAAGTGGTGACTGTACCCATGATACTAAACTACTTTCCCAAAGAAACCTATAGGAAATTCGCAAAAAAAAATCCACTTTTCATACGATCCGCTGATTGCATAGTATGAGAAGTCCACATTTTTTTTTTTATGAATGTCCTGTAAGTTTTTTAGATAAAGTTGTTCAATATCATGGGTACAACCACCCCTTATAAAGTAATGCAGCTATTTACCCTAACACCCTGTATATTTTGACATTATAATTATAAACTAGCTCACGATCGTATTCCGTTTTGGGGTGGTCAGAAGACTCACAGAAGCTACAACTACCAACTGGTATAGCAAGGTCAACTTTCAGCCTATTTAAAGGTGGCTAGCTTATCTTATCACTCACAAAAACACAAAAACAGAGGTGGGATGGTCTATTCGAGCATAAGATTTGGCATAAGTAGTTTCTCTCTTTTCATTAGTATCACTTACTGCTGAGGGTTGTGGTCACAGAGATATGACACGCTCGGAGTGTTGTGATCTTATCTTTGTCATGAAACATGATATTATTACAATGGACTCTCTGCCAGGTTTGATAAGGGTGGTTGGGATGAAATACACGGCCTGCCAACAGTTGGTGATGGTCATCATTTTAATGTTATAGTATAGGCACACCTATGACACTTGATTAGTGACATGTCGATATTTGAAATATTCACAATATTTCTTATTACTGCCTCAGAGAATATGCATAGTCGTCAGACTATATTCTATATTCCTCTGGGATTAGTCATACCCCGAGGGGAATATACATAGATAGTCAGAATATGGTCGATCTTCTTCTTATCGTGTGGGCAGAGCCCTGGTGTCAGAGTTTTTTCAGACCGCCTTACGGCCTCTGACGTGGTTTTTATGTAACTACTACTACCACCAGAGATAGTAGCCGGGACCAACGGCTTAACGTGCCATCCGAAGCACGGAATCGTTTTTCTTTTCAGACAATCAGGTGATTCAGCCTGCAATGTCCTAACCAACTGGGGAAAAACGCACAAAGTGAGATATCACTAGGTGTCCCCCGTGGGAATCGAACCCACGACCTTCGTGTCGAGAGCCAATGCTCTTAACCATTAGACCACGGAGGCAGTTGGTCGATGATTTATAGAAAGACCATATTGGGTGCAAAAAATAGATGCCCGATGCCTGATGATTTGATGATGATTTTTTGCCCTTGATATTTGCCCCAGATACTTTACAAAACATCGACGATTTAATTATGCATGCATATCGAGTGCGAGGACAAGCTCATAAATGGTTTGAATCCTATTTAGAAAATCGTGTACAGTATGTGGAAATAGAACACTTGGTTGATAATACTTTGAATAAGGTCAAATCTCAAAAACTATTTACAGAAAATTCAATACCGCAGGGCAGTGTACTAGGCTGTATCTTATTTTTAATTTATATTAACGATTTGCCAAAAACTATCATTAACAAAAGCATCTTATACGCAGACGATATTACAGTAGTTTTCCCATGTAACAATAATGACGAATTAACAAAATTATTAAATACTACACTTGAACCTATCGTAAACTGGCTAACAGAACATAATCTACAACTAAACTTAACTAAAACTAAACTAATGCAATTTAGGCCCCGTCAAAAAGCACCGTTAAATATACACTTCACGTATAATAGCACAAAAGTTGAATCAGTAGATTGCTGCACACTACTGGGTGTAGAATTCGATAGTTATATTTCTTGGAAACAACACGTAGAGAAAGTCGCCGGTAAGCTGTCCAGGTTCACTTATGCATTATACAACCTAAAAAAGTCTACGGATTTAAAAACCACAATTAGTGCTTACTATGGATATGCCCATGCATGGTTGAGATATGGATTAATATTGTGGGGAAATAGTGTAGAAGCTCATCAACTATTCATATTACAGAAAAAATTTATCCGAATTATAGTAAATATAAATGAAATGGAGAGTTGCAGGCCTCACTTCAAAGATCAAAATATACTTACTCTAACTTCTATGTATATTCTAGAAATCTGCAACTTTGTTAAAAAACATCAGAACCTGTACCCACTAGTAAAAGATTTTCTATCCAGACCTCACAACTTACGGCATAAAGACAGATTGGCTCTACCTACTACTAAGTTGCATTTAGTTAGCTCAGGTGTATACTACATGTCCATTAAAATTTTTAACAAACTCCCTGTACGCATAAGAAATATAGAAAAGGCATCATTGTTCCACAAGGCTTTAAAATACTTTTTAATAACTAAATGTTTCTACAACCTTCAGGAATATTTTGAATACAAAGAATAGGATAATTTTAGATGCAGAAAAATGTTTGTAATTGTATTTGTTAGGTATTTGATTAATAAGATTTTTTTTTGGTTTTAGATTTAATGTGCTGTTTTTTATTAGTTTTAAGATATTGCTGCGCCCTTCCAGGGTTTATGTGTGTACTGTACCATATTTTAAGATCTTATGTAACCACATAACGCAATAAATGATATGATTATGATTATTATGATTATATGCTCACGACTGTTTATGCTGTTCGCATTATACAACGTGTTAATAAATTAACGCAAAATCTCATACACCCCAACTGATTTATAACAAAATAATTAGATTGAAACAATAATTTCATTATTTAAAACCTATAAGTTTAAAATTTAAAGTTATTCGCATTTTAAGTTTTGATGCAAAACTGATTTGTTGTCATTTCAGCACTGAAAGAAAGCGCTAACGTACTCATGGATACATTTTTATAATCTTGTTTTGGTAGTAAGTAGGGTGAGTGTGCCCGTGTGGTGGGTTGACATCGGGTTCAGAAAATTTTAAATTTCGCAAACAATTTATTTAATATTTTGAAAAAAATTACCTATGTTGAAACCATGATAATTCGATTCTGCTCTCGATTCTAAACAAACTACTTTCTAGTTTTGCGTTAATTCATTAACACGTTGTATTATACTACAGTATGAATCCCTTCAAATACTGGCACTGGCTTCCAGTCTCAGCATATTAACATGAGAATACAATGTCTAACCTAAAGATCTATACTAAAGCTTATAATTTTAAGTTACAATCTGTTTTTAGAATCGAAACAGGTCAGAAACTCTTGTGAAAACATGTCTAATCTTCATAAATCTATAACCGCAAACTGCACAGCATTAGTTTACGACGGGCGACGCGCGACGTAGTGCTGCATGGTTTCAATAGCACTCATCAATAATTCATGCGGTCTGTGAGGAGAGGAGAGGCGACGCGGGGCGCGGGGGTGAGAGGAAGGCGCGGGCGCGGCTCAACTTATTTCACTTTATTTTGGTCAGATTTATGCACTCTTGCGCCGTGGCACACCTGTCTGTGGTGTTGGGAGAAGGGGTGCGGGAGGGGGTACGTCTGTGAAAGACAATTACGCAGTGCGTATGAAGTCTGTAGTTAAATCAAAAGGTTATGTTTTTTTTAGTTAAAAATTCAATAAGTTTCTTAGATTCATACTAGATTAAATAGTCAAAGGACACAACGTTTAATAACATGCCAATAACATGCTGCATGAATATAAAATTACTATAATATGAGATGTAATGGATGTCGTAACGTCAAGTCAAATCAAACACCGCGGGACCAAAAACGAGATCTGACATCCTTCCTCCGCCCTCCGGATGCAGTCCGTTCAGTTCCCCAAACAAAGGAGTGCGCGCACGCACGGTCCCGTTGCGTGAGTAGTGCGTAGCGCCTCCCGCCCCCCGCCCCGCCCCGGCCTCCTGTGCGTCTGCGCCGCGGGTCCCCGCGAGCTACGCACCGCTACGCATGTGATGTACCGATGCTATGCACGTAGCGGTAGGTCATTGTTTGTTGCAAGTGCTACGAGAATGTAATTCATATTTTTGTAGCATGACTGGAATGTAATACCGTAATTTCAATCATTCAGTGATGATTAGGTACAGCTTAGACTACATATACCCAAATACATTATAAGTTCACATGTCTTTGTCTACTATTGGGGTACATAGAATAAACGTTTCGCCATCTACAAAAATGTAGGTACTGCGTCATTTCATTCGAAAACAAAGTTTTATTTTTAAAGATTGTTGCTAATTGTAACAAAGTTTCTGACCACCTCGATTGCATGTTGAGTTTATGTATACACAGGGTGTTAACTTAAATGCGTTACAATACTTTAAGGGGTGCTTCAGACTATCAAACTGAACAACTTTTACTACGGGACAAACTTAGAAATCGGGAAAAAGTCACCTGTTTTATACATTTTGGTCAAGTACCGACATATTCTATGAACAGCCGATTTATTTTCGCGATTTAAAACTTTAACAGAGTACATAAGTAAGGAGAGTACCTAACGTTGTTTAGTTAGATGGTCTGAAGCACACCCTAAAGTATTTAACGCATTTAAGTTCACACCCTGAATAATTTTTTTATGTGCTGTCGCGACAGCTACGTCGCGATATTCTTAATTTATAAAAACTAGCAACACCTGTTGAAGGAAGGAAGTGAAGTGGTGCCATCTACAGTGATTCGTGGATGAGTCGTTGACTTAGTCTATGGTTTATCTTAGTTATGGTTCAGTTTTGACAAGTTTACTCAAACTACAAATAATTTTCTTTGCAAACTATTCAAAGAAGTAAAGTAACAGAACTATACCAAACCAAAGTAGTGCTTGAAGATAATGCGGAGCCCTGGATGGAGCGGCCACAATGATTGAAAGCTAAGTGGTGTTCTGTGATTGTACAAGAGGTGTTCTGATTGTCTTCATTACTAAACATATGAATCTATCTACCCGTGTCCATAAAATGTGTCCAAGTTTAATCTATTTACAATTAACGTTACGCTGTGTCTGTTTGCCTTCTTGAACTTGGAACGAATATAGTAATAAGTATGAGGGACTAAGATGAGCCCACTGAGTGAACTTGGAACGAATATAGTAATAAGTATGAGGGACTAAGATGAGCCCACTGAGTGAACTTGGAACGAATATAGTAATATGTATGAGGGACTAAGATGAGCCCACCGAGGTAAGCCCTGCCAGTGATATGGAGGCACAACGAGGTAAGTCCTGCCAGTGATATGGAGGCACAACGAGGTAAGTCCTGCCAGTGATATGGAGGCACAACGAGGTAAGTCCTGCCAGTGATATGGAGGCACAACGAGGTAAGTCCTGCCAGTGATATGGAGGCACAACGAGGTAAGTCCTGCCAGTGATATGGGGGCACAACGAGGTAAGTCCTGCCAGTGATATGGAGGCACAACGAGGTAAGTCCTGCCAGTGATATGGGGGCACAACGAGGTAAGTCCTGCCAGTGATATGGAGGCGCACCAAGGTAAGCCCTGCCGGTAATACGGAGGCGCACTAAGCACAGCCCTGTCCGTTCCACAAGCGTCGTTAGAGTTTGATGAGCGTTCCTATAGAATCTATAAGAGTAGATGATACGTTGTCATGATTAGTTTAAACTTGGGACAATTTCTGCTATATATTCGGTGTCCAAAGATAGCGTTCATTGCGATGGACGCTGTCCCTCTTGGGCTCGATACACCGAGACAGTCGGTGTAATCGGGCTATATTCATTTCAACAGGTGTGAACGGAGTCCACCGAATGGAGCGAAGCAGATTCGAGACTTCACGTCGCAGGACTGAGATCTCCCAGGTAAAATTATTAATTTTGTTATATCGCGACGTCCCTTATACCTCCCATTGTATATAGTCAACAATATAATAACTATTAAGGGCGTGGCGACATGGTGGAGGTGCTGGGATATGACTCCAAGAGTCAAGACTTCAATAACAAAGTGAGCTGACGAAGCTGTAAGTAGCTAACAGAAAAGGAAATATTCAATATGACCTAATTATGTGTTGAAAAGCTTATGAGCGTTTCTATATTCATAAAGCACCAGAGTAATGATGTTTACTTTGTACCTAACCTACGAAGCTATTTACGATTAGATTAATGATGATCAAAGGTTGGAAAAAAATAGTGAAATTTGTCATATTTTCAATATCACGTCATTATTTTTCGTTTGGTTGGTTACGTCACGTTGGGATTGGTATCCATTGATTGATTTCTAATTGATTTGGTATATCAATATTGGTATCATTGATGAAGCAAGACGTTATAGGAAATTGAGTCGTATGGGACAGTAATAAGGATTATGGAACGTAACTTATTCGAATTCTTGTTCCCAATTTTCCCGCGTTTTCAGTTTTTTCGGTTTTCGGTTGGATGCGAGTTTCGAACCGAAAACGCCATTTTCTGTTTTGCTCGTTTCAATGCGTGTGGCTGTAAAGTTTTAAATATAAAGGGTGGAAATTTGGAAAGGTTTTGTGTTAACTGTGCGGTTAATCCAAAGTTTAAAAGGTAAGTTACGTGTACATATACATGAACATTTAAAAGTAAGGAAAGTTAGGAAAATCTATCGAAGTATTTGAAATGTGTTTCCATCTTCTTTTGTGCCGGTAGAAAATATCTCAATCTTCTTTTATCTCTCTTATTGTGATGCAAAATCAGTTTTGAACGTGCAATTGTGCTAAATTTTTTAGTGCTTTACGTTTTGCCATAGCTATTTATTTAATCATTTTATTCCTTGTAGGATCCATACACGATACAAATACAATGGATTTGGATACTTAAAATCCGATTGATGGAAATAAACGTGTCCTGTCCAGGAGTGCGATTTTTGAGAGTCACACGTTCAGAATCGTGGTCGAATGACGCATAATCTCCAAAGTAATTTTGACATTTTCTACTGCTGATTTCAGCATGTGATGTTCAAATTTCGCACTCTAGGAGTCCCGGTATGTACTTACCCATTTGTTTACTTGCTTATTTGTTATTATTTTAATATTTCTTTGTTCAACTAGAATCTAGTCCGATTTTTTCAACTTTTCTGTTGTGACAAAGCAAAATTTGTGATTCGAAATCCATGATAATTGACGAACAAATTGCATAATTATTACCTGTAACATTGTTGTAGGTAGGGTCTTCGTATTTGATAGACCTTGTTTATTGTTGTCAAAAACTTTTTATTCAAGTAATGTGGATTGTCAATTTTGACGGATATCGGGTGACGATCCTTGCAGTCGTTTTTATTGCTAAGCGAATGCGTACCTAATGCGGGTTTGTTTTGCACCTGGTTTATTGTTTGTCTTGGCAATTTTACACGAAAGGATAGTGTTTGTATTCACCGTGGTTGCAAAATGACAAAGTTAATTACTTTAAATCAATACAAATTAATTAAATGAGAATACCTACTAAATAATTACAAAACAGTTAACGAGAAGAAACAAAGTGCCAATGTAGTTATGTAGGTATGTTTTATTCTTAAGTCATTTATACTCGAGTAGTTTTAGACTCGCAATGATAAATAAATACAATCAGAATTAAGAAATGGATACAGATAAGTATGTAAATAAAGAGATAAATTGAATAATTTAGACTAACTATTTATTTTAACTCCGTGTTGCGTGGATGCCGCATTGCATGGTTTAGGTGACCAGGGTGGTCTTCCTAGTTAGTTTTTGATTAACAATGTTCATAGGATGGAATGACAGAGACAATACAGAGTGGTGGCTGTCGGAGCGTGGTTTTAAAGCGCGACCCTGTAATATAGGTAATAAATAGTAATTTACATTTCTTTATTAAATATGGAATAACTTATGGTAATTTAAATAAAGTATAATTAATGTGGAATGCTTGAGTGATTTGAAGAAATTTAATAAGATGTTTACTTTGTAACTTGTGTAAATTATCTAGTAAATGACAAACTTTGTTTTCATTGTTGCATACCGATTTGTTTGAGGCTTTTAGTCATTTCTTCCTATTCAAACACGAGTAAATTTACCACGTCAGATTAATATAAGCGCTAATTATTAGGTTTATACCAGGCGAGTCAAACTCAAAGTCATTGGTGGGTCATGATAGTAGAATCAGCGGGCCGCAAAGAACGATTTTTTTCACAGTATGATTCAAAACTGTGGTATTACAATCATAATATCACTATCAGGCTTGCCGAAAATCTGTCTAATAAAATATGGAAACACTAATATGAGAACTTGAGTATTTGTAAAAGTCTGCACACGCCCGGGCCGCAGCAGGAACCTGTCCTTAAAATTGGATCGGGCCGCAAGAAAGAGCCGTGCGAGCCACATGCGGCCTGCGGGCCGCATGTTTGACTTGCCTGGTTTATACTGTTATTGGTAATATTAATAACAAATTTCAAAATGGAAGACACTCTACTACTAAGATTACGTTTAATAATAAATTATATTAAGTCTATAAATGATAAAGCGTTACAGCTGATTCCGGTGTCCGACCTTGATGAAATACAATTAAAAGAAGTTGAAATAACTTGTAAAAAAAAATTAGAAATATTTCTGACAAACTTCAATTCAGAACTAAACAACTACTTCAGGATGAATAAGAATAAGAATAAGAATATTTATTGTTCAAACTGTGTACAAAAGATGTTAAAATAAGACAGAATCAACAGTTTGGTCCGCAGCACGGACGTACAATATTAGGTGGCTTGGATTGTAAACCGAAATAAAACATTTGAATGTCAACAACTAATAAACAATACTATTACAATAAAATGTATTTCTACTTTGATCTCAAACATTACTTACATAATAGTAGGTAGGCACTAATAACATGTGGGTACAGAAGTAGATACAGACGTGGGTACAGAAGAAGATGAGTACAGAACCATCACCTGATGAAATATCTTGCTTCACTACAATCCAGCTTCAGACTGAAGAAACTCTAGAATTATCACTGAAAGTTAACAGTACAACAAAATTGACCAACACGTGTCAACAATCTTCTAGCAAGTTATCTAAACTAGATCTACCAGAATTTCATGGAGATATACTGCAGTGGCAGGAATTCTAGGACCACTTCTCATGCAGCATACACGAACGAAACCTATCTGACGTAGATAAGTTACTTTATCTCAAGTCTTCGCTTAAAGGAGCTGCTAAAGAAGTGATCAACGGACTAGAAAGTACGAACAAGAACTATCAGATTGCAATTTCAACCCTCAAGGAACGATACGGTAAAGAAACCAAGTAATTGATGCCCATTATTCAGCACTTTCAAAAGTAGAGACAGCACACACATCTTATAAGGACTGCAGAAGGACACTGAATGAAGTTGAATGTCATCTCCGGGTGCTGAATACTCTTGGCGAAGACATGAACCATAATCATCTGCGTCACCTAAATATGGAAAATTCCCTGAAGATTTGATCTACGAGATAAAAGCAAAATTAAAGAGTGATTCGATCGAAGAGATTAGGATAGAGTTCGACAAGATCATATCAGCTAAATAAGTAGCTACCAGATTAACTCAAGCTAAGAATAACGATGAAAGCAGCTATACTACTGGAATATTACACGTCAGAGACGGAACAGAACGAGACAGGAACAAAGGAAACTTTCTTGGACAGCAGCCCTGGAAGAGGAATAGGACGAGCCAGAAATACTCAACACGATACCAACTGGAAACATACCTTACAAAAAAGAATAAATTCAACGATAAGAGATCAGAGGAAAAAGGAAATTATGGAAGAAGTTCCCAGCCTAGAAGAAAGTAACATCTCTGCAAATCACTCAGTACACTATCTTCCACTTCAAGGTACCAAACCCATGAGAATTGTATACGATGCATCTTCAAAGTCGGGCAATAGTAAAAGCCTCAATCAGTGTTTATAATGTGGTCCGATAATGTTAGAAGATTTTAATGGATTTCTTTTAAAATTTCGATGCCACAACGTCGGTATTTGTGCAGATGTCGAAAAGACCTTTTTACAGATAGGTTTGCAGATAAGGGATCGCGATGTGACTAGATTTTTGTGGCTCAAAGATATTTGATAAACCGGTTTCCAAAGATAATTTGATACATATGAGATTTTGTAGAGTACTATTCGGGGTTATATCGAGCCCTTTCTTATTAAATGCAACTATCAAATATAATTTAAATAAATCAAAAAACGAACAAAATACAAAGACCGACCAGTGATATTTACGTGGATAATTTGATTACGAGCGCACAATTAGAACAACAAGCAGCTGAATTTTATAACAATTCTAAACAGATATTTCAAGAATTGTCTGTCTTCGACATTGGAGTTTAAACTCCAAAGAATTCATGAAATCGATACCAGACGTTTACGAAGATAACACAGTGAAAGTATTGGGACTGAAATGGAACCTGGAGAAAGATATGTTCCAGATGACTTACCCAAATTTAAACAATGTCAGAATTGATACTATTCTAATAATAAAGCGGTTGCCCGTGATAACGGAATGTAAGACATATAATAATAATAATAAATAGTTTATTTCAGAGATGGTATCCATAAAATTTGTTAGTATACATTATAAAAACTTAGAAAACTAATGTTAGTAAAGACTAATGTTAGTAGTACTATAGAGGAGACCTTAAAATAGTCCGTCTATGATCCTATGGACTATGCAGTTCCGTTGTTATTATCTACAAAATATTTTTACAAGATATATGGAAAGAGAAAATAAAGTGGGATTCACCATTCGAACAGGACACGATTGATAAATGGGAAACTATTTTCAATGACTTGGATAACATCAAATTATTTAGAGTTCCAAGATGCTACTTCAAAGACATCTGATAAGAGATGTCATTGCTTTACTGACTCGTCGACGACTGCGTATGCTGCTGTAGTCTACGTTGTCAATAAAAATGAGATAACCTTCGTGATTCGATAATCCCGGCTGCTACCAATTAAAGAACAGAAAATTGTGGACTCATAGTCAAATAGCGATCGATTGGTGCAAATCTGATAAAGTCTTACCTCCATTAGTGGCGAGAAGGATTGAAGAAATTAACAGGAACAAAGAGCTGACAATAAGATAGAGATTCCCTCTGAGATGAACCATGCGGGTGTAGCGACAAAAGCGACTAATTCAAAAGAAGAACGAGTTAGATGGTTAGACGGTCCTCGATTTCTACTGGAAGATTCTATCTGCTGGCCTTCGAGTGGAGCAATGGTGACTTCCCTCGCGTCGGGGGAGGGTCGCCTGAATATACCTTCAGTCGATGATATAACTTGAGAACGATCTTGATATGTTGGAAATACAAAGGTAACAGGAATTATAGCAGATAGGACAAGACCAACCTGTTGGGAACAGATGGACAAAAGGAGAATCAAGAAAATGCCTTTTCACTTGTCTTGCCGTTAGAGCTGTTCATTTAGAAGTAGTTCAAAACTTAACAGCAGAAGAAGGACTGCTTGCTTTAACGAGAATGATATCGATGAGAAATGTACCAACACTTATTACTTCTGATAACGCTACGAACTTCAAACTCCTGTCAGAAATATTAGAAGCACCTTTCTGCGTAGATCAAAATACGCTGGAGGTTCATACCTCAGCTGGCACCTTGGTTTGGAGGTTTCTATGAAGATAAAGACTAGTCGGCATCGTCAAGAACTGTCTAAAAAGGACTCTAGAGGAACACCTATTGAACGATGATCAAATGAGCACCATTATTAAGGAAATAGAAGCAGTTATAAATCCACGTCCACTCACCAGTGTTGACAGCGAACTCACAAACATTAAAACCTGTGGATTTTCTCACTCTTGGAAGAAATATAGTAATGAGATCAAGACACTATTCACTTGTACCTCAAAGAAGGGTCGAGCACTAGAGTTGACCTCATCAATAGCTGGAAGTTTAAAGAGATGTTTACAAACCGGTACTTATTAAGCCCTAGAGAAAGATACAACAGCGCATATAAGCAACCAAGAGTGACATCAACATCAAGCAATCAAGCTACAACCTGTTGAGGGACAGATAGTACAAATTAAAAGTAATAGTAAAAATAGAGAGGATTGGAAAGTAGGAAAGATAACCTCTTGTCAAAGGGAAGCGATAATTTGTAAAGGACAGCTAAAGTCAAAGTTGGGGATAAAGAATTTACAAGATCCATAGGACATTTATACCCACTTGAGAATTGAAATAGAGGAGGAATCAGATACTAAACCTATAGAAACATCTGTAAATACAGAGGAAACTGATAAAGACCAATCAGACATCGAACTTGAGTCTGTTCTGGAGGATACTATAGACAGTGACCTAGTGGAACCTGTTCAAGAAACAAATCTGGATAATTCTGTTCAGCCGTTAACTGAGATAAATAATACTTCGGGGACACTGGATTAAAATGTAGACAGAGACGAAGTGCGCGCAACCTCCTGTCATTGTTTTAATTCGCCGTGGGGAGTGTCGCGACAGCTACGTCGCGATATTCTTAATTTATAAAAACTAGCAACACCTGTTGAAGGAAGGAAGTGAAGTGGTGCCATCTACAGTGATTCGTGGATGAGTCGTTGACTTAGTCTATGGTTTATCTTAGTTATGGTTCAGTTTTGACAAGTTTACTCAAACTACAAATAATTTTCTTTGCAAACTATTCAAAGAAGTAAAGTAACAGAACTATACCAAACCAAAGTAGTGCTTGAAGATAATGCGGAGCCCTGGATGGAGCGGCCACAATGATTGAAAGCTAAGTGGTGTTCTGTGATTGTACAAGAGGTGTTCTGATTGTCTTCATTACTAAACATATGAATCTATCTACCCGTGTCCATAAAATGTGTCCAAGTTTAATCTATTTACAATTAACGTTACGCTGTGTCTGTTTGCCTTCTTGAACTTGGAACGAATATAGTAATAAGTATGAGGGACTAAGATGAGCCCACTGAGTGAACTTGGAACGAATATAGTAATAAGTATGAGGGACTAAGATGAGCCCACTGAGTGAACTTGGAACGAATATAGTAATATGTATGAGGGACTAAGATGAGCCCACCGAGGTAAGCCCTGCCAGTGATATGGAGGCACAACGAGGTAAGTCCTGCCAGTGATATGGAGGCACAACGAGGTAAGTCCTGCCAGTGATATGGAGGCACAACGAGGTAAGTCCTGCCAGTGATATGGAGGCACAACGAGGTAAGTCCTGCCAGTGATATGGAGGCACAACGAGGTAAGTCCTGCCAGTGATATGGGGGCACAACGAGGTAAGTCCTGCCAGTGATATGGAGGCACAACGAGGTAAGTCCTGCCAGTGATATGGGGGCACAACGAGGTAAGTCCTGCCAGTGATATGGAGGCGCACCAAGGTAAGCCCTGCCGGTAATACGGAGGCGCACTAAGCACAGCCCTGTCCGTTCCACAAGCGTCGTTAGAGTTTGATGAGCGTTCCTATAGAATCTATAAGAGTAGATGATACGTTGTCATGATTAGTTTAAACTTGGGACAATTTCTGCTATATATTCGGTGTCCAAAGATAGCGTTCATTGCGATGGACGCTGTCCCTCTTGGGCTCGATACACCGAGACAGTCGGTGTAATCGGGCTATATTCATTTCAACAGGTGTGAACGGAGTCCACCGAATGGAGCGAAGCAGATTCGAGACTTCACGTCGCAGGACTGAGATCTCCCAGGTAAAATTATTAATTTTGTTATATCGCGACGTCCCTTATACCTCCCATTGTATATAGTCAACAATATAATAACTATTAAGGGCGTGGCGACATGTGCGTTAGTCATAGTCAAAATCCTAACTCTGTACAATTCTTCAGTCGAGTCGATGGCATGTCATCGAGTTTCACTTGCCATCGTGGCAGAAAGATCACATACCTCGTTTCAATGACCTCTTGAAAGTTCAGAGACAGAAGGAGTACTTTCACTTGCAACATTAAACTAAAAGATATTTATATTGGCAAGAACTCAAACAATTAGAGTTTCTGCATAGCGCTGTATTGAAACAGCGGTCGTTATAATTTATTTAGATTCAAGAGCAAGTTTAATTAACTTCAAAGGCGTAAGTTAAATGTGTCGCGGTATAATTGTGGAGAGCGAGAGCGTACAGCGCGTCGGCGTCGGCGGCGCTTTCAAATAGCTTTAAGTTTAAACTTTAACAAAACAACCGACTCTGACGACTCCATGTTTGAGTGCTCATTATTTTTAGGGTTCCGTACCCAAAGGGTGAAAACGGGACCCTATTACTAAGCCTACGTTGTCCGTCCGTCCGTCCGTCGGTCCGTCCGTCCGTCCGTCTGTCCGTCTGTCTGTCCGTCTGTCCGTCTGTCCGTCTGTCCGTCCGTCCGTCCGTCTGTCCTACCTATTTAGGGCTGTAACTTTTGAACCGTAATAGCTAGATAGTTGAAATTTTCTCAGATTATGCGTTATTGCGGCGGATTTGTTAACAAATAATAAAAATGGCAGAAAGTTAAAAATTAAGGGGAGTTTTCAACAAGAAACTAGTTTTTATCAACGTTTTTTCTTCGCGCTCTATAGTAAAAACGGTAATACATGCAAACGTCAAACTTAGTGTGATTATAGAGCAAACTGTACAGAATAATTGTGTACTGTACCATTGTGAAACGCAATAAAGCATTGAGTATTGAGTATACTAAAAACTGGCCAAGTGTGAGTCGGTCTCGCGCTAAAGGTCCCGGACAAAAAAAGTTTTTTTTTCTAAGTTAATAATGTTGTGTTCTGTGGTGGTGTGGTACGGAACCCTCGGTGCGCGAGTAGCCCGACTCGCGCTTGACCGGTTTTATTTATACCTCACATTGCTTAGTATAACATTAAATATGTACAGGAAACTTTGTTGTAGATTGTAAGTTAGTTATAATTATAATACCTATCTAACTTCACCCCTGAACATTCGATAAGTGTTTAAATAAAAGCGGTCAAGTGCGAGTCGGGCTACTCGCGCACCGAGGGTTCCGTACCACACCACTACAGAACACAACATTATTAACTTAGAAAAAAAATATTTTTTGTCCGGGACCTTTAGCGCGAGACCGACTCACACTTGGCCGTTTTTTAGTATTTGTTGTTATTTTGTAGAGTATGTTCTATAATCACACTGGGTTTGACGCTTGTATGTATTACCGTTTTTACGATAGAGCGTGAAGAAAAAACGTTGATAAAAACTAGTTTCCTGTTGAGAACCCCCCTTATTTTTAACTTTTTGAAATTTTTATTATTTGTTGACAAATCCGCCGCAATAACGCATAATCTGAGAAAATTTCAACTATGTAGCTATTATGGTTCAAAAGTTACAGCCCTAAATAGGTAGGACAGACGGAAGGACGGACAACGTAGGCTTAGTAATAGGGTCCCGTTTTCATCCTTTGGGTACGGAACCCTAAAAATCACCGAGCATATAAAAAGTTATGCATATGCATATGCTCACGACTATATTCCCCGAGGGGGTAGTCAGAAATATTCCGAAACTTCAGAACATCCACGTTTCACTAAAAAGTTATTGAGTTGGATTTATTATTATTATTATTTTCTGAAACTAAGATATTCAATTTGAATGTACATTTTGCACAAAATTTGCTTTACGAGGGGGATCAGATATTCAATTACATACAAAATATAAGATACAATATGTACGATGTTGGTCCCATAGAGAAAGTTGTTCAGTTTGACGGTAGTGATCATCACCTTAAAAAAGTGTCACCATATTAAGAAGGACCCTGTACATTATGCGTATATCTAAACTATTATAAAACTGTAACAGAAATGTCTCCGTACATTGAAGATATTTACAAAAAAAAATTACGACATGGTTTTTACCTGTCCCAGATTCCAAATCACCAATTTTTAGATTTTTTGTCTGTCTGTTTGTTTGTTTGTTTGTTTGTTTGTATGTTTGTTTGTTTGTTTGTTTGTTTGTTCGAGTATCACGCAAAAACTACTGAACCGATTTTGATGAAACTTTTTTTGTTTGAAAGCTTATCATGTGACTTAAAATTTGGTATATAATTTATGCGGACAAAGTCGCGGGTAAAAGCTCGTGTACTATAATCACGTATTTATTTTCTGACAAAGCAATGTGAGAAACACAATTTTCAGTATGAAACAATCTGAGAAACATAATTTTCTGAAATAAATGACATTAATTGATCGGCTCACATACACCTAACTAACCATTTTATATCTAGTAGACACTGGTGTATTTCTGAGGGAACGAGATTCGCTATCGTCGAGCTAAACTACCTGGATCACGATTGATTTTTGTCGGTACTGCTTAATTTGGGTAATACCGAGAAATTCGCAAAACATTTTACCAAGATAATGAATCATTATTGCTACTAAACTAACAAAAATGTGAGTTTTTTTTTGGTAATCTTTTAACGAATTAAGGATAATTTGTGTCCAAAAATCCAAATTAGTCAACGATGACACACAGAGGTAATATGTAGTGTATGTACATACTCGTTCACACCTCTGATCGGTAGCAGTCGGTCTGTGAGATGTGGGCATTCGGCAATAAAGTGATTACAGGACGAAGTGAATGACCCCGCGGGTGCGTGGGCGCATCACACGTTCAATTTGGTCATTTCATTATTATCGTACCTACCTTATAATTGTAGATAAATGGTTTTTTTTTCTGAATAAGGATAAAATGTAGTTTTTGCGAATTTATAATTATTGCTTTGTATTCAATACAAATCACGAGATTTATTAGTTGGTCGCGGATTAGAATTGCTTCTTAGAATATTATATTTAAATTACCTACTTGTATAAAATAATCTATTAACTTTAACAAGATTGAAATTAAATATTATTATAAACACTTGAGTGTATAGGTTTTGACGAAGTATGTTGCTGATTGGTATTCTGTCTATTTATTTTTTTATTTAACTTTGACAAAGCTTGTTGCAGATACGGATATATGTTGCCATTTTGACGAAGATGCAGATTTGAAGTTTCTTCTTTCTTATAAATAAAGTTTGTCTTTACTATATGTTTATAAACACTTTCATTCTCCCACCGTGTTAGAGAGAGAAATGAGGAACGACTAGATATTATATATGAAAAACTAGGTATAATAAGTAACTCCTAGTCCAATATTTTCCCTTGAGGTATGCAGACTCCATTGAACGCCACCAGCTATATGATCCTCTCTGATCTCTTCAACGTTTACTAATAGAATTTTTTACAATATAAATAGGATTCAAGTATAGTCACTAGTAGTAATTATAGTAGAATGACGTAAAAAAGAGCGCTGCCTATCCAGTCAAATTGATAGTACGAGGAGAGCTCGAGTTCAAGGTGGTGCGAAATTTCATATACAATAATAATTTGGTAATAACTATTATTTTTAGCTTATTAATAATTATAAGGAAAAGTAGGGTTAGATAAAGGCATAGAGTAAATAAATTATACACAAAAATCGTCTGCTGCCCAATTTGAGCACAACGCTCTTGTTACGTAATTTTACGTTCATACATAAGTTCACGCCATTGACCCATGGGGGTAGGCAGAGACCACGGACCGCCATACGCTACGACTCTGACACACCTCTAGAGCCTCATTGACATTCATACATCTTTTCATGCACTTCCGTCGATTGAGGGTGCTACGGCACTTGCCCTTTTCGGAAAAGGTCATGGTATGTTTTCCCCGGATAGCATCTCCCTCCTGATTTTACGTGATTCGAACAATATACTTATATGGTTAAAAATTTTATAGGTTTAGTAGTTTTAAAACTGCTGGTCTCTGCCTACCCCCATGGGACAATGGCGTAAGATTATGTATGTACGTAAAATCACATGCCAAAAGCGCTGCGCTCAAATTGCACAGAAGATAAATCACCTTTATTTAACCCTACTTTTCCTTTAATTATTAATAAGTTAAAAGTAATACCTATTATACGAGACTTCGCACCACCTCGAACTTGAACTCTCCTCGTGCCATCATATAGACAGTCGTCTATTTGATGGCACGGGCCATTAACGCTTCGAATCTAGAGTGCTGGTTTTTTTGTTACAAGTGTGTACTAAACAATAGTTTGATCACCCATTAGACACTGCAGCCCACGCCACGCGCAGACGCGGCGGGATAGTAACAGCGCGCCGGCGCTGAAGTGTGATTCCATTAGGGTTTACGAGTTCGCGCGCACTCACCGTGGTACTACACTATTAGCCGGGTTAGCACTTCCACGCTACTACTACTAACACTACGAAGTGCGGACCAATATGCATATTAACCAAAGAGATTATAAGAATAAAGGAGATCATTCCTCTGAGATATTAACCTACTGAAGCGATTCTTCAACATTAAGTAGTCGAGAAATACATAATGACTATTGAGTCACTGTTGGAGGAAACTTTACTACAGATTAACAAGATACTACGTAACAGATCTACAAGTGCTGCCCAAGATCGTAACCGGTCGAGAGCTATTATCCGAGCCCTATGCCCCACGTAGAGGTAACAGGAAGGTAAGAAGAAGAAGACGTAACAGATACTTCACGCCTATACTAAAACGAAAATACCTACACTACAATAGCCTACAAGATTAGAATAATAATACCATACTTAACTCTGTAGAGGCAAAGTATATGAACATCATACTGCACATTTTTGAAGCAGATAATGTAGGAAATATTATTATTATGCACGGCCAACTGGATCGATTAACAAAACCCGTATTGCTATAGCGAGGTCTTGGGTTCGAATCCCAGTTCGGTGATGGATATTATATGTTTGTGTCATTGTCTGGATTCCATAATAAAAACCCCTGTATGTTTTAGTTTGGGATCAGAACAATGTATGTTCCTGTGAGAGTTATTTATTTAAAAAAGCTTTTTCAATCGTCGGTATCTGAACTAATCCCTATTAAATTAGGCAAAATGGTAAGCTGTATATAGGGTCCTTCTTATTATGCCAACACTTTTTTAAGGGGATGATCAGACCATCAAACTGAACAACTTTCTCTATGGTACTAACATACAAATCGAGAAAAAAGTCCTTCCCATACATTTGGCTCAAGTAAGTTTCCAGTTTTATATGGAACAGCTGTTTTGTTTTCGCGATTTCGATGTTGGTGCCATAGAGAAAGTTGTTTAGTTTTACGGTCTGATCATCCCCTTTAAAAAGTGTTAGCTTATTAAGAAGGACCCTATATAATGATAAGGAGTGCATATTTTGCACAATAACTTTTCCGTTACGAGTATGTAAGTAAAATTAAGAAGTTCATAAACTTAGCTCAAGTTCGCAGTCACAGGTGCGGCAACATTACCATCGATGTACCAACATGAGCCCATATGGTCATTACACGTAAGTAACATTATTTATTGCCCGTAAATCTTCGCGGACTCATTAGCCGGCGTGTGTGGGCACCTTTATGGCGCGGACTCAAACTTGTTTACATTTACTTCTATCCACCACCATTTTAGAAAGGTTCATTGCTTTTGTGGAAAACAATTGGCTACTTGACAACTAGTCAAATCAGCTACTCTTTATCGGACGTCAAAACATGCGCTTTGTATGAAGATTTGTACTAAATATTGAGTTGTGACGTCATCAACATTTTCATTACTTTTTATAGTTTATCTTGTTATTAAAAATAGTATACAAGCTAAAAACTCAATGAAAATGGGAGTTTAGCGTTATTTTCTAACCCTTTTTTTATTGAGTAGATATAAAATAAAAGCTTTTTAACAAAAAAATTCAACCGCCGAAAAAACTGAAAAGCAAAAAATAATAATTAATTTTACCTTAATAACTAAATTCTTAAACTAATGTAAGTAAGTATATCAAAGTATATAATATTATTTTGCAATTATTTTGAGTTTTTAATTAACCTTAATAACTAAGTTCTTAAACGAATGCAAGTATACCTAAGTAATTTTGAGTCGGCGCCAAACAAGAAAATTAATTAATTGCGTGATGCGCGCCAGCAACCCGAACGGGCACACACCACGTAACGTAACCAATATAACATCACTATCCACACAGGCCCTGTACCCGGACTTTCGATTTTCGATATATCGCGACTGTTTCGGTCCGGACTTCATTGTAATAGAGTTCACATTGGAACGAAAACGTTCACGTAATCGTGAAGTTCGAATGTCCGAGTAGAGGCCCAGGTGCATACGTCCCGTTGCTAGTGGTCGTGCGGAGAGCTTGCATTGTTAATTTCATTTTGGTTATTTCTTTAAATTTAAGGTTATTTAGTGATCTTTGTTCATGGATTGTTTGGCGCCGACTCAAAATTACTTAGGTATACTTGCATTCGTTTAAGAACTTAGTTATTAAGGTTAATTAAAAACTCAAAATAATTGCAAAATAATATTATATACTTTGATATACTTACTTACATTAGTTTAAGAATTTAGTTATTAAGGTAAAATTAATTATTATTTTTTGCTTTTCAGTTTTTTCGGCGGTTGAATTTTTTTGTTAAAAAGCTTTTATTTTATAATTTTTTGTGGCTATAATCTTCTAATTACTACATGCATAATTTTCGATTACTTTTAAAATAGCTACCTACCTTTTAACCACAGTATAAGAAAGAGTATATATTACTACATACAGTATTGTCCATAGCCTCCCTGCCTCCCACCAACTTTTTACCTCACCGCCTCTGGTTACCTCGGCAATTACCTGTGTTTTGTTACAACCTTTTTTTTTTTGACGCTGGGAAAAAATGCATTATGTATCCCCTCCCGTTGGGGGATGGGAGGGGTATGTGGGACTCCCCGGTGCGTGTCACCGGTATACCCACTAAAATAACCCAGCGGCACTCCATCTTCGCCCGGATGGCAGGGGACTGGGAGACCAGCAGAGCCTTTACGTCCTGTCCCCCGCCGGCGAGTTTTGTTACACCCTGTGTTGAGGCTATATAAGGCTATTATAAGTCTGGCAGAATTTGCTGTGCGATACGAAACGATTCCAAATAGTATGTGGAGTGAGGAAGATGGTGATATCGAACTGAGAGAACCTGATGATGAGCCTATAAGAATAAGATATATACGATTGAGGGACGGTTCACGCATGCGAGTAAGAAGTTTAGTTGAATATTTTTTCCTCCTATCCTCCACTTGTGATCCACTTATCCATGTGCTTATAAAGTGATCCCAAGACGTAAGTCATAGGGCTGGATAAGTGGGTGCAGATAAACATTTTATTATAATTATTTTGTCACACGTATTCATCCAACCCCTGCCTACACACACCCACAAACACACACACACACTCACACACACCCCCACACACACAAACACAAACACATCCAAACACACCAACACATGAGCGCGCTTTAGCGTGCACTGTGCACTCATATGCAGCAGATCTCTGCGTACCCTCTGGCCTTATGGCAAAGTATGTAACTATATAAGGAAGCTGATGCTTTAATCACAGTTTTACTTTTTAAGCATCAGCAGCTGAGTAAGATTGAGTAAAATTAAAATACAAAACCAAAAATTGTTTTGTTAACTTGTAAGAACAAAATGTATTAATGTAACTTTATTAGCAAATTATAAACAAACACATCAACACACGAGCGCGCTTTAGCGTGCACTGTGCACTCATATGCAACAAATCTCTGCGTACCCTCTGGCCTTATGGCAAATTATGTAACTATATAAGGAAGTTGTTTTGTTAACTTGTAAGAACAAAATGTATTAATGTAACTTTATTAGCAAATTATAAAAATTCTGTAATTTACGTGTAAAATTTGGTAGCCTACCTACCAAATAAAACAATAAAATTTCGTAAAAAATATGTTTTTTCTTTAAAAATTACAGTAATTTATTGTTTTAGAATCCAAAAAACAAATTAATGTTCTGATAGATGCGAATTTAAAATACGCTGGTTATATTATTATTTAGTAGGTACTTTTTAGTTTTGAAGTAAATTTTTTATTTCAAAATTTTCAGTGTTGGTGTTATATTGGGTTAACATATTCATTGTAAATGTAAAGGGAGCATGAACACGAATCATTTATTTCAATTGCCGATGATATGCTATAGATTTTTGAGGAGTTCTATTGTATATCTCCCTTTACCAGATCTTTACCAAATTAGAATGGGACCACCTCTGAAGTATGACCTAAAATGGAACATGAACACGAATCATTTCTTTCAATAGTCGATGATATGCTCTAGATCTTTGAGGAGTTCTATTGTCTATCTCCGAAGCCCTTTACCAGATCTTCACCAAATTAAAATTGGACCAGCTCTGAAGTATGACCTGAAAGGGAACATGAACACGAATCATTTATTTCCATAGTCGATGATAGGCTATAGATCTTAGGGGAGTTCTATTGTCTATCTCCGAATCCCTTTACCAGATCTTTACCAAATTGAAATGGGACCACCTCTGAAGTACGACCTACCAAACAAAAAAAAAATTATCAATATCGGACTACTCTGTAAGAAGTTATCGGATCATTTATTTCAATCGTCGATGATATGCCATAGATTTTTTGCGGAGTTTTATTGTCTATCTCCGAAGCCCTTTACCAGATCTTCACCAAATTAAAATGGGACCACCTCTGAAGTATGACCTACTAAACAAAAAAAAATTATCAAAATCGGACTACTCTGTACAAAGTTATGCGTGTTCATACATAAAAAAAAAACAAATATACGCGTCGACTTGAGAACCTCCTCCGTCTTTTGTTTTTTCGTCGGTTAAAAAATAAAATATATTGAATGTAGTCAAATACCCAATTTGGAAAATTATATTATTATGAAGAAATTTCATCCCGTAAGTGTGACATGTATTTTATCGTGAATCATTCAATACCACCAGCTCCACTTCTCCCACCAATCATTAGGTAGCAACACATTGTACATAGTTCCTGACCACCTTAAAAGGGATGATAGTCGTGAGTTTATGTACGTGTTGTATACAGGGTGTACAATAAAATGGGACAGCTACTTAAAGGGGTGCTTCAGACCATCAAACTGAACAACTTTCTCTATGGGACCAATATCGAAATCGCGAAAAAAAAATCTGCTGTCCCATACATTTCAGTCGAGTTATGTTTGCAGTTTTGTATGGGAGAGCGGATTTTTTTTTTCGCGATTTCGATATTGGTCCCATAGAGAAAGTTGTTCAGTTTGATGGTCTGAAGCACCCCTTTGAGTAGCTGTTCCATTTTATTGTACACCCTGTATAAAAACAAACCAAGGTATTCGTTTGTTCACTGTAAGAGATATTTGGATATTCCCTGCTTTTAAATATCAAACATAATCTGATACCATTAGGGAAAATTATCATGAGCATAAAGTTTTTTCAGTTTCAAGAAGCAAAAGCATCGGTCATCATTAAGATAAATAAAATAGATCGAGGAAAAATGTGTGAAGACGCTACTGCGAATTCAGTCGGCGACTCCGGCGCATCAGTTAACTATGTCGCCTAACAAGGCATAGCGCAACCTTCTACATAGCATTACTAATAACAGTAAAACATTTAAATCGACGCCGAAAAACAATATTCCCCACCTCCCAACCCTGCGCACACCGCACTCCTCGGCCCGCGTCCGCGCAGGCAACTCGCGAATTTAATTGACTTAGAAAAATACTCTGGGTTAAGCTTGAGACACACAGGAGAACAACAATGTCTATTACATAACTAATATTCATTTCAGGAGAATTAATCGCTTAATGAAGAAAAAACTAAGAATTTAAAAACTCTTCCTTTTCGGTACCAGTAAGTATGCGGTCCAACTTCGAGAACGAGAACAACCGTCGAATCGGCTGGGCAGCATTCGGGAAGCTATGTTCACGTCCCAAATACCGCAGTGTCTTAAAACGAAAGTCTTCGATCAGTGTGTGATGACATATGGAACAGAGATGTGGTCGCTCACTCAAGGCCTCATAAAAAGGCTGAAAGTCACCCAAAGGGCAATGGAGAGGGCTATGCTCGGAGTTTCCCCGCGAGATCGAATCAGAAATGAAGATATCCGCAGAAGAACCAGAGTAGCTGACATAGCCCACAGAATTGCTAAATTAAAGTGGCAGTGGGCGGGACACATTGCTCGCAGAACCGATGGCCGATGGAGACGAAAAGTTCTCGAGTGGTGACTGCGTACCGGAAAGCGTAGCATGAGAAGGCCCTCCACAAGGTGGACCGACGACATGGTGAAGGCGGCGGGAACCCGTTGGATGAGGGCAGCTCAGAACCGGTCGTTATGGGGATCCTTGGGGGAGGCCTATGTGCAGCAGTGGACGTCCACCGGCTGAGATGATGATGAAGTATGCTGTACATGAGAAATTGAGACTCAAGAAGAGAGAGATTAGTAGATAAACGAACAATGCGATTTGTCATGCCTAGAAAGAAGAAATCTCTTTTTTGACGATAATGAATTCCTCATTTTGCATGCCACAAGAAGAACTCATTTGTTCAGTCTACCATTTAATGTGTTGAAGGAAAAGACATCGTACTAGAGCTACAGCATATAATAGCACCTTTACTTATACTTGAAAGAGAGACCCAAAGACAAACCTAAAAAACAGCAGCGCAATGCAGCGCAGTGTGACCAGACCTTAGAGCAGTAGCATATTATTTATCGGTGGGGACTCGCGACTCCCGAGTGTCGTCGGGAACGGTTCGAACGCGTCTTTGTTTCCGCGTCGGATTGCTGAGGCCAGACGTGAGGATGCCGTGGAGATGACCACTGTGCTCATCGTGTAATTTTTTTTTTTTTTTTTTTTTTTTTATCTTGGACAATGTCACACAAATTATCTAGTCACACTTAAAGTACCAGAATCTAGCCTGGACTTGTATTATGATGACTAGACAACGATATAGAATACATGTATAAATACAAACATGACTCGGGTACAAATATTCATATTCATTATACAAATATTTGCCCCTTACGGGATTCGAACCCGCGACCCTCGGCACGGCAGGCAGATTCACTACCGACTGTGCTACCGGGCCGTCAATAATCAGTCAGTGTAATAATGTTGGAGAGTCATGGAAATATTTCTTAAGTAGAAGCTCTTGGACAAGAAATGAAGCGTCACTCGAAATGTTTTATACCGTTAGAGGAAGCCTATTTAGTGATGTGAAGTTGGCCAACTGCGAACTTTATAGAGGCAAGGGTCAAATGTCTTGAAGTTTGAGAATGGATCGGAAATATCTATCACAACATCGTTGAAGCTAAAATTTTGCTTGCACTAGCCATCAATCTAGATATGAAACCAAAGAGCCACTTTTGATTGGATGAACTTAGTGACGTGGTTTCTCATGTGACTATGCTGACTGTCTTTATTAACGAGCTCTTGTGGACGCTGTCCAGCGTAAGTTAAGTTGAGCCCTATGCCTTATCACCCTCACCAAGAAACCTTCCTTCCACCTGAAAGAGTTTCCAAACTGTACAAAGACCACTCCACGACTCTGTGCTCTCGTCTCGGTGAGACAATAGTGGAGAGCTACTTTTTGTGGTCCAACTGTACGTTCTCGGAATGTAGGCTGTGCGGCTGTAGCCGGCTGTACCGCATAATGAGAGGCCAGATTTATTGCAAGGTTCTGCTTTCCGAGAAGCTGCTGAATATTCGGCAGCCGCGGCCGGCCGGGACTCGAGAGGTATGCGGGTTCGTTCCCGTGTGCCCTGTGCACAGTTATGTTCGCTATTCTTACGTAACTTCGCAGCAAAAAAGAGTTAAGTTGCCGATTTAATGTCGTCTTTGTGTCGGTGGAGGGGCGCTCAAGTATGCTCTTTGTTTGGACAGATATGTAGACCGTCAATAGCTACGTTCCAGTTCACCGTGTTATTACGTATTCCTAAAGTTACGATGCCATCTCGTGGAATATAAAACTAAAGCAATACGAGATCGAGTATGTTAATGGACAGATGGACATCTGCGTCCGCGCATCTATCGGACTACATTTACCTCGATGCCCAGTTATTGCCGAAATTTTCCAGACACATGCAACGAGTATGTGTTGTGTGCGTCGATGTGCGAGTGTGCAAACTATATCAGTCAGTGGGTCAGACGGCCTTGTAGGATTCACGGAACGGTGCGCGCGCGCATGACTCGCCACGCCCACCGTCTGCGCCGGCGCAGCGCAGGGCAGCTGGCGGAGCCGGGGGGAAAGAGCAGGTACTCAATATTAATTACTGGGTGAAATATCAATCATTACAGGCAATTATTAGATTATGGGAATTTATAGTCGAAGAATGTTCAATGGCAAAGGTTAAATTAAAATAAAATGCTTTACTCATGCAATTACTGAACGAGAGAAGTAATTACAAAGTATCCAGCGCAATAAATAAAGGTTCCGGTAATAACTTTTTAATTTTACGGATGTTTTGTAATTATTTGCTATCATCATATTTAATGTTTTTGTGATCAGTGTACGTATTTGTAACCGCAATGTCAGTACCGTTATACAATTATGCGCAGGATTCGAGCTAATAGCCAACCCACATGATAACCATTAACCACTACAATAAATAAAATAATTCTAAGAAACAAACAGCCATTATGTATGGGCATTGCCAAATTTTTGCGATGTTTGTAATCTCACACGATTCGCGTTGTCTAAGGAATGTTTTAATTGCCAACGTGCCGGTGCCGGTGACGCGGTGCTTTTAAAGAGAAGGTTTATTTTTTATAACTTTTTATTAATAAATTAAAACATGGTCAGATGTTTCCCTCACTAGCCATAGCTATAGGAAAAGCCAAGTATCGGCCCCAAATTTCCCTAGTCGTCAGTTTTGAAATCTTTGGGTGCTCTGAAAAATAGGTGCTCAATAATGTGGAATACTTCCTCTGCAAAAGATACGTAACAGGAAGGAAGAAGAGGATGTATAGAACCTTTAAAAAGCTTAGCTTGGATTATGATTTATGATCTACGACATGGATCGATAAAGAATAGCCTTGTTAAGGGAGATGATAGAGTATCTAACTACTGGACGATATAGTTTAGCACAAAGCCCAAAAATGTGTAATCGTGAATTTCAAAAGTGCAAAAATTATTAACGAAACTGTAATCAATGCATGTTTTCAAAAATGTTGACATGTTATTTAGCTAATAACATCTGTCATCCATCATCATTCACCAATAATATTTTTTTCGCTTACATCCATCATAAACCGGTCGTTTTATTTCTAACATTGATGGGATCCTGTAGATATCTGGTTTATCAGCGATGAAATTACAATGGTTGGTTGATCGATATGTATTGTACATTTTAGATGGAGCAGGCACTGAGATATTTTCGCTAGGACGTTTGTTTTTTGCAAAACATATATTCTACTCATTCGACAATTTAATTAGAGCTTTGAATGAAGGCCTCAGTCATAACATTATTGTAGCTAGGATACACAGAGATGATTCCATAATTACAATAAAACCTAATGAAACTAAAGGATGCCTAACAAAGGATTTCCTGCAAGGCTGACGTCTAATGGCTCTTCAAACCCGCTTCTAAATTGCATCAAGATCTACCTACACTACAGCCTCAGGCGCCGCTTAATTATGTTTGTGTGTGCTCTTGCCTCTACTTTTAGGATTTGGCCTATCTCGTATGTAGTGTAATTTATTATTATAGAATATCATTTTATCATGGTTCATTATAAGTTATGTATCTTTACTTTAGGAACTGCAAGTTATTATTCCACAAGCGGAGGAGTAATTAACGTCACAAGGGACTATATCGATTGTCGCTATCATGTCACTTTGAAGCCACTGAGAAATCTTTTGACTAAGTTTTTCGAATGCTACTTTCTATCAAAGGTACGGTACCCAATTATTGCTTATTGTCTAAATTAAAACAAAAACTGTATTAGAATTTCGTTATATTTAGTAAAATCTTGGTACTTCCATGGCTTTGGAAAATAAGTCAAGTTACCTAAACAGCGTTCAAATTAGTAAAAAGTTACAATTCTATTAGCAAGTTTATAAATTCCACAGTAAGATCGCCTTAAGAGTGGGCGTAAAAAATGGCCATGTAAGTAATAATTGATTTTTAGCTAGTGTTTTTACGCGCGAATTCGACTAATTGTAGCGAGCGACATACATAGAGCCGCGGTTATTAAACGCAAACGCCGTGATTGCGATCGCGTGCTAACTACAATTTAACATTTCTGATTGCTCTTAACTCGTGCCAAAAATATATGTTTGTATTATTTTTATTTGGTGATACAAACAAATCGTCAACTTTGACATGCTTAAACTAGTTTGATCATACATATTTAAAACATAACTGTTTAGTGAAGGAATAGAACACGTTTCAAGCATTTTGAATTCATTCAAGTTTTGATATTCACTTATAAATAAGATAATTAATAAACGATTTCCATGTTAAAACGTTAACTTACATATGTGTCATTATCATTTAACATCTAATCAGTCGACCATCAAAACAACGGGTAGCCTGCTCATTGCATCCGTCAGTATTCCTAGGCACCCGTTAGGCACCCGTTTATTAATCAGGATCTCAAGATTCACTACTAGTTTCCTGAGGTTTGATACTTTGTATCCATTGTATGAAGAAGTCCAAAACTTTAGTTACCTGCTATCAAGGTGTAGACTAAAGAAGTTAACTCTGATGCAATACATACCTTTGAAAAATTATCAGGTCCTGATGATACAGTGGCCCAGTAGACTGCTGTGATAGAATCTGTATTACCTAGTGTTGTAGAGGCTTGTGTTGTTCCATTAGGTACTTTCTGGAGGATCGATTATTGCTCAGGGTATTGATGTAGAAGAGAGTGCTGGTCAGTTACTTGGAGTTGAGCAGACTATCGCTCAATTATTTTATGGAAGAGATTGTTGCTCAGATAGGTACCTGATGTGGAAGAGATATGCGCTCAGAAACATGACGTGAGAGATTGTTTTAAAAAACATAGTCTCAATTACCTGGTGCTATTCAAGCTGTTGAAAGCGGAAGAATCTATTGCTCACTTCCTTGTTCCTTCTTTGGGTAGATTTGGATAGTAGCTCGCAGTTGATGATGAAGTAGATCTCGTAGTAATCCGAGCATGTATCTTTCCTGCTCCCTTCGTTGTTCCTTGGTTTGTTAGTACAGTAACTCACAGTTGATGGGGGGTGCGTGCGACTCAGTTACCTGGTGAGGGTGTCGGTGCGGGTGGTGGCGCGGGGGGTCGCGGGGCTCGGGCGCGCGCGCCGCGCTCATGCCTCAGCGCCGCCGGCGCATGCCGCGGGCGCAGGGGTGCCGCGCTGCAACAAACACCACATATACTGTAGTACCAGACTTATAAGTTCCCCGATGTACCTGAGCAGTCGATAAATTTTAAAAGTGCGCGAAATTATAGTGACCAATCAGGATGTGCTACCTTCGATCCCTTGCCACAATTGGCTAGTTGTTTTCACGCCATTTTCGCTGCTATCCTACTTTTCACCCTTTGATTACTAAACGACTTCGGGTTTAGTCGGGGGACTCTGCGCAAATGAAGATTGACGAGGGGAATTATTTACCTAGTCGTACTGTACTGCAGAGATCAAGGAGCAGAGCAGAGATGAGGTACATCTTAATGATTACTGTGCTTCTGGCACTGGCACAAACTTATTTTAATTGCAGATTGGCAACATTTCCCGTTTGGAGATTCAATGATCTTTAACACTAAGGTCAGGATTGAGTACATATCTAGATAAAATCGGTATGCAATATGATCTCTAATATATTAGTTAATGTTAGATTTCCCGTTAGCCATAAATATCAATTACACATAACTTTCACACAAAGAAAGTAAACATTCACGAAATACTCAAATAATTTATAAAGGTAATTCATATACAAATGACTTTCGGAGACGCATTTGCGTGGCGCGGGCATCGAACGGACCAAAGGTTAATGGCGATGAGTATACGCATTTGAAAGTTGTTTGTCCGGCTGTTTGTTGTGTGAGTGCGATATCATCTCGATTTGTCGCCGTGATCTCTGATTACCGGGTCAGTCAGCCTCTGCCTCCAGTGGCTTGTTACAACGACAGGGCAGCGGGGCATGACCGATCTCACGTTCGTTTCCTTATTCTACGTTTATTCTTTCATTATGAGGTGAGACTACTTGAGGTTTTAATTGCATCTTAACATTTGACGTAATAACACAGCGAACAGGTGCACACAATGACATTCTATACACATGGACTCGCCACGTCATACAATAACAAAGCCAAAAATGACATATGTCTCTAATGTCACCTTAGTATGCTTCAGTTGTGCTTGACGTGACTGTCACACATTGCCGCTAACATTTCACACAATTCCAGTCCTTTCAAATGTCTTCGGTCACTAAGCAGTAATACTTTTGCGGACCCGCTAACAGTGCTCTGATGCGAAGTCCTTGTGAATATAATGTCATTGGGTGCACATCATACAGGTGAAAATTAAATGCATATTCATCTGTCATATATAGATCATCCGATCCAAATCAACATTCTCCTGCCTAATCCCATCATTTGTAAAAGTCCGTCGTCTACTCAGTAAAATCGAAATTTCCACACCAGGAAATCAAACAGTTAATGTAACAATAAACACGTCATTCATACAAATCCGCTCCAATCTCACCCCTCCCCCTCACACCCGCGCACCCCGTTGAGAGCTCATAACTGTCACTTTGACAGCCAGTTCCCGAGACCGTCCAGCGCAGTACGATCCCTGACCTGTCCCCCGCCCGAGCGATCTGAACGCGACATAAGGGTAGCCGTGAGCTCGGGGAGGGTTCAACGTAGAGTGGTGGAGGGTGGCTACTGCATCGCCCGCAGGCTGCCGCGGATGTTGGTCAAGGTCATGCGAGCTGAGAATAACCCGTCAAAGGTAGAGGGTTATTCTTTATGCATGATGCCGCTCTGATTTTATTATTGTTTTATTGTATATTTATTGTATGAGTCACAGGTTTACATGTGCAGAATTTATATACACAATTAACAATTAGAGCCAATGCAACCCTACCTTTCCAGGCATTTACAATTGTCTAGTGGAAGTTATATAAAAAAAAATATATATATCTACTTGTTGCCATTTAAACATTTACCATCAAATAAATAATAATTAATTGATTTATTGCGAGTTAGAGTTCGATCGAATATTTTAAAGTAGAGTTTGGGAGGGTGATTGTATTATGGTTGATATAAGTTAATACTTCACTTTATAAAATGACGGCAAAGGCTGAGAAGATCTGTAAGTATATTTTTTTGGTTGCTACCTTGCTACGACAGCGAAATATTCAGCTTGTTAATTTACCTACGTTTATTCTGAACAACTTTTGTGAGTTAGATCTAAACTGGTATTTTTATCAAGTCATCAAATGGGACAGGAATTGGATGACTACACAATATTTTAGATCAAAACATTTATTGTGACGCAGAGCGGATCGGTGGTGCACATGCGCACTAAACAGTAGATCTATTATTTTATTAATAACTTTTTACAAAGTAATTTTTCTATGAATCTCTTGTCTCCCTGGACTACTTTTTGGATTAGACTCTTCCCCTACCTTACATGATACACTAATTTTCCAACGGTTATGGTTATGGAAGGGTTATAGTTACAAAATCTGAAGGTAAAAGGAACAGCTACAAACTAGTGCTTGCTCTTTCTTTTTGCCAATATTTTAACACACACCTTGGGGAAATCATCAAGAATCATTGAAACAGGTAGAGAATCAAGCCCACTAGGCACAGTAAGATCTTCAACACTGAACATCACCGAGTGTTCGCAGAGACCAGGGTTCGGGAGCCTTCGACAACAACGGGGCAATACTCACAGGGATCACAACACGGAGCCGCTCCCACCCACTGGTATCACAACATACAAGCACTGCACTACGTCGCTGCAACACACGACGCCGGTTGATGCACTTTTACAGAATTTTCACGATTTTCAGTGAGGCCTTCGGGCTGCAGGGCCGGACCGCGGTGACACTTGTCATGTGCGGCGCGCGCTCGGCAGTGTTCGGGCGCGGTCGGGCGTGCTCGGGACCGCTCGGGGGCGCTCGGCGCGTATTGATCGCCGGCCGCGGCGCCCGGCGGCCGGTCGCCGCGCCTGTGGCGCCCCCGCGCGCCGCTAATGAGACCTGATGGCTGTCCATTATTTAGCAGCCTCCGAGACCGTGCGGTACGCGAAATTAATGGCGATTTTATTGATTTATCGAAGGAGAAATTAAAGATTGATGAGAGTAGAGATGTACTTAATCTGACAAGTAATATTGTTTAGGCTGTTTTTCTCCAATTTTTCTCTTATTTAATGTAATACTATTAAAAGAAGAAATAAAATAGATATACCTACCTAAATATTGCTTAGGTACTTAGGTATTCGTTTGTTTTCAGTAGATAACACCTACCTACGCACCTACAACTGACACCTACTAGATATGGATCTATGATCTGACACAAAATTAATGAATTGAATTGAATTATTTAGCGGACAGTCAGATAAAATCATATCTAATCAAGTAGAGCTTTACCAGTATGGACTGAACATGAACATCTAAAATCTGTTGTCTGGTTTGACTCTACACAACATTTATTAGAGAATAGAGTTTACCAGCGACTTCGTCCGCACAAATCATATGCCAGATTTTAAGTCAAATCATAAGCTATCAAACAAAAAAGTTTCATCAAAATCCGTTCAGTATTTTTTGCGTGATTCTCTTACAAACAAACACAAACATTTTACAGTTTAATAATAGGTACTTAGGTAGTATAGATATCGCAGTTTAAAGTACTATCAGTACAATTTTGTAGATATACACCACTAGTTTTTAATTACTAACATAACTTTAAGAGTGTATTCAGACTGCAGACCATGAATCTGAACAACTTTCCCTATAGAACATGGGTCGGGCTGACATAAACTCAGGGTTAAAAGCGCCAAAAAAAAAGATTAAAAAAAAACAACTTGGGTCAAAATCTATCGTCTGTTTCGCACTTTTGTATAGAAGGTTCAACATTTTTTCTAATTTTTCGACCGAAGTTCCTTAGGGAAACTAGTTTAGATTTATGGTCTGAATACACCCTTAAAGTTATGTTAGTAATTAAAAACCAGTGGTGTATTGTAGCCGGCATCGGACTGTTAATCACAGGTTCATATCCCGATAGAACCCCCGCACCGTGCCGCACCGCACCGCTCCGCCACACTTCGCACACCATCGCTCGTCGGCGGGCGGCGGACGCCAGATCGAGTGCACTTGTTTTTCACTGTCTGTGAGGCTAATTGCGCCATTTTTCATTCGCGCCCTTCCGCCCCCGCCCTTAAGGTAGGGGGCAGGGGGCTGGAGCCCTCCCCCCTCCGTGGCCAGACTCGGCTATCTAACAGTAAGACTTCGTATTTATTAGCTAATTAATTAATTTATTAGGCTCACTGTTGTTTAGATTATTTACCGTATCTATCACTAACTCTCTTGGCATTCAGATGTCAACTAAATAACATTACTAGGTAGATTCGATTTGTTTAATATTTGTGTTATTTTATAGCAAAACGTAAACGTTTTCATCATTTCGCTAAAATCATATGGGTGGATGTAATTAAAGGGAGGCTAGCGAAGGCAGCGGGTGGTTGGTCGTTCGTTAATAATGAACGTGGTGCAAATGGTGCAATTGCAATCCGCGCCGAATGTTCACCCAGACTGTCGGACGAACTTTACAGTTATTTATTATACAGGGTCCTTCATAATATGCTGACACTTTTTTAAGGGGATGATCAGACCGTAAAACTGAACAACTTTCTCTGTGGCACCTACATCGAAATCGCGAAAAAAAACAGCTGTCCCATGCATTTGGCTCGAGTAGGTTTGCAGTTTTGTATCGAAGAGCTGATTTTTTTTTCGCGATTTCGATGTTGGTGCCGTAGAGAAAGTTTTTCAGTTTGACGGTCATCAGACCGTCACACCGTGACATCACCGTGACCGTGACACTATTTTAAGGGGATGATCCCACCCCCTCAAAAAAGTGTCAGCATATTAAGTAGGGCCCTATATTTACGAGGCCGAGGGCAGTAATTTGATGTAAAATTTTTGGAGTGATGATTTCCTGGTATAAAACGAAGAAACTTATGAATGTTGAGGAGGCGAGAGATGTGTGTCAGAATCGTAGCATGTGGCGATCTGTTATCTCTGCCTACCCCAGTAGTGGGACATAGGCATGAGCATATTATGAATGTATGTTAGTTGACATAATTACCTAAGTTGGCCCTGAATGATATTTGGATGTTAAAAAAAAAAAAAAAAAAATTGTTTGTTACAAAAGGAGTAAACTTAAATGCGTTAATTTTAGGGGGTGCTTCAGACCATCAAACTGAAAAACTTTAATTTTTGAGCCAACATCGAAATCGCGAAAAAACAAATCTGCTAAGTATTCCATGCATTTAGGTCGAGTAACCAATGGACATTGTCCATAGAACAATATATTTTTCGAGGGCATGAATGTAAACGTACCTTACATATTAGTTAGTTAGTTAGTATTATTACTAAATTCTTAGGAACGCCCTGTAGACTTACACTCAGTTGCAGAAACGCTCATTAGAGTTAATCCTTCGTTAAATATCTTGCTAGCTTTTACTACGTCAACATGACAAAAAGTGACAGCAAGAGATTTGATGGAGGATTAACTCTAATGATCGTTTCTGCAACTGAGTGTAAATGGCTTGATGGATTTTAACATAATAATTATGAGGTGTCGTTAAATTCGTCTTAATAGTGGAATTGATATGGCGTCTACGAGACGTAACAAAAAAATATGTTGGATACCTATTATACTTACCTAAATTTTATCATTTGTAAGTCCAAATGTATCTTTTCGATGACAGTCGTTCGCCTCTGAGGCCACACGAATTTTTATTTTTATTCGTATTTTCACGCCTGATTTTAAGTTGCGAGCGGTACCTACTATATCATATCCTTTAAGGTTGTTTAGAAGAAAAAGCTGTTAATGATAAGACCGCCATTTGTAACCTTTTTGTGCGCTTTTGTGTAAAAATAAAGAATATTGTGTGTATTGTAAACTCCGGTCAGGAGTGCGATTTTTGAACATCACACGTTAAATCAGCAGTAGAAAGATGCATAATCTCCATAGTCATTTTGACATTTTCTACGGCTGATTTCAACGTGTGATGTTCAAAAATTGCACTCCTGAGCCTTGTCTATTACCTACCTCTAAGACTTTAGGTATGTAGCACTAGTTTATTTTTAATTTTTATTTTTTATCCTTAAACCCTAAATGGGTTTATGGGTGCCCTATCCCATAGGCACCCATAAACATTCAACGTTTGTGGCGACGGACTCACCCCCCGTCAAACTGGACAGAATTTCGGTACTAATAAAACGTGGATGTTCTGAGGTTTCAGAATATCTCTGACTACCCCCTCGGGGAACAGTCGTGAGCATGGATTAGATTAGATTAGATTTCTTTATTGCATTCATGTACAGCTCATGCACATGCTTCATGTTCATGCATACGCTTTAATAATAATACTAATATTAATTACCTGTTTGAAACGGTCGGTGTTACGGCATAAAGCTAAGCGATGCTAGAAAGCTTTCCAGTAGGCCTGCCTTTCTAACTTCTTAGGCATATAGGAAAGGCCTAGTTCAGATCGTACGGAACCAGTCATTTACGAGGCAATGTGAGATATGTTTCCGGCGCGTTACGATCTAGTGGAGATGAGTCGGACAACCTTCATCAATATGTCACGTAACCACTATGCCGTTCGTTTGTTTTTATATTTTATTTTAACTTTCCGTTTGACCCAGTGGTGTAGGTTAACCATCGTCATCATTTCACGAAGGACATAGACCACCCTGGCGGATCGCCACAAAGTTTTATTCTCGCAAGCTCACTCATCAAACCCTATAGGGTAACCCAACTACCCGTTGATTTAGAATCATGCATCATCATCATGAAGTAAGGACTCACAGCACAAGTAAAGGAAGAAATCCGAAAAATCTTTATTTTGGAATTATATCACATAAAAAAATATTTATTTCGATTACAAACGTCAATATCAGTTAGTTAGAGCATCGACCGTGATGTAGAGCGACGTATGGGAGAAGCTTTGCTTTTTGGCTGGCTTTATAATGTACGAAAACATCGTGAAATTGTATCCATTGGCCATTGAATTGAAAGCGACTGAACAATTTCTACTTGTCTCACTATTTTGTAATTTTATGAACAAACTATCGTGAATGCCTAAAGCTTTATAGTGTGCTTTAAATAGGGAAATACGACCAGTAAATTTATTAACTGCTAAACATAATTCATCAACATAAGCGTAGTATCAGCCTTGTATATATCGTTGACAGTAAGTCAACATCCCTCGTTAAATCAAAACATATAATTAACAAGTGAAACAAAGCTCCATTATAATAACATCGGAACGTCAATTAAGCGGCACCGCCCCTGGAGCCTCCAGCTTACAGCTATAGAAAGCACTTAGCAAATAAAACATGACGCCTTCGCCTCCAGCGCCGATAGATGTCGTGCCTCGGCAACATTACGCAAAGACAACGAGGTGCGGCCGCGGCCGGCACAGCTACGGCCCTATTGACCGCGGTTTACGCGTAAACACCCTCTATACACACCCTGGCGTCAACGCACTGAACAACTCTAGCGTGTGATGTGCATCGACGCTTACCCAAGCGTTGGCAGCAAACAGAAGAGAGCTAAAGAGAGCGATGGACGGCGTGGAACTGCAACGAATAGCCGATGAACAGTTCAAGCTAACCTCTAGATGAGTGCGTACAAATCACGTTTCGCGCGAATCAATACTTAAGTTCAGGCGATCGTCCCCCTGCAATAAACAGTGGGGGAGTAGTTAGAGTCGGGTGGACGAGGAGGCATGCAGGGCGGCGGGGCAGCGGGGAGGTATCGACCGCCCCCCGCGCCCACCTGACCGTCACTAATCAGGGCTCATCCCGCGGACACCTAGAGTAATTGTACGCACTTTATTGCGCGGATGTACTTGTGCGGCATCGGGGCGGGCGGGCGGAAGGAGGTAGGGTTGGGGTACGGGGCTAGTTCCGATAGAGAATTGTATTGATGGAGGATGTCCGGTATAGTTAGCGTTGTATTTATGTGAGGTCGGTGAAGAGGATGGGATCGTTGGAGCAAATAATATTACAAGTGAAGATGGATTCATATTAGATTCATATAGGCTAAATATATCCTAGATGAAGCTGACTGTTTTATGTTTTGCATTGTACAGGGTGTAAGAAAAAGTACGAATATAATATAGTATTGTATGTATTGTATATTAATTTTCCCTTTCAATAACTTATTACTTCGTTCCATATCAGGATGAAAAGATATGCCAATTCCTATTTAGCTTTTTGGCATGTATCAGAAAAATATAAAATCAGACATTTGTCTTGATCGTTACTAAAGCTGTTCTAAGTGAGTATAAACAAGTGAGAATAAGTGTGCCGGATCCCTGATTCTGTTAACAACAACTTAGCCTCTAAGTTGTATTGAAAAATGAGATAAAAATGAAAAATTATTTACCTATTTGCGACATGCATAGAGAGTAAATAGGCTTTTTCTGGGCGAGCACGCTACATCCTCGGCTTCATCTACACTTTCCATCAGGTGAGCTGAAGCCAAGCGCAAACCCATTATGAATTAAAAAAAATGCATAATTATATTAGACTTACATAAAAAAGTAATATAATAATAAAACAAAATATGTATAATTTATGCACATTGATTAACCATGGGGGACCATGGTTAAACTTTAGGCTAGCCCGAACTTGGGGACTTTGTATTGCTCTCTAGAACAAAGAATATAAATTAAAACAAAAAACAAATAATTTACCTACGTTACGTAGACAAGAAGCCTACGCTACGTAGACAGTGCTACGACCTGTGAGGGCACGACCCTGCAAAAGACTTCAACGGGATTACCAATAAGTAATGTAAATAATTATTGCGAAGTGAGTGCAAACGACGACATTTTTACAATTTTGATTCAAGCTATAGAGTGAGTTCATTATTTTTAGAGGAAAAACAAACAACCTAACTGTGTAAGTACCACCGCTTACTCTTAATCAAGTTGTTTTAAACCGTGTTTCACAGTTTAGGTACCTTGGCCACATTGTGACCGAGGATTTGAAAGATGACCTGGCTATTGAGATGGAACGTAGGGCTTTGTCGGTTCGAGGGAATATGTTGGCACACAGATTCACCCGCTGTGGCAATAATACTATACAGATATACATGGTGTTAGGGTAAACAGTTGCACTACTTTAAGGGGTGACTGTACCGAACAACTTCCCCAAAGAAACCTGTAGGGAATTCGCAAAAAAATATTTCGACTTTTCATACAAACGTCCGATCAGCTGACTGCATTTTAATATGGAAAGTACCATTTTTGACCAACAAAATCGTGAAAAAGAAATCAGCTTTCCCATACATCGTTTGCAGTTTTTAAAATTGAAAAACAAATCACTGCTTACAAGCCGCACATAGCTCCTACTGCTGCACCTACTCAATCAATATGAAGCCTATGGCGGTGTCCTATTGCCATCGCACGCGCGATGGTGCGATGCGATGTGATCGTACTGATGGGTAATTCTCCGAAATTTTTCAAATTTTCAAATTTTTCTATGGAAAAATTTCAACGATTTGTAAAATTTCGGAGAATTACCATCAGTACGATCACATCGCATCGCACCATCGCGCGTGCGATGGCAATAGGACACCGCCTATCACACCTATCGCAAGTACAGTGAAATACAAGATGTTAGAAAAATACAAATACACAATTTAGGGGGTGGTTAAGACCATCAAACTGAACAACTTTTACTGTGGGACCAATATCGAAATCGCGAAAAAAATCTGATGTTGCATCATCATCATCATCATATCAGCCGATAGACGTCCACTGCTGGACATAGACCTCACCCAATATGGGGAGATTTGCCATAATCGCCAAGATTCGATGCGTTTGCGATGTTCTATACTAAACTACAGATTTACTCGAGCTAAATGTATGAGACAAAGATATATTTTTTTCGCGATTTCGATGTTGGTCCCATAGTGAAAGTTGTTCAGTTTGATGGTCTCAACAACCCCAATAAAAGATTGAAATGTTTATTTTTACTTTTATAACATAACATTATAAAGTAGCGCGTGAACGAGGCTCGACACCGCACCGGCGTCAGTCATTACAGTCGCGGCCGTCAAGTAATTCCCAGCGTAATTTCCTCGCGGAAGTAAACAGGCGCTAGGCGGTGCGGGAGCGCGGCGCGTGTCGCCCGCGCTGCGCCGCGCCGCGCCGCGCCGCTCCGCTCCGCACCGCACCGTGGCGTGACGTTCCGCGGCCCGGTGCACGCAACCCGAGCCAGGAGGGCTTAAGAGGATAGGTGGGTACTGTTTTTTCCACTGGTTCGGTAGACCTACCAGGGCGCTTCGCTGTCACTGGTGTGATCCCCCCATAGTCCGCAGTAATAAGCAGTCGATGCTCTCTGAGTAATGCTGCATTGGTCAATTCGACAAAAAAAACGTTTTTTCCATACTAAAGTATTATTTCTGGGCACTAGAGCAAAACGTTTTTTACCATACAATCTATGCTACCTCCACTATCTCATGCTTTCCTTTTTTGCATTAATTATTACTGTAAGAACTAAGATACTTTCGAAAATGACCAATTTTACCGCACGTTTTCAGTAATCCAGCAAAAAAATTTGACGAATATAAACAAAAAAGCAAAACATAAAGACAGCCAAAGTCTTTCTCATTAAAAGAATAATTAAAATCGGTTCAGTTTTGGAGGAGGAAACAGTGGAATACGAAATGCTGATTGTGTCGATTTTATCTACATAAAATCGGTCCGAGCTGCAGTTGTTTCTTTCGCACTCTAGTCGACAGGGGGTTTTGGTGCACCACCAGCACAATTGGAAAAGTGACCTATTCTCCAAATTGTCATTTCAGCCCGCCTATCCTCTTAAACTTTACTTTATGACGCGGTTCTAAACTAGCAGGCAAATAACTGGTGTGAGTAAACAAACAAATCATAAATCATACAGTGCCTGATCAAGAACCGTAGTCAATCAAGTCTCGAGCTCGCCGCAAAGAATAGCAGAAACTCAGAGTTGCCTTCATCGTAGAGCACAGCACAAAAAATTAGTTTTGTTTGTATTTTCAAGCCTCTAGAGGCCTCTTCTTCTTATAGTGTGGGCAGAGCCCAGAGATTTTTCAGACCGCCTTACGACCTCTAACGTGATTTTTATGTATCGACTACTACTACCAAAAATAATAGCCGGGACCAACGGCTTAACGTGCCATCCGAAGCAACGAATCATCCTTCTTTTCAGACAATCAGGTGATTCATCCTGCAATGTCCTAACCAACTGGGGGAAAACGCAGCAGCAGGAGGGAAAGCGCCTTTCAGAATCTTTTATAATGCGCACAGCCAGGAAATGCAATGCCCTGCCTGCGTCAGTATATCCGAGCTCGTACAACCCGAATTCCTTCAAAGTACGAGTGAATAGGCTTCTTCTGGGTAGGCTCGCTACATCTTCGACCCCATCTTCGTCCTGAGGACTGGATTGAGGTCAAGAGGTCAAGAGGTAGAGAATATATGCCAGCGGAACCCCACTCGTACTCAGAGGTAGCTTAGCTACTACGAGTAGCTCATTGCGAGTACAGTGCGAGCACGCCATGCGCTGCGTTATTGCCTAATAATAATAACAGCGGTAATTACTGCGTGACTCGCCCCCTCCCCCTCTGCACCCCGCCCCCGCCCCGCCACTGCCCCGCTCACCCCCGGCAATTACATGTGGATTGAAAACACAAAACTCTATCCAATTTTGTAGAATTGGAAGCCACGCAACTCGCAACTAGCAGGCGGAAGAGGGCAGGACGCCATGATAATCACGCTACGGAACATACACTTAAATCGGAGAATCTGATTTCACGTTAATTTATACCATTATTATGCTAATTTTTTGTTACCACTTAACATAATTTTTCAGGGTCATAGATTTTGAGAATTACGCGGTTATTAAATTAAGCTAAAGTTGATAATTTTTTGTTGATTTTGGAATTCCCGATATTTCAGCAGTAACTGCCATAATCAAAATCAACAAAAACGCGGTATGAACTCGTTAAAATGATTAACTTTAGCATAATTTTCTTGGGTGTTTGGAACTTATCTAGGTACCATTTTGAGCCTGCTGTTTTGGTAAACGTCAAAATGCTTAGCGTTTATAACATAACTTGAAAACAGTTCCTTCAAATATAAAAAATAAATGAACAGGCAGCATTTCGATTTTTTTTTTCATACCAACTCGTAGAAACAAGGGTAAAGCCCGGCAATTTTTAGGGAGCTAATTTCACTCAATGAGTACCCTATCTTTAAATAATCTTTGCGAGGATTGCATTATTGTAGCTCTATTTAGAGCTGCCTAGAATCTAGATAATCTCTGCCTAATCCAGTTTCAGAAAGTCATGCGTGCATATAATATAGTTTGTAGGTACTTCAAAATGATAAAGGGGAGCCTTGCTACAACTACAACCAACTAATGGTTGGTAGTTGTAGCGAAGTGATCAGAAACCACCCCGATTATGATCCTTCTTTCGTATGTCTGTGCAACGATTTGCGTTCCAATTTTAGTTCAATTTATTTATTTCAAAAACAATGATGTTATTCATTATGATTAAATATGACAGTAATTTGTACGTATTATAATAATAAACTGAGACCGTTATTATTTGTATCAGATGGTTAACGATTATTTGATGAATAGATAATGCAAAGATATTCAACTTTTATAGCTACGTCCTCTCTTTTTGATTGTTAGCTGTAAATTATTCAAGAATTTAACCTAATATAACTAAATAACGTTTTAATATAATAAGCAATTCAGTGTTTTGGACGTCCAACTAATTACCGAGCTCTTTATATGATAATGATGATTGGATTTAACATCGAGTCGGACGGAGACATCAACTCGTCACGTCTATCTGTGATACCATCTATAAATACCTACATACAGGGTCCTTCTTAACACGTTCGCGGAGACTGAACGAGACACAATAGAACTTTTATTGTTATCACTGCGATAGCCGGTCAGTGTCCGCGAAAGAGTTAATATGCTGACACTTTTTTAAGGGGATGATCAGACCATCAAACAGAACAACTTTCTTTATGGGACCAACATCGAAATCGTGAAAACATTGTCCTATACATTTGGCTCGAGTAGGTTTGCAGTTTTGTATGGACGACCTGATATTTTTTCGCGATTTCGATGATGGTACCATAGAGAGAGTTGTTCAGTTTGACGGTCTGATCATCCCCTTAACAAAGTTTCAGCATATTAAGAAGAACACTAGTTATATATTTTGAACTGTATTCCTTTTTGGGAGTGACCTTTTGCGTGTCACATCATACCATGCTGAAACATTAAAAAATTTATTTGAACTTTACTACAATTACTTACTTTAAAATGTTGATGATAGTTGTAGCAAAGAATATATACATAGCTGACACTTTTTGAAGGGGATGATCAGACAGTCAAATTGAACAACTTTCGCTATGGCACCAACATCGAAATCGCGAAAAAAAAACCGCCTAAGCCGCCTAAGACAGGTTTGCTCCCATATTAAAAGTTGTTCAGTTTGATGGGTAGAGTGTGTGGTTTAAAAGTTTATGATACTTTTTCTTACAGCCTGTATATTAGCAAAGCTTTTAAAGTCATGGTTATTTCCCCCCGAAGGACTGACCTATGACTGGATATTCTGGGAATTGGACTTAGTGGGAATTGGACTTTGTCGGCATTGGACGTTCCGGGCATTGGACATTATAGGATTTGGACCTTCCAGGCATTGGACCATTTAAAACCACTAGACCAATCTGGAATTTGACAATATTAACCTAAACGAACCTAAGCAAACCTACTCGAGCCAAATGCATGAGACAGCAGATTTTTTTTCGCGATTTCAATGTTGCTCCCATAGAGGAAGTGGTTCAGTTTGATGTTTGATGGTCTGGTCATCCCCTTAAAAAACTGTCAGCATATTAAGAAGGACCCTGCACGTAGCCCTGCTCCTATAGGTTAAATCAGTTTCTAACTACCCACAAATGGAATATGGTGAGTTTATGTGATAGCAGGTAGGTACCTATACCTATAGACATACCTATTGATATGTTACAAAATTCACTTCATCACACACACAAGACGAGAGCGATAGATGAGTAGCAAAAAATTACATTAAATTCTTCCCTAATTTCCCAAAAGCCTTCAAAATCTCTTCCCCAAAACAAAAATTCAGGCTGCATTAAAAAAGGAAACACAATCGACACGTAAAAGAAAACAGTGAAAACAAATCTCGCTTTTCGTCGACTTCAATAAACCCTGAAGGCTGTACGACTTCCGGTGCGTGAGTGCGAACCCCCTCCCCCTGGAGCTAGCCCCCCTGCCTAAATATAGCCGCGGCCGGTCAGATAGAGGGGGGGTAGTGATGGGCTGACGGACGCGCGGGCTGCGGGGGCGGGGGGAGACAGATACGAAGTGTCTATTGGAAATATACTACTTTTCCTGTTTCATTTGTTGTATCACTTGAGCTTTGTGTCAAGCGCTTCAGCACTAGATCTGATGTTAAGTTGCGTGTGGTTGCGTTTTATATATTTGGTGCCTATTGGGGTTTAATGAACTCTACAGGGTGTTAGGGTAAACAGTTGCATTAATTTAAGGGGTGATTATACAGGGTGTAACAAAACATCCTAGTAATACTTAAGGAGGTGCTTCAGACCATCAAACTAAACAAATTTCACTATGGGGCCAACATCGAGAAAAAAAAAAAACTGCTGTCCCATACAAAACTGCAGTACCGACTCGACTAAAATGTATGGGACAGCTGATTTTTTTTATTTTTTCTCGATGTTGGCCCCATAGTGAAATTTGTTTAGTTTGATGGTCTGAAGCACCTCCTTAAGTATCACTAGGGTGTTTTGTTACACCCTGTACCTACTCATGATACTGAATACTTCCCAAAAGGAGCAAAAGGAAATTCGCAAAAAAAAAATCTACTTTTCATACAAACGTCCGATCTGTTGTATGGAAAGTCCAACATTTTTGTTGCTTATTCCTTAACCAAGAAAGAGATGGCGCGATGACCTGGATGCCCACGAAGCGAAATGGCAACTGATGGCAAAAGATAGGGAAGGCTGGAAAAGCTTGGGGGAGACCTTTGCCCAACAATGGGACGAAATAGGTTAAAATAAAAATAAAAAATATTCCTTAACAGGTTTCTAAAAAAACGTTGTTCAGTATCATTGGTACAATCACCCATTAAAGTAATGCAACTGTTTACCCTAACAACCTGTATACAGGGTGTAACAAAACACCCTAGTAATACTTAAAGGGGTGCTTCAGACCATCAAACTGAACAACTTTCACTATGGAGCCAACACAGAAAAAAAAACTGCTGTCTCATACATTGGAGTCGAGCCGATAGGTACTGTAGTTTTGTATGGGACAGCTGATTTTTATTTCGCTATTTAGAAGTTGGCTTCATAGTGAAAGTCGTTCAGTTTGATGGCACCCCCTCAAGTATTACTAGGGTGTTTTGTTACACCCTGTGTTGCATCTACCGAATAGAGATGGAGAAGGAATATTTGAAAATACCGAAGTACATAAGTACTTATCGATAATTTTGTACTCGTAATTGACTGTGTACCTATTGTCTGTTCAACGTTAAAAAAGAACCGTGTGGCTTAGAAATGGACAACCCCTTTTCTTGCCACAGTGTCGCCATACGAGGCGACTAAGGGATATTCCTTTTTTAAATGTATTTCTTTTTCTAATGTTATTTTGAAACAGCTGTATTTTTTCTCGATGTTGGCTCCATAGAGAAAGTTGTTTGATGTTCTAAACTCTAAACCATCACTTTTTACATTATTAGAGTGTTTTGTTTAATTCAGTTCGAAGACCACCCACACCAAACAAAAATATCGTGAACCATTACAGTCCGCCCAGATATTAAACGGCCAGTTAAATTTCAGTAGTTGATAAAAGAAATGTTGGCGAATTGTTTCGTGAGCCGTTATTTACGATAACTGCGACAAATAGCTTTGTTTACGTCTCGCTCCGACACTTCCAACAGAGTACATAAACAACACTGTTTGTCTTTCTTACCAGCCTGCTTCTTGTTTTTTATTCCTGTTGTCCCTAAATTATTCTATGAAATGAACACTTACTCGTAGGCCCTGAGCAGGCGAGGGACAATTTGTCCGCGGGAACCCACGCGCGGTCACATCACGCGTCAGTATGGGATTTTTTACAGAAGTAATAATAATAATAAGGGCAGCTTGTGGCGAGCTGTTGGTGATTGGAGACACCACGGACCGATTCTCCAGAGGGCCCGGATTGATTTGGCCCTCACCTCCTGTCTTGCCTTAACTGGCCGGCCAGGAGTGGAGTCGCAAGAGCGGAACCTATGCTCCAAGTTGGAAGTGTAAAATTTCATACTGACTGGTGCGCTTAGCTCTACATCCTTAGCCGCTCACTAGATGTTAGTGCCTCGCCTTGTCGCTACTTGCGAGTGGCCATTTTGGAGGGCCCATCAAATGAGTTGGTAAGTCACCGTCTGCCATTTTTGACAAACTAGAGACATTTGTTACGGCAGGCGTCCTGAGTCTCTCCGCAATAACCCTGATTTCCCGGCCCATCCAGTTCACCCCCATAATCAGAGTAGTTTTTGTCCTTTCTACAATAGTCTCTGCACTGAACGTGGTATGTCTTCTAGTGCATTTGCATCATGCATTCAGAGATAGACCACGGTTGGTGCATCCCATCGCATTTAGATAAAAGAGTGTCTCTAAGGGGCCTCTACGTGTTGGACCTGTGTTCCCAAGCAAGCCTGCCAAAGGTCTGTGCTACAGCCCGTGAAATGCTATAAGAGATATAATAACAGTGATACTAGGCCTTGCGTGATTACTAAAGAAACTCAGTGTGAAAAAAAAAAATAAGTAATAACCCAGTAAAATTAAGCTGAAATATACCAATCAGGAGAAGTAATTTTCGGATTTCTGAAACTTTTTTTAAACGTTCCTTAGGTACGTAATATTAAAGAAAAAAAATAGTCCTCGTGACGGGGGTGTGAGCTCGAGGAAGGGGGGGGCTCTAAAGGTGACTTTTTTCAGTTTTTCGCTTATTTCTCGAAATCTGCAAGTCGTTTCGAAATGTTTTGTATGGAAAAATTCAACCTGACAAAATTTCCTACACAATTGTCATAGAGGACCCTGGTCAGATTTGGGTGGCGGTGAAAAAAAATCAAAAATTGCGATATCCAAGATGGCTGCCATGGAAATTTCAAACGCCAATGCAGCTTTTAAGGGTTCTCCGAACTGACAAAAAAATTTGTATCTGAAGGTTTTCGGGGTTGCTGATCAAGAATAAGAAATCATTTTGTTTTTATCGTCAACTTTCATGAGGGTCGCCATACAAATTTCATAATTTTTGAAATGCCGTTACTTTCTCGGCCCCGTAGCCCTCAAAGGTTAAGTCCTATGACAAAAATGCATGCAACTTGTTTTGTAGGAAATTTTGTTAGGTTTAATTTGTCCATACAAAATATTTCGATACAACTTTCAGATTTCAAGAAATAAGCGAAAAACTGAAAAAAGTCACCTTTAGAGCCCCCCCCCCCCCCCTTCCTCCTCACCAGGACTTTTTTTTTTCTTCAATATTACGTACCAAAGGAACGTTTAAAAAAAGTTCCAAAACTCCGGAAATTATTTCTTCTGATTTATCTAATTTTACTGGGTTATAATGCCTGTAGGATCCCAACTGCAGGGAAAGGTCTCTTCTCGCGAAAAAGAGACTCTACTATGTTATGGCGAATAAACATTTGAATTGAATTGAAGAGTGGGCCATACTACGGCCACACGGGCCCAGTACGAATTGGTGAGGCAATTTAGTGGTTAATGTTATCAGAAAATTGTCAAGCCGCCTTAATAGGCCAGAGGCCAGGATCTACAAATTATTACACCACCATCTCTGATGAAACTATCCAGGACCAACTACCTGACCTGCCTTCCGAAGCACGATGAAATACCACTAAAGCGGTCACCCATCTGCAATCTGACCGGTCCTGACATTGCTTAACTATTTGCTGATCGTTTCCAACACCAAAGCTTCTACAGGGTGTAACAAAACACCCTAGTAATACTTAAAGGGGTGCTTCAGACCACGAAACTGAACTACTTTCACTATGGAGCCAACTTCGAAACCGCAATGTCAGGACCGGTCAGATTGCAGATGGGTGACCGCTTTAGTGGTATTTCATCGTGCTTCGGAAGCCTGCTTCTTTTTCTATGCCAACGAGTTATGTTGGCCTTATACCCACAGAACATTATAAGAGGGTTTAGAAGTGCAAAGTAGGCGTGGAACGCGTGCCACACGGTTATGCAATGATTTGCATAACACCGTAAGGCTCGCGGCGTGGTGCCAGCGAGAGGGCATAAGTTAGTTGTAGCAGCGTGAGTGAGAAGACAAGTGGCGACAGACGTCTCCGAAGCAAAAGCGCTGCTTTGCATTTCTAACCCCTCTTATAACGTTCTATGTTTGTACCAACCTATCTATAATATACTTAAAAACGACGCATTCCTCAAAAAGTGGTTAGGTAATGACTCTACCACAGAATAGCTAATAAATAGTACCTACTAACATATCTCTACCTACGCTACATCTTCATGGACACACATTCTTATAAGACCGTAGATAGAGTTAGATGTAGAAGGCACTACACATAAACGTTAAGGTCAGACATTCCAGAGCTTCCGAAGTTATTATTCTTCACACACGAGCGTAATTCGCACCTACCTACTTATGTTAACAGGAATTGTATTTAACAAAAATTCTGAATACTCACTGTAGAACTATATAACGTGTTAATGAATTAACGCAAAACTAGAAAGTAGTTTGTTTAGAATCGAGAGCAGAATCGAATTATCATGGTTTCGACATAGGTATTTTTTTTCAAAATATTAAATAATTTTTTTGTGAAATTTTAAATTTCCTAAATCCGATGTCAACGCACCGCATGGGCACACTCACCCTACTTACTACCAAAACAAGATTATTTAAATGTATCCATGATTACGTTAGCGCTTTCATTCATTGCTGAAATGATAACAAATCATTTTTGACTCAAAACTTAAAATGCGAATAACTTTAAATATTAACTATAAAAATAATGAAATTATTGCTTCAATCTAATTATTTTGTTATAAATCAGTTGGGGTGTATGAGGTTTTGCGCTAATTTATTAACACGTTGTATAATGAAACGTTTACTTTTTAATTATCAGCAACGTGTCATTTAATGAGGTAATAAATTGCGAATTAAATGTAAACCAACATTAATTAGGGAATCAATCGTGAAAACTCATTAAATGAATATAATGTGCGGTGCCAAACGTCACAAAAGTATAATTACAATTGTAATTACAGATTCGATTACACGCGCTGCGAGCTGTGGTTCAACAGTAGGTAGGTACAGACTGACATCACGTTTCAGTTAGGTAGGTAAGGTATATGTAGGTACTGCATTCAGTTGTTGGTGCTCGCTTGTGTGCTGATGATGATGATAATAGATAGCATTTCACAGAATTTGGGAACTGCTAGTAAAGAGGGAATATTCGTCATCATATAGGCCTCTCATCGACCTGTCCCAAGGTGCATCACATAACTATATCCTCGACTTTCTTCATCCAGTCGCTAACTCACTACATGTCTCAGATCTTCTCGTCGGTCCAGCACCAGAAGGCTCACACTTTGCCATATTGAGAATATAATTATCTGACTGACCAAAGAATATAACAAACCATCATAGAATATACCTAGTCTTGATCATTATTTGAAGAAAACATTACATTTCGCCTTTTATTCATAATATAAAGAGAACTATATTTTTCAATAGAAAACGTCAATAAACGATACCAAATGTATGAAATAGTTTTTTGATTTGTTGCCATATAATTTTTGGTTGGTCCCATATCGTGAAAGTTTGCTCAATTTGAAATAATATGTAGGTTTAATTTTTTCGAAAGGCTTTCTAATTTCTCATTACCTCGATTGAAATGAATCATGAGATCTGTTATGTGAAACTTGCCAGTGATTCATCTTATAATTGTAGCGAGGTTCACTTTTTGCATCTTTTAAGGTTTCGCAATGGTATGACGTATGATGACGTGTCAACATCCATCATTATCAGTGTGATTCACCCTCCCTCATACAAATATCTCCTTATCAAAACAGGGAAAATAAATCCTGTGGGTATATAGTCAGTTTAACTCGCAACCTGGTTCAGGAATCAAGCTTTTCCCACACCCTGCCACACTCACAATGTTGAAGTTCTTATGCCTACTTTTTCTCCTTATCGTGTGGGCAGCAAGCCCTGGTGTCAGATTTTATTCCTACTTATTATATTACAGCTTGGGAGACGTGGTCAAATTTCGGTCGGCAACTATATTGTTTTCTTGAAGTTTAATAAAAGTAGGTACCTAACTAAGTACCTTAGATGTACAGTGTAGTTGTAAATAGTGAACAAGAAAATGACTTGCAAATAACAAAGCTTGCCACTTGCCAGTACTTAGGTAGGTACGTTCATAGATAACTCACAAACATAATCCCTTTGGTCAGAAACTTGGCTTCATCTTGCGTCTTTTAAGCGAGCTTTTGTATAAAAGCTTGCCTTTTGCACTGCATTTAGGTTTCAGCATTATGGAACGTGTCAAGTACGTAAGTAGGTAAGTAAGTAGGTACTTTATCTATAGTTACGCATATGCATTTAAATGGAATCTGAGCACATCGGAGGCGCTACAGGGCAGACGAGGACGATAATATCTCATCACCCACCACATCAATAACATTTGCACTGGACCCCCCTCTATCCACGTGTCCGCCCCCCGCCCGCTGCCGGCCCTCTCACGGCAAAGTGCGCACAATTGTACCGTACAATGAGAGGGGGGAGCGGGGAGGGGTGAGTTAATGCTGGCGCTACGTCATGTCATGACTGATGCGATGTGTTGCGATGACCATTAGCTGGTGACGTCATCGGGATAAATCGCTTTTCAAAGGGAGGCTCTCAATGTACACACGGCGACACATCAAGCTATACAAATCCATCATAAGGTGGCCGCGCGACGTTATACGTTACTCGACCTACGCGCGGCCAGCTTACGTTGGTTTTGTATAGCTTGATGTGTCGCCGTGTGTACAACGCCGTGTTACAAGAATCTTGAAGTAAGGGAAGCATTTGGTGAAAGAGGTTCGCATTTCGACCAAATAAATATTACGCAATATGGACTACTCTCAAACGGTGAAGGAAAATATCGTGAGGGAACCTGCATACGCTGAAGATGAAATTCTGATGCGTATGTGAAGGCTATCAATCCGCATAGGGTAGGCGGTGGATTGACCCCTGTACACTCTCCTCGAGGGTAGGCCCGTGCCTTGCAGTAGTAGGACGTATATGGGCTGATGATGATGATGTTGCAATTTTACTAGCTTTTGCCGGCAATTTCGTCAGCGTGTACAGTCTACAGTAGCATGTCTGTATACACATAGTATTCCTGGACGTTCCTGGATACTCAATCTCATAGTTTCTAGCATAGTTTGGATTGGCATCGGTACTGCCATTTTAGTGTGAATCCGAAACAAACATAATACATACTATCACGCTTATAACATTAGTAGTGTAGTTAAAAGTTCAACAAAAGCTTCCTACACGGTCTACGGCCACCGGTACCCGGTACCCCAGCGTGAGATCAGTCTGTGGGTGACCCCTTAGCCCTAAACTCGTAAACTGATACCTGATAGCTGGCATCTCCTCTTACTTTATTATTATTGAAATATATACCAACAACATCAATCGATATCTAATTACTTTTGTAATTTAAACTATCACAAATTAATACTTTATTGTATCTTAGTTAGAAGGCCCGATAACTTAGTGGTGAACTACCTACCTGGCGAAGGCAAAGGTCGCTAGTTCAAGCCAGGACGACACTATCAAACTGTAACAGAAGAATATCTGTACATTGAAGATATTAACAAAAAAAAAGTTACGCTAAGGTTTTTAGGTGTCCCTGATTTCAAATCACCAATTATTTGGATTTTTTGTCTGTCGGTTTGTTTGTTTGATCGAGCATCATACAAAAACTATAGGCACTGAATACGATTTTAATGAAACCTTTTTTGTTTGATAGTTTATGATCTGACTTAAAACCTGGTATATAATTCGTGCAAATTTCCTTATCCTTATTTGTAAAGTTAAATAGGTATACCTACGGTAAAGGTACCCTACCTACCTATCTAGTTATCCTACTAGGAGGAAGGTTAGTAGAGGCTAGCCTCCTATAACCACTAGAAATGACACACCGCCTGACACCTTCAATACAGGGTCTAACAAAACACCCTAGTAATACTTAAGGGGGGAGTCACGTTGCAGGGACTGACCCGAGCACACGTCTCGCGTGTTTTCGCGCGTCGCGTTTTTGCCTGCCACGAGGCTCCGCAATCCTCAGTCTCTTCTTGTTTTTGTCCAAAAACAATCCCTGAGATTGGGATAGATTCTCGCATAAAATACTTGACACTGGCGGAAATGCAGTGCTAACGCACAAGCAAGAGTCCATTAATTATAAATAAAAAAAAAATACTTAAGGGGGTGCTTCCGACCATCAAACTGAACAACTTTCACTATGGAACATCGTAATAGCGAAAAAAAAATCCGCTCTTTAAAAAAAAAATCTGTCTCATACATTTTAGTAGAGTCGGTACGAGATTTTTGTACTTATGGGAAAGCTGATTTTTTTTTATTTCTCGATGTTGGCTCCATAGTAAAAGTTGTTCAGTTTGATGGTCTGAAGCACCCCCTTAAGTATTACTAGGGTGTTTTGTTACAGCCTGTATGTATGCTACAATAATTGCATAATTCAAAAATTGTTGTAAGAAAAGTTTTGACCACCACCCCGATGGTGATTATGGTCGTGGGCTTATGTATGTCTTTTTAGTGTAGGGACTAATCTCACGGACTGTCTCCTATTGCTAACCCTTGTGATAGTCGCAAGCAATCAAGCACTGTACTCAAGCACGTACCTACCTGCTACCTGTACAAAAGAATGAGCATACCACGTTGGCGGAGTGATACAGCATTACGGACGGACTCACTACACGAGCCCACCCGGGCCCGGGAGCCTTGAGCCCGTGTCCGCAGTGACACGTACGTAGTACGTCAAACAGGCACGTACCGTGCGTACCGCCCGCTCTCACCCCTCTGGGGCAGCGGGAAGGGACACTATATTGTCAGGAATTATGGTTTTCTCTTTAGATAGTTGTGATTTTGGTTATGTTATCCCAATTTTCATTTTCTTCATTTTTATACTAAGAGAAATTTTTATACCTTGCCATTATTCATTTTAGACATTACTAAATCTTTTCTTTTTGGAAAAATTCAATAGATATGATGGAAGAATCGTTTTTTTTTAATATTGTTTGGATAGAATGACTCCTAGAAATAGCAAAATATACAAGGTGTAACAAAACACCCAATATTTAGGTACAGGGGTGGTTTAGTTTAGACCATCAAACTGAACAACTTTCACAATGGAACATCGTAATAGGGACATTTCACGTGAAGCGGACAGGGAAAAAAAAGTGAGGTTCTGAAAATCGACCACATTCGGCCCATTTGTACTTCTAGTAGGTATGAATGTGTACGCAAAATATTTTTTTTGTATAGTGTATATTTACCAAGTTATAGGTTTCAAAAGAATTGTCGTTGATTGGTACTACAATTTTTCGAAAGTAATTTTTCGAATATAACAAATCTACTATAAAATATTATACATAGCGATACATATTAAAAAAATACTGTTCTTTTTGACAGTAAAAAAAAATTTAAAAATTTAAAAAAAATTAATGGCCAAAACCGGAAGTAAACTTTTCAAACCAGAATTACAGTCACTTCGACCAATTTTTTTTTATTTTTTTTTCTTTCAAAATATAGCTTAAATGATAATGAAAGTACACTAGAAAATTTAAAATGGGATCTCTATTAGTTTAGGAGATACGTTTAATAATATACACCCGCGTCGCAAGGGGCGTCATATGTAGCGCTTGCAAGGTTGAGCAGTTTGCGCGATATTGCATCTTTATTAATATTTTATATCGTTTTAGCGTATATTTAACCTCATTTAATTATATGAAATAAGTTTTATTAATGTAATATAATATAAATATAACTACATAATACAAATATAAGTTAATAATATATTATAAAGAAAAAACGTTTTTGGAGCAGTAGAAAAGTTTTATTATTTGCGAAACGTGACTAATAGCGCCATCAACAAACAACAACAACAACAACAACAACAACAACAACAACTGTCACAGATTAAACCGTGTCACAAGTCGCTGAGCGGTTAAAGCAACACTAAAGTTTAATATCTCTTTCTTGTAGATAGGTTTGACCGTTTGACTCTATCTGAGACAAAAAAGTACTACACGTTACTAACAGATGGCGCTATTAGTCACGTTTCGCAAATAATAAAACTTTTCTACTGCTCCAAAAACGTTTTTTCTTTATAATATATTATTAACTTATATTTGTATTATGTAGTTATATTTATATTATATTATATTAATAAAACTTATTTCATATCATTAAATGAGGTTAAATATACGCTAAAAAAACGATATAAAATATTAATAAAGTTGCAATATCGCGCAAACTGCTCTACCTTGCAAGCGCTACATATGACGCCCCTTGCGACGCGGGTGTATATTATTAAACGTATCTCATAAACTAATAGAGATCCCATTTTAATTTTTCTAGTGTACTTTCATTATCATTTAAGCTATATTTTGAAAGAAAAAAAAATAAAAAAAAATTGGTCGAAGTGACTGTAATTCTGGTTTGAAAAGTTTACTTCCGGTTTTGGCCATTAATTTTTTTTAAATTTTTTAATTTTTTTTTACTGTCAAAAAGAACAGTATATTTTTAATATGTATCGCTTTGTAAAATATTTTATAGTAGATTTGTTATATTCGAAAAATTACTTTCGAAAAATTGTAGTACCAATCAACGACAATTCTTTTGAAACCTATAACTTGGTAAATATACACTATACAAAAAAAAATATTTTGCATACACATTCATACCTACTAGAAGTACAAATGGGCCGAATGTGGTCGATTTTCAGAACCTCACTTTTTTTCCCTGTCCGCTTCACGTGAAATGTCCCAATAGCGAAAAAAAAAATCCGCTCTTTCATACAAAACTGCAGTCCGTCTCAACTCAAAATGTATGGGATGGCAGATTTTTTTATTTTTTTTCGACGTTGGCTCCATAGTGAAAGTTGTCCAGAATGATGGTCTGAAGGTCCCTGGTCCCTTAAGTATTACTAGGGTGTTTTGTTACACCCTGTATAAATCATCTGCAACAGATGTAAAGGCATATGATGATGATGATGCTGGTGAATTAGTTAAGTAATATAAACTCAACTACATACCTATATCGAAATTAGGTAGGTACTCTCTTTATCAAAATAGGTAGCCACTTAATTAACAATTAACTACCGATCTCTCACCTCCCCAGCTATCAATATCCGCCGAAAATTCTTAAATTTTAATAAGTTTCCCTAATGAAGTGACCGAGAGCATTTGTCACCTCCACCAGGCACCGTGACGAACGAGCTCCGGCGATGACACGGGGCTGGGCGGGGAGGGGGGGCTAGTGCCGCGCGGGGGCGGTGGGGGCAGGGGGCACTTGTCTTAGCCCCCCGTCAGGGGTTATTGCGATGTAATGTGCGATGCGGTCGCATGGATTTGTGAAGCTTTAAAGCTATGATTATAATGGGTCGTGTTCTTAGACAGACTGCATGTATGATAGCTTGTTATGATATAATATACAGGTTGGTAGGGTAAATTGCATTACTTTAAGGGGTGATTGTACCTATGGTACTGAACAACTTTCCCTAAGATATAGGAAATTCTCGAAAAAAAAAACGACTTTTCATACAAACGTTCGATCAGCTGATTGCATTAAGCATGGAAAGGGCAATTTTTTTAAATTTCTAATCTTTCTTGGGGAAAGTTGTTCAGTATCAATGGTACAATTGCCCCTTAAAGTAATGCAACTGTTTACCCTAACACCCTGTATACCTATCTAGGAAGACTCTAGGAATCTAAACTATTATAAAACTGCAACAGAAGTGTGTCTGTACATTGAAGATATTTACAAAAAAAAAATTACGACATGGTTTTTACCTGTCCCCGGTTCCAAATCACCAATTTTTGGATTTTTTGTCTGTCTGTTTGTTTGTTTATTTGTTTGTTTATTTGTTTGTTTGGGTGATTGTTTGTTCGAGTATCACGCAAAAACTACTGAACCGATTTTGATGAAACTTTTTTGTTTGATAGCTTATCATCTGACTTAAAATCTGGTATATAATTTATGCGGATGAAGTCGCGGGTAAAAGCTCGTAGAATATAATAGTTTTGATTAGCTTAGAAGGTTGTTGATCTATAGGGTCCTTCCAGGAAGCTGGCATGGTCCTTCTTTATGTTCCATAGAGAAAGTTGTTCAGTTTGATAATCTGATCATCGGCTTAATATAGTGTCAGCATATTAAAAAGGACCCTGTATATGTAGGTACTAAAATTGGCCCTGTATTCAGACTGTTGGTAGAATCGCTCAAATACTGCCTCTCTACAACCTGACCTAATAGGCATAGTATTTGCAATTTAAGTTTACTTTTTGGAGAACCACAGAATAATCTGATGTCTTCTGTCTTCTGTTATAATATTAGTTCCTACGACGTGCGAATGTCGTGCAGTGAGAGTGTCTGTGGCGGGCAGTAACTCATGGACTCGGAGTGCAGGCCCGTGGCCCGGCGCGGTGTGCGGGCGCGAGGCCGCGGCGCACCGCTAACAGCGCAGTTACTGCGATTACGAGCACAACTATCATTACGGGCGCACTATTGATTCCTAATCCGCACTTCCGGATGTTACGTAACCCCCCCGGCCCCCTCGCGCCCGCCGACCCCCCGCCGACGGGGGGCGCGCTGTCCCCCCTCGGGCGCCTGCAAGATTTACAGTCGGCCGGGCCGGTTGACGAATGATTGGCCGGCCGCTTGTGCCGTTTCCCGGAAGCCTTTAGGGATGTATTGTTTGGGCCTCTAATGTATAAATATCGTGGAAAAGTGTTATTTTCTTCTTTTTTTTTCTCGATTCATATTCGGTGTATTGTTAGTTTGCTATTAGGTAGGTATACATCTATGCATTCTAGCTATACTAACTAGTTAACTGCTGTATGGACTTGAATCTCTCATCATGAACTTCAGCAGTTTGAGAATTATGTATGTTTATGTGAACTCTTTTTTTCATATCTTTATTGCATGCTAACATTTGTAATAGTCAGAGCATGTAGGTAACTGGGAAGGTTAACAGCCGCGGGCAGCATACGATGCGCTCTACCGTTTAGTTTATACGTTTAACAATAACATTTAGGTAAGCTACACGACAAAACCTGAACATTTGTTCTAGTTAACAAACCGAGGAAAATATGAACAGAACAACATGCTATACTGATTGGCGAGATTTATGACAGCGAGCGCTTGATTTCTTCCGAGATTTGTAGATCTTCTGTAAGTTACTTTATTTAGAAAAGGGACAATGTCACAGCATACCTAATTTAGACCAATCTAAAAGTGACCTTGCTCCATTCGCAACCTTGGGATTAGGAGATGGCTGGTGAAAGTATCACAGTTTCTGATCACCCTGAAAGGTAGAACGGTCATGATCATGAGTTTACGTTTAGGTAAATGTATCACATCGACGGACACATTCGAATAATATTTTGCCAGCTTATAATAAAAAGAAAGAAACTGGTTAAGGAGACCATAAAATTTGTGCAAAAATTTTAAAATTGTCATCATTGCCTCATACCATGACTACGGTGTCTATGACCTTTTGTAAGAATTTGCATAAATATTATAATTTAAGGTAAGTATTAATACAATTCCCTGTTGAAATCCCATTTTATAAGACTAGATAGCCATAGACTATATGAAAATAAAAACAGAATTTATTATTTTTATTAATCCCAAGGAACACGTAAGCTATATAGCAGCTGTACAGTAGCCGCATAAAGGAAATAAGCTATATAGCAGCTGTACAGTAGCCGCATGAAGGAAATTTCCTTTATGCGGCTACTGTACAGCTGCTATATAGCTTGCGTGTTCCTTGAGTTCCCATCCCATTCCCATTTTTTTTTTCATGTAGCTCATCATCAAAGAAAAAAATATTACTAAAACAAGCGAACAACAAAACGGATTAAGCACGTAAGCACCGAGCATGAAGACCGGTTTGTTTCTACAAAGAGTTGTTGTGACGAGCATGAGTAATGACTGTGATGCATGGTGTTGGAGCAGACAGCGAATCGCAACCCCGTCCCCGTGCAGTGCGGGCTCGTTCCGCCGCGAGGGTCGCAGGTGATTCGTGTCATCTTCGGCATGGCATGCCATGGCGTGGTGTGGCCATACCGATATACTCACACTCACAGGTACATTTTAGTACCTACTCTGTAAATGGAAAAGAGAAAACGGATGAAAAGTAAAGCCTAAATTCGATTAAGCTCTCGACTTGGTTATAGAATTTTAGGAATCAAGAACCTGCTCCTTGTATAATTTAAACGTTATCTATCAGTTAATATAAACATACACGGAGTATTGTATAAGTTATAGAGTCATGTCATGTCTGTCATTAGAAAGAGTCAGATTCTGTTGCAACATAAAACCCAAATGTAGCGCTCTCCGGGTGACGTTTTATTTGGGATATCGCAGCGAATGAAGATCACGTGACATTGTAAATATGGTCAGCGCATCATATGCACGGGGATGCAGGCAGTGGTCGGCATCTGCAACCCTCGTGCCGGTGGTGGGTCGTGGCTCGTGGCTCGTGGGTCGTGGGCGGCGCGCGCGGTGGGCATGGGCATGGGCATGGCAGAGAGCAGTGCCGGTGGGCGTGCAGGCTGCAGCGCGCCCCGCCCCGCGCCGCGCCCGCGCCCCGCGGCCCCACGCTGTTTATTCTCAGCGCGACTGGCGGGGCGCGCGACAGTCGCCCGCGTGACGCGAACCCGAACGCACGCGTGCGTCAGGTACTGAGTAAACACGACCGGACCGAGCGGTGCATTCGTTACCGGACATTGCAAAAATATTACCGTTGCGTATTTTCAAATTAATAAAACCGTGAGGAGCGTGGCGAGCGCGGGGCTCGGCGGGGGGGTAGCGGCGCGTCGGGAAATGCATTTCCCGGCGGGTGCAAGGCGCAGGCGGTCGGCGCGGGGGGGAGGGTGCATGCGATGATGGACATCGTATTGATTTCTATCTGGCCGCTCCTCCCTTATTGTGGCGGTGCAGGGCGCGCCATCGATCGTTGCACCTCCGCTCCGCCGGCCACCGGCACGTCGCGAGTGTTGCAGCGCCGCGCCGCGCGTGACGCGTACTCTATCTAGTGCCTGGACTCTACAGTAACGTTGTGCTAATTGAGTGTCATGTCGCCGTGCACCTAGTGACGTCACGCGCCCGTAAGTACACCGCGGCGCGCTGTGCACCCGACGCCTGCAACCTGCAGCCTGCACCGACCTGCATCTGTTAAATTCATCATTAAACTCATTAATACTTAATGTTGGAAACGATTAAAATTATTGGTGCATCGTTGAATGTTGACCTGTTTGATATTAAATAACGTTTTCATCAAATGTGCATTAAGTAAATTGCTATTAGTACTTAATTTACTATAATGAAAAGTAATTTGAGTTGATTGTAAAATTTTCAGTTTATTTGAAAAAACCAAACTTAACAAAAAATTCTCATAAATCAACTAAATCCTTTATCGACAGAAGTAAAAGTAAAATTAATAAGAAGTAATTTAACTAAATAAATAAACAGAACTGCGTCATAAATGAGCCCCGCCGACACTCGCAGCGCATCGCCACCCCTCACATCACAACGTTACATAATCTCGAATGCATTTACAAACAACCCGGACTCTACGCCACCGCTCGATCCTTCTGTGACATTTTAAATTCAGATGCAAACAGTTAAACATTCCCTACTCAACGTCTAACTAAAACGCTTTTTTCAGACAAAACAAATAAAAAACACGCAATACTCAGAAACACAATAACAAGCTTTAAATAAAACTAAACGTAAAAGTAAGTGAGGAGCGAGAGAGACACGCGACTGAAAAGCTAAGGAGAGAAGAAAACGGCGACGATTACCGTGGAGCAAGTGAATACAGAGATAGTAAAAGTGGCGGCGATCAGCGCGCGCGTGGAATGCGCGGGAGTGGAGACGTTCGGCGCACGCGCACGCCCCGACGCAGCCGTGCCGCCCTCTGAACATCCCGCCATGGCGACCGAGACCGGTGAGTCTAGTACCCTGAGAGGAAGGTTCTCTTTATTCTAAAGCATACACTATTGCAAGCCTGTCCACTTTTTGAAACTTTTTAAAGTTGTGTCAAGTGGTCTAGTTTGTCTAAGAAAAAACACACTAGTCAAAAAGTGTCAAAAAAGTGGACAACAAATATCTACCTACAGTTCCATCGCTTCTTACCATTACTATTAAAGGTACGTCATAAGAAAGAAGAGACTAAGTACATCCACAACTACAACCTACTATACATGAGTAAAATTAATGCCGAATCTATGCTTTAGATTTAGAATGAAGTGATCCTTGATCTTAGTTAGTACCCTGCTCGTATGTTTCGACACAGTTTCTGACCGCATTTTCTCTACAACGGAATACCATCCGAAACGGTTGTAGAGTCGAAAAAATTACGTCAAAAATGCTGTCTGTGTGATATAAATTATTAGGATAAAAAACTGTTGACTTGACAAAGGCTACAATGTAAGTAGATACCTACCTAGTTTGGTTACAAGTCTAGTAAACTAAATGCAATGGTACACTGAAAAAAAAATTGTTTACTGCAACCAACATCATGAATCCATATGAGCCTGTCAACATCATGACTTCTCCGACTAAGAGAACTTTGTTAAACAAATTCGGCTTGTTGTTACAACTAAACATCTTTTGTTTTTAGTAAACAATAATAACGTCATTTCAATTATTTTGGCGCTAATTAAGAGTCTTAGTAGGCTCGCATTTTTTTCAGTGTATGGTTTCAGGATGTTCAGATTAGAAAATACTTGAAGTGTATAGCGAGCCGTTTGGGCGAGATTTTTCCGAACATTCAGGCTTAAAAGCCCATATGAATACATAAAGAACAAAAAAAATTTAAAGCGATATAATTTTTACATTAGTAAAACGAATTGTTGTTTTAAAGTAAGAAAAATCCAAGAATCGTATTATAACTAGGGATTACTTGTGTTTTTACAGGAATTGATTCAAATTAGATTAAAATCCAATGAGAACAAATAAGTAACAAAAGATGGATTTAAAAATGCTACAATAATAGTAGTTTTTTCAGAAACGAAGTTTTTTTTAAATTATAACATTTGACAAGGTGGAAGTTGACCTAAACCGAAAACATGTTGTTTGGCTCGTAAAGTAAGTTCTTATCAGGATCTAGCTTCTTACAGGACATTATAGAAGCTCTGGATGAGCATTATTATTTTAGCAACATTTCTAATTAACCATGGTAGCCTCTACGTATCCCGGAAACTATAATTCATTAACAGCAAAAAGCGTCGATTAAAAAATGTCACTTAGAGACAAGTCAATTGTTTACCAACAGAATGTATCCCGCTCGGCGCGTGTAGTCCCCCTCCCCTTGCCCCGCACACGCACGGTACATGAGTTCGTTGATATTCACCCCCCGGCCCCCTGGCCCCCCCGCCCCCACGTCCTGAGGGATCACCCCTACAGGATCGCAGGGGGTGGGAATCGCCGCGGTTCCTGTTTAATGATGTTGCTATCGTTTACTCAAGATTAGGGGGTGTGATTTTTCTCTATTTTCGTTCTGTTAAATAAACCACTAATAAAGAATCATCACTCTTCACTGGATGTACAAAAAATAAAATATAGTATGCACAATTATAATTATGAACGCGAATCCCTGCTAATGTCTATTATAAATACGAAGGTGCATCTATACCATCTTTCTGTATGTATGTTTGTCACGTTTTTAAGACAAAGTCGCGAGTAACAACTAGTATGCCATATTTAGAATATCATTCGACCCCTCATGTAATATACAGGGTCCTTCTTAATAGGCTGACACTTTTTTAAGGGGATGATCAGACCATCAAACTGAACAACTTTCGCGAAAAAAAGTCAGCTGTCCCATACATTTGGCTCGAGTAGGTTTTCAATTTTGTATTTTTTCGCAATTTCAATGTTGGTGCCATAGAGAAAGTTGTTCAGTTTGACGGTCTAATCATCCCCTTAAAAAAGTGTCAGCATATTAAGAAGGACCGTATAATGTAGAACCGAGCAATATTTATTTAATAATAAAGAGCTTTAATAATAATAAATAGAATCGCAAACAAATCTTTTTGAAATCAATCTAAACGTAATAAAATAACACTTAGAAATGAGGATGTGTCACGTTCCTCTATTGTGGGCAATTATAGGAGGTCTCATCGTTTGAACGATGTGTGAGGGCCGCCGCCCCTCACGGCAGGACTCCTCGACTGACGGAGATCACACGATGTGCACTCACTCCTCATAACGCCAAATCGAACCAAAACATTCATAACTTTCAGTCACTCGCTTTATTTCTTGACAATGTTACACTTTGTAATGCAATATTGTATTTTAATTGTACTTTGTATATTTAGTTTGTTTAAAAGATGCGTGTTGTAGAGTTTCTGGCCGCATCTTCTCCCAACGGAATACCTTTCGATGCGGTGGTAGAGTCAAAAAATTGCGTCGAAAAGCTATCTAAGTGATATTATTTTGAATAAAAATTTTTGATTTGATGTGATTGATTTGATTTATTACTCATTCGTACTGATGCACGTTTATTTCGTCAAAATACATTATTAAAGCTAGTTGTAACTAGCATTTTAAAAAGATACACGTTTACTGAGAATATTTATGTACAACATATCCGAGACAAACAATACTTAAATTATCTTTATACGTTTATGATAAAAGTTAACACCGTGTTGAAGTATGGATTTCCGGCAATTAATTAGATTTCCAACTGATTTAGTGCTTCCGCCTGTCTCCTGTAACTACGACTAAGATGTAGTTACCTAAAATAATACTCATTAAAATAAATACACTATGGTAATTTTAATGTTACTTTTAAATGCGAAATGTTTTCTCAACTCCATTTATCTTTCTTCCGTGTTTTACGCACGAACTATTTTTTTTCTGTTTGAGGAAAAACAGAGGACAGTTCAGTTGAGAAGCGTCGATAAATAAAATATGCAAGAGAAGGGAGAGGCGACCGCGACCGAGTGCGGCGCAGCGCGGGAGGAGGAGGGCGGGGGATGGACCTCCTTTTTGTTTTGTGAGCATTATTCCAGCTTGCCTGACTACCCAGTAGGTAGTCCGATCATTGCCTTAGGACCCTTAGGAAGATAGATGCACAGAATTTGTTAAGTCCTGATTGTTGATTGATAAACCTAATTATTCCATTGTGTCTAGTTTGGAAATAGGTAGAGTTTGGTAGAGATGACTTCACCTCTGCCTACTCCAATAAGCGGCGGCCGTAAGGCGGGCTGAAAAAACTCTGATACCAGAGCTCTGCCTACACGATAAGAAGAAGAACTCCAATAAGAGTGACCTTCTAGTTTTACATATACCAATGTCATTGAATTATTTTATCAAGTAGATTTTATAATATTATCTACTATCACATAAAATAGACTTTCTCACGTTTTGTTACTCTCGTAAAAAATAAAAGATACCTATTGAAAAGTCATATGAAAACCACTGGTACAGAATCTACTCATACAATACAACCATAAATAGGTACACAATTTACTGAGAAATATTTCATAGGTATCTAAACTATTATAAAACTGTAACAGAAGTGTGTCTGTATATTAAAGATATTTACAAAAAAAGATTACGATATGATTTTTAGATGTCCCTGATTCCAAATCACCAATTTTTGGATTTTTTGCTTGTCTGTTTGTTTGTTTGTTTGTTCGTTTGTTTGTTTGTTCGTTTGTTTGTTTGTTTGTTTGTTTGGGTGTTTGTTTGTTCGAGTATCACGCAAAAACTACTGAACCGATTTTGATGAAACTTTTTTTGTTTGATAGCTTATCATCTGACTTAAAATCTGGTATATAATTTATGCGGACGAAGTCGCGGGTAAAAGCTCGTACGTTTATAAGTAGGTACACACTATTCTACTTATTATTTAAAAGCCGATACAAAACGCGGCCGGTCTGTATAAAATGTTGCGAATTTCATACCTACTCAAACTCAAGTGTTTTTCTGCTACAGACTCTGGCCCTGTAGCCAGACTTTCGATGTTCGATATATCGCCACTGTTTCGGTCCGCACTTCATTGTAATAGAGTTGACATTGGAACGAAAACGTTCATGCAATTGCGAATTTCGAATGTGCGGGTGTGGTGCCCTGTACACATGTTTCAAGTTTTGCATCAACTCTTGTAGTATCGGACTTAACCCATTCCACGCCACGGATTTATTTAGAAAACGCTCATCACACGCCACAACCCAAAATTTGTCACTATCTGGAAAACATTATACGTACGTTGATAAGTTTATTTGTGATAAAAATAATAGGATTTAAAAAAAAAATGTCTGATATATCAGAGTTTGGCGGCGAGGGCACGAAACTTAAACGTTTGATATATCAGACTTTGGCGCTGAAAAGGTTCGGACACAGCATCTGCGACGTTGCCTCCTCACAGAGCGAGCGTCGCGTCGGGGCGTGAACTCGCAGTTATCGACTCATGCAAAACGTGCACAAATTATGTATCAATACACATACATTATTTATTGGACTTTTAAGTGACGAGGAAAAATTTTAAATTTAAAAACGCTCTCCATCTAGAGAAATTTGCGTTGAATCTTACGCCAACGAACGAAACACATTTTGCAATGTCTATAAAGTTACACAAGTGTGTAAAATTTAACTTGGATGCACTTTTTTGTATTGTTTGTTATATTATATGTATAAGGCAACGCAAATATTTAATTCATATAATTTTTTATCATTTTAATATTGGTTGCCCGCTAGCTATTTTTAGTCTATAGGCTATTTAACTCTAAAAAACAAAAGCAACATAATTTTTGGCACCCAATGAAAAATTGGGCGGGGCACATTGCTCGCAGAACCGATGGCCGGTGGGGCCGAAAAGTTCTCGAGTGGCGACCGCGTACCGGAAAGCGCAGCGTGGGTAGGCCCCTCACACGGTGGACCGACGACCTGGTGAAGGTGGCGGGAAAACGTTGGATGAGGGCAGCGCAGGACCGGTCGTTATGGCGATCCTTGGGGGAGGCCTATGTCCAGCAGTGGACGTCCATCGGCTGAGATGATGATGATGATGAATGAAAAATTATATTTTGTATGAGTTTTAGCGGCAAGGTGTAGTTTTTATAGAACAGAATTAGAACACGGTGTAGTTTTATTTGTGCCACTTTTTGAGCTTGATTTACATAGGTTACAAAAAACTAATCACGCTGGAAAGTAACGAAAAAGTCTCGCTTTTCCCGTCGTATAACGTCGTGATTGCAATAATTTTTTGAGCTCTGGTGCTTTTTATACTATAACATTAGGTAGAGTATAATGTAATGTAAATAAATTCTAATTTTTATACAAAAACCCCAACTATCAGTAGGTACTAGATACTTACTTAGGTACCTACTTGGTTCTTTCACAAGTAGCATTAAAGTGTTATTTAGAGAAAAATATACGGCGTGGGTGTTGTTATTATTATGTGTCGTCTACATCCTTGATATTTTCTCGGTATAGAGGAGTGCTCATCTGCTGCATACTTATTAACTATCAAATTAATTGTTATTAATATCATACCTGCCTCTAAGTGTGATAACTGCCTCCGTGGTCTAATGGTTAAGAGCATTGGGCTCTCGACATGGAGGTCGTGGGTTCGATTCCCACGAGGGACACTTAGTGATATGTCACTTTGTGCGTTTTTCCTCAGTTGGTTAGGACATTGCAGGCTGAATCACCGGATGGCACGTTAAGCCGTTGGTCCCGGCTATTATCTCTGGTGGTAGTAGTCGTTACATAAAAACCACGTCAGAGGCCGTAAGGCGGTCTGAAAATTAATTACTACATTTAGAATTAATCTGTCAACATGTGTATGAAGGTGCGAATTCGATTAATATATATGTAGTTTTTATTCTAATCATGTTATACCTTTGTTATACCTATGTCGGAAGTGCCTAACTATTCCGTAAAGTATAAAATAGCAAAGTGCCTGTCCAAATAGTGACGTCAACAATTTTTTTTAGATTCCTCTCACCTGGGAGTATCCGAAAATACCCCATGTATGTTCCGCGATTTTTTGTAGTTCAGAAGTTATGATTTTTTTAAGGTGTATTTGAGAATTTTCTACCGGAGCGGCTTAAAAATGTCATAACTTTTTCATAGTGAGAATTTTTTGTATTTTGTTTTTGCAACTGTACGCAGGTAGGTTTAGTACTTATGCCATCATTTCCTCACACTACAGAATAACAATCTTTTTATGCTGAGTATTGTTTTTTTTTTGTAATTCCCTAATTTCGTGAGATCTAATTTGGTTTAAATATTATTTGAGTGGCAAATGAGGTAGACCTACCTACAGATTTCATGAAGTTAAAACAATTTGCGTCCTAAAAATAGTAATTTAACATAAACATAATGTCGCCAACATTTATCTTAATGTGGTCATTACAGATTTAAGCTATTTGTGTCCCCATTTAGATATAATATTATAATGAAACCGGTCGCGACGTCTCCGCGGCCGCGGTCTCTCACCTGCCCTGCGCCCGCGCATAGAGTACGGACTCTATGGCTATAAAACTAATGGCTTTCCACTATTTCACATATTGGTAGTTAATGAACTGGTATACTTTAAACGAAGTTTTAGATAATAATTCTGTAAAGAGACCAAGAAACTGCTTCAAAATAAATTAGAAAGCAGGTGTTTGCGTAGTTATGCGTCGGATCGGATTGGACTGACTATGCAAATAGGACGTTTATTGCCAAACTCATATTGTTTATGTTAAATTTAGTCCGTGCTCGTATAAAGTAGGTACAAATTACTTAGATAATAATGAATTAAAGAAATACCTAAGTAATAGGACCTCGAAATATTATCAAAACCGGCCTAGTGTCACGGAACAGGCATATTGTCTGTAAGGGTCCCGTTTCCTAGTCTTTGGTTTCGACACCACATAATTTTTTACATTCACAACCGTATAGGTACCCTACCACTAGGATACGTAGGTAGAAACATAATTACCACAGAACTAGTGAAGGCCTAGCATAATCCGGGCGACTAGGCTTTGTCGTACCTTTTATCTCACTCAAATGTAAGCAAAGAGAAATAATGGCGCAGCAGCGTTAATTCATGCTACCATGGCAGACCATCAGGAATCGTATCGCTGCTCGCAAGCTCTCATCCATACAAAGGAATAATGCGACTAGGAAAATAATTCCGCTCGTCAATCATCGTTTGCGCAAGACCCGATTTCCCGACAAAACCAGACCCCCTAGTATGAATTCTCTACTTGCGCGCGACTCGGCTTTTTTCCATACTACAAGTCGCGGCAAGCGCGGCTTTCGCTCTCCGAAAAGCGCGGGAAAAGGTTGTTTTGTATGCAGCGAAGGCGCGTTGCGCGCGTGTAGAGATATCACTGGACATGCAGAAGTCATTAAGTAACCAAAATGCAAATTCGGATAGCAGCGAGAAGTGCGCGAAAACAATAATTAGCCAATCGTGACAAGAAATTTCAGGCCCGCAAAAGTGGCACATCCTGATTAATTTATATAATTTCGCGCGGTATTAAAATTAGTCAACTGCAGGTACATCGGTAAGACTTATAAACCTGGTACTTACTGTAACTGACCAGTAATGTGATTGTTGCGCAGGCGGCGTGGGCGCGGGCGGCGAGCAGCAGTACTCGCTGCGCTGGAATGACTTCCACTCGGCGATGGTGAGCTCCTTCCGGCGCCTGCGCGACGAGGAAGACTTCGTCGACGTCACCCTCGCCTGCGCCGGCGCCACCTTCACCGCACACAAGGTACCGTATATCTATGTTACTGTTTATAATGTTATAGCTATACAAAGGCGCTAAACTCACGCAAAAAGCTAGAAGCTGTTTCTCCAGAATCAACATCGGAAAATATTTTGATGTGTAACTTGATGAATTACGGAAGAAAAATATTTGAGATTTCTTAAGAACGGACAAAATCTAATTTTGACTTTGAAATAATGTCGATGAAGTTTAAAATTTCGACATTATACTTAAGTAAACTCGCAACCGCATTAATTTAGATGTGATCTACTCTAATATTAGTTACATATCAAATGTTCTTCAGTTGTCGATTCTGTGTTTGAGGTTTTGCGTTCATTTATTAACATCTACTTGTCAACTGGGTGATCTACTAGATGGTAAATAAGCTTATAATAAAAAGCAAAGCTGATACTGATTGATAACCCAACTGTTAACTAACTTTCTTCCACCAATCACTGGGCTCTAGCGAAACTACTATTTTACATGGAAACAACTAAGCATAAAGCGGCATAATCTCATCTACATACCTACATGCATAACATCACGACCACAATCCCTTTAGGGGTAAACATTGCTACAATATCTTTTTAAGCAAGCAATAGCAAGTCTCACTATTAGCGAATCTAAACTATTATAAAACTGCAACAGAAATTTGTCTGTACATTGAAGATATTTACAAAAAAAAAATACGATATGGTTTTTAGATGTCCCTGATTCCAAATCACCAATTTTTGGATTTTTTGTCTGTCTGTTTGTTTGTTTGTTTGTTTGTTTGTTTGTTTGTTTGTTTGGGTGTTTGTTTGTTCGAGTATCACGCAAAAACTACTGAACCGATTTTGATGAAACTTTTTTTGTTTGATAGCTAAGCATCTGACTTAAAATCTGGTATATAATTTATGCGGACGAAGTCGCAGGTAAAAACTCGTAAATAATAAAAATGTATTCCGAATTGTTTTTTAGCAAAAACATCGACACTAACCGTTTCCGTAACGCAGGTGGTGTTATCTGCGTGCAGTCCGTACTTCAGGAGGTTACTGAAGGCCAACCCCTGCCAGCACCCCATCGTCATCCTGCGGGACGTACACGACAAAGATATGGAGAGTCTACTCAGGTAACCATCTACACAAAACTGCGTCATTGTAAAATAAACCTTACCAGTCTAGATGTAAACGTATAATTTCCCCGCGCAGGTTTATGTACCAGGGCGAGGTCCACATAGGGCAGGAGCAGCTAAAAGAGTTCCTAAAGGCAGCGCAGTTGCTGCAGGTGCGAGGTCTAACCGACGTGCCACCTACGGCGCCCATACCCACGCTTGACCAGAAAGCGTCACCGGTTAGTTCACTTTGTAAATCATAAGTCTTTATTATCTTTCATGTCGTTTCACAAGTTCTTAGAACCCTTCTACATTGGCGTTTTGAACAGGGATTTCATTCAGATTGCACGGCCGCGGTTTTGCCCTGCCGAGAAATCGCAAATAAAACGCCGACAAATGGCAAATGTGGAAGGGCTCCAAGATAATAAATATAGATCACACAGTTAACCCTGTTAGGGCACTGTAACACTAATTCTTAATAACAATATTAACATATTTCAAGTTTCCTAAAAAACTATTTATGCCAACAAAAATCTTAATTAAAATAAAAAATAAAAAGTAAAGTAAATCATTTTCTCGTCATTACTTACCATTCAAACCATCATACAGTTAAAATAATGGTTTAGCCCTTTATTAATGTTAAAATTTTGGATAATGATTAATTACTAACAAGTCACACATTGGGCGCCAGTTTGACCCGTCCGTCCTACGAAACTGGCGCCCACCAAGTCACTATTTCTCAAATTATTTTTTTCTTACAATGTACTTATGAAAGAATAAATCCTACAGCAATCAGCATCCTCATGGACGGAGAGCGGAGGATCGCGGGAGGGAAGAGAGTCCCAGCAGCGGGAGGGTCGACGGACGCGGAGGCCGGACGAGGGCGCCAACAACACTCCCCCTCCGAAGCGAGCCCGCTCCTCTGACTTGTACCAGGCGCAAATGAAGACTAGGTTAGCTAATGCTTTTTGTTAAACTACTCTGTCGTCAGCCACCAGATGTTTACTCGCCCTTTATGAGACTCTAATGTCCAGGCAGTTATCTAGTGTAGATACCTCTTGAAATACTGGTTAATTTGGTATATTCCTGAATAAGTAGGTATACAGAGTAGCGAAATGTACTAATTTTGCGTGTCCGAACCAGGCGAGCAGGCAGACGTGACAGCCTATAAGTGTAGCCAACTTTAGAGAGCAGAGAAGTGGCAGTCCAGAAGGCACGTAGAGTGTACTTAAACAACTCCGGCTAACACTACTGTATAATTTATTTATATGCCGTGCATTGCTTTATGAGTGGAGCGTGTTACTTATAAGGCCTTGCCCCTTGTTGGTGTAGGACGGAGCAGCTGCTGGCGACGCAGGGCGCAAGCCCCGAGCGCCTCGGCACCAACGGCCACGAGCTCGCCATGTTCGGGCAGGTCCTAGACTCACAGAACCCACATCTGACTGGTACCAACAACTTGGTGAGTTCACTTACCTATTGATAGACTTCTTCGAGTTTCTTGTTCAGGAAGATGGACAAATTATTTTAATTTGTGCCTTGAAGTTGCTTCGGGTATTCTCAAAAGTGTTTCACAAAAGGGAAGATCTTCCACAAGTTGTTAGAATGCCCGAGCAGACTCCCATATTATAGCACTGCAGAAATTACGTGGTCTAATTTCTGCGGGTACTAAAATTGACCTGCTTAAAAAATGGTGCTGAAAATTCAGCCTGGTGTGTCGCAGGTAATTGAAAAAGCATTGCAGGCATAATTTCGGCAGCGCTGTGGGTTGTTTCTCTACACTTAGTTGGACGATGCATTTACACGAAGAACCTTCTATAATTTTGATAGTGCGGGTAATGCGAACTTAAGAAGTGTCATACAAGATTCTTCGAATGTGAGAAACTTGCAATGTATAATATTGCACAGTATGTATGTATATGTATATTCCATTTCCATTATACAAAGCTTCGGAGCGTCCTAAATAAAGATCGGATACCTAATCGGATGTATATTTACCTAAAGTTGAGGTGTTGGCTAATAGATGGAATATGGAGTGCACTTTTGTAGTGAAAAAAAATGTTTTTTGTATAATTTTATTAAGTCTATTTCATACTATGTATCCGAGTAGTTATGCATTCCCGGACTTCCTGGTATCCCGGGATTTATTTTACAAAGAAAAAAGTTTCTTCTCTTTTAAATTAAAGAATTTTAAAAAGTTGCTTCCATACTATGTCTATCCGATTAGTTATGGATTCCCGCATTTTCGTGGCATCCCGATAATTATTTTAGAAGCCGCTCCATAATTTTATAGCTAAAAATGAAGTTTAGGTAAATATGCATCCGAATATCGGATCTTTAGTCATAATTGTAGCGCAGTTTCGGTAAAGCAATGATTGTTGTCGGTTGCAGTCGGGCGAGGGCGAGGAGTCGTCGTCGGACGCGGGGGCGAGCGACACGGAGGGCGAGCCGCGCGCCAAGCAGGAGCCGCTCGACTACGACGACCCCGCGAACATGCCCACCACCAACGGGGCGCTGCCTCACAACTTCCCCGGTCTTCTCAATCTACCTGGTAAGCTACCACTATCACTCCAATCAAACACTACTAATTGCCTTCCGACTACCGAAGAACTAACAGTATACCTACTTGTTACAGGCTTCCCCGGACTACCCGGACCCTCTGGCATACCTGACAATTTCGGTGAGTACCGACAAGTTTATTGTACTAGATTGTATTCTCTTACGTGACTCAATTATGATATGAAATCGATTCCATTATTTGTCAAGTGGAATTGTACTCGATGGAGCGATTAATTTCAATTCTAATCTATAACGTTAACGACGGTGATAGGAACAAAGAAGCTAATTGTATCATTAATTGTACATTATTGAGTCATGTAGCGCACGTAGTCTATTATACTAACAATTAATAAATAACGAGAACGACACCTAAGCGCTTAATTACCTTCATTATATCAGTAAGATAAACACGTATGTACTGCCCCGAATATGCACAACACTACACTGAGCGAATCGTAGCAACGATGGAAGTTACATTACGTAAACAAACTCGTAGATCGTCACGAGTCACGAGCGCTAAAGCGAAAATGAGACGAGCGATAAGCGTAGTTGGATAGAGCGAGCGAGCACTGAACGCGACCGTCCGTCTGCCCCAGGAGCGCCGTGGCCGGGCGGCGGCGGCGGGGGCGGCGGGGGAGGCGGGGGCGGCGCGGACTGCAAACCCGAGGGGCGCTACGTCGCCGCAGCCGGACCCTTCCCCAACGGTGAGCCGAGCTGCAAGCCCGCCTGCCCCGAGTGCGGCAAGCTGTACAGCAACAACAGCAACCTCAAGCAGCACATAGCCAACGTGCACGCGGCGCGCGCGCTGCTCCACTCCTGCCCCGTCTGCGGCAAGGCCTTCAAGACGCGCCAGTACATGCAGATACACATGAACTCGATACACGGCGTCAAACAGAGGAGGCGCGACCCCGCCCCGCCCGAGCCCGGCTACACCCACCACAGCGCTTAGTGTCGGATGTTGTTCTAACCGCCGCCTCTGTGTTACAGGGGCGGCTCTGGCGGGCGGGGCGGCGGCCGGCTACCGGCCCCAGTGCCCTCTCTGCGGCCGCGTCTACTCCTCCACCTCCAACCTGCGCCAGCATATGCTGAACGTGCACTCGCAGACCGACCGCGACCAGTGGTTCCCCTGCCAGCACTGCGGCAAGCGTTGCAAGACCAAGCACTACCTCATCAACCACCAGCTGCAAGCGCACGGCATCCGCCAGCGACAGAACTCTTAGAGACGGCGTGACGCCGAGCGCCCGCAGGCCCACGTGCCCCACGTGCCCCTCCCGCACCACGGGACCCACGTGCCCCACGCCTCGCTCGGCGCCTGGTGGTGATCCGTCGCGACCCGCGACATGTGCCAATGGACGTACCTACGTACACGAGGACGTACCGGAACCGTTTACCTTCTACGACGTATTTAAAACGTAATATTTTTAGAGAGTTTATTACCGTACCGTGCGAGGGTGTCACTCGAAAGTTATCGTCGGTATTGCCAACCGTAAGCCGCTTGCTAGCGCTAGCTCGAGTAACATGGTGGTGTCGGCATTGCAGATGCCGCGGCGCGCGGCGCGTTGGCTATACCGGCGATAAGCTCTAGCTCGGCGCGCGCGCTGCGCTGCCCGCTGTGCGGCGCGCGGCTCGGCTCGCCGGCGGGCGCGCGGCGGCACCTGGAGGCGCACTACCCGCGCGACAGCCCCGTCTGTCCCGTCGCCGACTGCGCGCGCTACTTCGCCCACCCCAACTCCGTGCGCAACCACATGCGCATCAAGCACCGCCCCCAGTGGGAGACCATGAAGACGCTCAAGTGGAGCTGCGGCTGGGCCAACTGAACGGCTGAATGGGGGGCGGGGTTGGGGGAGCCACTCGCTCGCGCTATATTCGGCTTTCTAGAGTTAAATTTATGAAAAGGGCTGTGAAAAGGAAAGACGCTGCGGAGAGTGGGGCTTATGATTTAACGGATGGTAGAACGATGATCTCCACGATGCATTTTAACGTTTCGCCGTCACGTTCGTAAGGAAATGTATAAAGCGGTAGGCTAAGACGACTGAAAATTATTTTTGTAGTAGAATAGACTGATATTGTTTGTAAGGTATACATTAAGCGCATTATGACATGTGATGATTGGTGCCATTGATAGATTACGGAGTACTAGAGGAGGACGTCTGTCGCTCCCGGAGCTGTCTGTGACTTCCATTGTTGCTTCACACCTACCTGTATGTACTTGTTTGTCTCGCTGTGCTGTCCGCGCCGGAGTCCCGTCGCCCGGGACATCCGGACCCCCTACCGGCGCCGCACTGACACTGTCCTCCTGCCTTGCCTAACAAACTGTTGATTGATTCACTGTTCTCCTCTCGTTGTCTTCTCATTTGCCTGCAGTGATCGTAGTGTTCACTGGACTGAGTACGTACCTAATAATACTTAAAAATCTTCCGAGGCAGGATGACCGTATCGATGGGCGCGAGCTTTACTCACCTCCGTATATTTTCGACCATAGATAAGACAATACGAAATAGATTTAAAAATATAATGCCTTTTAACGCAATAGTTAAGAATACGTTCACTTCCATTCATAGAGTGATTATTTTGTAAAAGTTTGTTGTTAAAGTAACGCCCTGTACAAGTACGACAAGTGCACAATCTTAAACATATCTAGTCAATGTAGTAGAGACGTTCGAGAGCACACCCGCTACGAACACTATATTACATCAAGGATTTATTTTAACTTGTACATAACATCTTCCATTCGCATATATTTTCATATGGAAACACCAAATAAGATATCATAATAAGTATATATCGTATAAATAAGTTTTGATCGCGTAGAACGTTTTATAGTATACGTATAATTAGAGGAGACTTTTATGTTGTAGTCGCTGTGTAGACGCAGCCTAGCCTCTAGCCTAGCGCCCGGCCCCGACGCCGGCGCGGCCTAGCGACCTCTAGTCCACACGTGGTTTATGAAGATGCCTTCGAAACAAAATATATGCGATAGGAACGTATAGATCTCAAAATGAATAAATAAAATATTGGTAACCTTAGCGAGTAGTTGAAATTGTTCCTGACGCCTGTGAGGCAAAGTCGTGTATCTTTATAATTATTATTATTATAAATAATATTTTTAAGCGTAAAGCAATGTAAATTAGTCATCTCAATAACCAAATGTTCAATGTGAGTAAACGATTCTAGTTGCGATTGTATTAGTGATACAATATATACGTAATAATTTAATTTTTACCCGAAGAGAAGTGTCTGCTTATATAAATACACAAACAATAAAACTACCAAGTAGAAACTAAAACTTTCAGTTACATCCTTAACCATAAGACACGAGATAAAAGGTGAGATATTATTCACGGCTACACGCGACTCTGGACCTTAGCGACAGTGCACTAACGTGCGACATTTGCCCGGCAGGCAACTGCAGACGGACGCAGGACCTGCTGCGCGTGCGCGCGACGGACCCGCGCCCGTGCCCCAAGTGCGGCAAGATATACCGCTCCGCGCACACCCTGCGCACTCACCTCGAGGACAAGCACACCGTCTGCCCCGGCTACAGGTATACTACCACTGTACCACTACATTACTACCTTGTGTAATACATTGCAAATCAGACTAGCATCTTCAATCTGTCGTCTATGCTTATATACCGTACCGGAGCTACTTACTAACAACAATGCCGACGCGATGAGGCGATGCTTGTATGATTAATAATCATACGCTTATGATAATCATTGATTACCATAAGCGTAGATATACGACCCAGCACGTCATCGATCAGATAGCCTAAATTTCTGCCTAAATTACACTACCCAAATTCGTAAGACAATTTGCATCGATACAGGATCCAACAGAACCTGTCCAGCGGTAGGCCTCCAACGACTCGTGTAACAGCTGCCCTTTTCTCAACACAATACTGACCGTGGCTCATTTATTTCGTAGATGCGTACTATGCGGCACGGTGGCGAAGTCCCGCAACTCGCTGCACTCGCACATGTCGCGGCAACACCGCGGCATCTCAACCAAGGACCTGCCCGTGCTGCAGATGCCGACGCGCTTCGACCCCGAGCTCGCCAGCCAGTCAGTACCTCCTTACATCACACCAGATATAACTACCAGCAATGTTAAACAATTATGTACTAATATCTCGGTGGTTATCACGCAGGTTGTTAGCGAAAGCCGGAGTGAAAGTGTCGCCGGAGCAGCTGCGGGCGCGCGCGTCGCCGACCGGCCCGCGGCGCTCCGACATCAAGCTGGACGCCAAGTCCGCCGCCTCCGAGAGCAGCTCCGTCTGCGGCGACAACGACCACGACGACCTCAGCCAGTCCCGCTACCAGGACTCCATACCCGTCTCACCGCCTCGTTAGTACTCCCACCCTAGCTACCATCTACCTGTACACTAACTTCTTTATCTCTGATCATCGGCCGTAACGATATGTGACGTTCCCCCAGATATAAACAGCCTGGCGAACACGACGATCACAAAGGTGCCGGCGGTGCGTGCCGTGACCGCCAAGACAGCGGAGGGACTCCCGCACGGGCTCGGCCTCAAGCACGACGACTACCCGCCGGGCTTCGGCGGCGGTTCCGCGATACTCGACACCTATCTACAGTACATAGGTGAAAATGTTTTTGGTGCGTTTTTGAAATGCTGTGAAACTTCAATCGTAACCGAAAATACTTTTACTAACTGGAAAATTGATCGTGTTTACAGGAATGAACGCAGCGAAACTAGCGCAAATGAACGCGATGCACATCGACCGGAAGACTTACGACGAGCCCTCACCCCAGATGGGATCCCTGCCCCCTCCCCCGACGACACTCGCACACCAGCGCTTCCTGAAGCAGATGCAGCGGCAGTACACGGAGAACATGGGCAAGCCGGACATAATACGAGACTCGGACGAACCGCTGGACCTCGGCAAGGAGCGGCAGCGCTGCGACAGCATGGGCGACGCGGACGCGGACAAGCACGAGCTGGACAAGGACGCCGCCAAGGAGTACTACGGCAAGTACGAGGAGGAGCGACGCGCGCTCGCCTCCGAGCTGGAGGGCGAGCACAGCGGCGCCGAGGAGGCCGACTACTCGGAGGACGAGCACAACAAGACCGCCGCCTCATGAAACGAAGGCGTCCCGGCCGCGGCCCTGTTCGGTTAGTCGCCGACTCCCATGATAGGACAATGTTGAAGGTTGAAGGTTTTACAAAAGGTGCTTGAGTGTTATGTTTTGTGGTCATTAGCTGATCGATTCGTTTTGCGGTTAGTGTATTAACGGTTTAATTGTTGACCCGTGGAATGTCGTTGGTGCCATTTCCGATATTATAATGTAAATTAAACTTTAGGATTAAATGGATCGAACCCGTGTCGGGTCACAGATGTCAGGACGCGCCCGCCGCGTGCGCGGGGGGCACCGGCATAGAGGTGCCCTCGCCTCGCGCGCGGACGGGCAGGCTATGGAAACAGATTTAAGTTACAGACTGGATTTCAAGTAGGATGTGTATCGTGTAGTGAGACGTTTATTTTTGTACCCGATGTGATATCACAGGCACGTATGTCGGCGCACCGTAGAGCGTGCGTTAGTACGCGCGGTAGCTAGCGAGTAGTGTTTGTATGCGTGTAAAGGTCCCCGTCACGTAGTTGGGCCTCTTACATAGTTATTCCATCCATCTACCTCAGCATTCGGGCCGATGCGGCGTCGTTATTAATAACAAAAATATCCACACAAAATGTGAAATTCCATCCATCTACCTCACTTCAATAGATTTTATTTAATATTTTATACAATTTATAGATATAATAACTGTTGTTTTATGCATTTTGCAGATTGCATTTATATATATACTATATAGAGTATATCGTAGGTAAATATATGCAAGTCACTAGTGATTGTTAGTGCTGCCCGTAGACTCGTGCCGTTTCTGTTCGTATAGAGCGCACTCACTAGGCCCTAGTCCCTCACGTCACGTCACGGCACCAGCCCTGCCGCTGCCGGCCGCGGCGCGGTACTCTGCATGAGTGAGAGCACTTATTTGTACTAAATTAATTATCTTTGTATACGAACAAATATAACAGAGCTTAAATCGTACTTTTACTAGTAAATATAAATAGAATCGTGCGGGATGTTAACTGTGCCATACCGTACGGTGGTGTACATGAGTATCATCTCGGCACAGCGCGCCGCCGCTGCCTGGAGACTGAATACGACATCCAGGGAGCATGCGGCGCGCGCTAAGAGCCGCTACTATTTACTGAAGTTCAAATTTGACCCTTAAATAAGACCTGAGACGTTATATATTGCATTGTATATAAATTGAGGTGATATGTAAAGTACATAATAATAAACAAATAGAAACAAAAAGCAATAAATAAAGTATACCTTGATGTTGCCTTCGATTCGTGTATATAGGACGTGAGTAGTCGATTCGTGTTGGTTTGTGAACAAAATATGAACCTTATAGTAGACTCAGAAGGTTTATTTTGTAGTAATGATGTGGGCTCGTTACTTAAATAACAATTACTGTGATTACAATCTCATGTTAGCCTTCAATACTTATACATATTTTTTAGAGTACAATGTTATAGTTATTTAGTATATTGTAAGAGTATTTGTAAGCGAGTCACAAAACTATATTTACTTCCCTGAACATTAGATTCACATTATTTAACATTTAGAGCAGTAGGTGGAGCATTTAACCTTTTATATGAGAGACAAATTCACGCGCGTTTGTTGTCACGTCCCGGACGTCCCGGACGTCACGACAAACTCGCGTCGGAACTAGTTAAGCTTAGCGCTACGGGTTAATTGAACAATATTTTGTTTAGTAATATAGTGAGATTTGACGAGTACGTCAGTTTGGTTTGCGTTTACTATAAATAACCTTGTTGACAGTTAACAGTGTTGCCATAGTGAGTAATTATTTTTGACTGTATATAATATAAGTTTTGATCGTTTAGAGAGGAGTGCTTATCGATAACGTTAGGAAGATAACTCAGAGTCTGTCTGTACTCACTCACTTCGGGATTAGTATAGAGATTGGATGCACGTATACTTAACATTAACCAATAGTCAGTTACCAGGTTGTAAGTAAAGGAGAAGTATATATTTTTTCAAAGCACCTGCATGCCACAAGTCAGCGCATGGCGCGGGGCGCGGGTCGCTAGAGGGCGCCACGGCGGTGGGCGCTTCAATTTTTAACATAGTACAAACCGATGTTTAAACTATTATGTTCTTTGGATTAACGTTCGACGCGACCGGCGCCCGCGTCGCTCCGCTCCTGTTGTGTTGTTACATAATTACCTACCAGTGAATTATAATAATTAGGACTATAAGTCGACGGTATGCTCTCGGTATTGTATAAACTTACGTTTAGTTACCTTATTATTGTGAACTTGCGAAGTTCTTATAGTGTTTCTTTATTTTTAATGACTTTATGTACGACTGTACCTCACTAGCATGACAGTTCATGTAAAACTATTATATTATTTGTTTACATAATCCATCTGTTCGCGATTACCTTATTACGAGTTACATGAGATTACTTAGACCCATTGTAACACACTTGATGTGATAAAGTAAATCGCGAACAGATGTTGTATTTATAAAAGATTAGCGAGCACAAAATAACATTAAGTTTCGAAACGTAACTGTTCGACGTATGAAAGTAGTTGTTAGTTGATTTGAGAGATGTTGGTTTGTCTTATAATTATATTTACCACCGGCTCCTATGTATGTAAGCGTCTTTGTTTCCATTACTACGTCCACAGTTCATTGTTATAACTCGCCACAGAACGCTGTCAAGCTTAACTAAACTATACGCGGATCAGTAGGCCTTCGGATCTTAGGATCGGCTACAATTTTGTATGACAGAATTAGTTCTCAACGTAACCACTAGGAGCGCTGTACGAAATTCGATACAAAAACTGTAGTTTACTACAGTAGTTTTACTGTAGTTTACTATAGTGTAAACTCATGGTAGGCCTACTGTTGCTATGATTTAGTTAAGTTTGATAGTGTAGTATACTATACCACAAAGTGTCAAATACAAGTGTATACCGGGGTGGTGTCGCGCAGTATACGAGGCGTGGCCCGTGGTCCGCGGTCCGCGGCCACGCCGTGTGTTCACCGGTCGGTCGGTCGGTCGGTCGGTCGGTCGGTCGGTCGGCCGGTCGGACGACACGCCTTCGCATTGTATTAGTGTACGTACCAAGTGTACGCCGCTTCACTTCATTATTATACAACAATAATAAAATAATTGTTTTGAACTACTGCGTTTCATTTTTATCAAAACCCGGCACACTAAGTATAGGAACACACCTGTCGAAAGTAAGCCACGTAATTTTGAAGGCTAAAAATTTTTACTTAAAAAATGGTGCCGACTACGACTGGTGTGTCGTGGGTAATTGAAAAAGCATTAGACATAATTAACGGTGCCCACACATAACTGCGACGTCGCATCACATCGCAAATATCTGCAATGCGCTGCGTTCAATAATCATACATATGTCATCGTAATAAGTCATCGAGCGCTGGCAGATATTTGCGATGCGATACGACGACGCAGATATGTCTGGGAGCACTAAGGTCGCGTTATTTCAGCAGATGTGTCCCTACACTAATCAGGCAGTACCGATGTTAAACTCGCGATTGAAATAATTATCTATGCTCGAAGACAGCGTGACCTGACCAAGCAGTCCGAAATCCTGTGTGCCTGTCAGGATTCGGATGTGTACATGCATTATCGCTACTGTTTGATTAGAGTGCGATTTCACACTGCACTCGTGTAAAAACAATGTAATGTTGTATTTATAAAAGTTGTGTGTCATGGATGTTGGCATTGTGTGTGATTTATTTTAATTTCTTAAAGTAAAAGGTATTTTTGTGAACGATATTAAAGCCTAGACTAGACGGTTAGTTTAAGTTAAACCATTATAAAAAATTGTATCCAAAACAAAAAAGTATTTATTAATGGAATCGCATTGACAAAATAAGTTTCAATATTATATTAATCTTCACATGCTCTTATAAGTAAAGTAGTGCCTAAAGCTAGAGGAATAATAAATACATTACACATATTATATCAATATCACATTACAATACTAACTACATTGTTTATTCCTAATATATCAACTACACTACAACTTTACGACAGAAACACAAATCCACAGCATGAAAATATTTTTTTCCGTTTACAAAAAGATTTCATTGCAATTGTTTGTGATATTTGTACAATTAAATAACGTTAAATCTAAAGCCACGTGAAAAATTCATAGTTTAGTGTTTTGTGTGAGACAGAGATCGGGCGCAACCGTCAGCTAGTCCTTCTTTATCTCCTTCTTGTTAGCGAGGAGGTAATGAACGCCAAGGATGGCGTTCATTCTGTAACAACACACCACGGCCTGTCATTGAGCGGTCAAACAATCTTCAATCTACTTCAGTAAGCTGCTCCTCCACCAGCTTGGATGGGATGCGTTGCGATGCGCAAGAATTGAAATCTCGCCCAACTTCGTTCACCGAATGAGTCACGAGTTTTTTTTTCATGTTTCTTCGGTGCTACATTGAACCAAATACATGTTTGTCACACATTCACACCCCCTACCACGTGTGATATTCACGAAGTGCTCACTCTCAAATAGTTCGCGATGCACCGCCCATACATAGATAGGCATCAGGAAACATGAATATGCTACACGCATAGCAATATGGTAAAATTTTGCATCAAAAATCAATGTTTAGCTCATTCCAGGCGAGAATTACAATTTTGGTCACACAATTATCAATTCCGGCGCCTCGCACCGCGTCGCATCGTACCCGACACACAGCGGTAGATACAGGTGGCAGGTAGCAGGTAGGTACTCACAGTAGGGCCCAGTGCTATTTCTTGCTGGCGAGCGCGATGCCGAGGCCGACGAGGCCGCCGAGCGCGAGCACCGCGCCGCCCGCCACCGCCATGCCGATCAGACCCTCCTTCTCCATGCGCTTGTTGATCTGGCGCTGCAACATTCAATATTACTCGTTACCTTCTAATCTTACCAAGATCTTACAATAGTTCTTAAGTCATAGCGAATAGGATCCCACTGCAGTGCAAGTTCTTTTTCAATTGTTTTTTTGTATGTTTTGTAATGGCAATAAATAAAATATGAAATCTCAGGGAAATTATAATCCATACGGCAACATTTTGTATGGTTGAATATCCAAACTAAAACAATTATTATCTGGTGTGCTTTGTGCCATAAATAACATAAGATTGACCCTGTTTCTATAAAATTACGCCATTCTCACATGGGGGTAAGCAGAAACTAGCAAGCGCCATATGCTACGATTCTGACACACCTCTTTAACCTCATACATATTCATGCATTTTTTCCTGCACTTTCGTCGATGGCGGGTGCCACGCAATTACAGAACATATCTTAATGTTACATTTTCTACTTGATATCTAGAAATTATTTTATTAACAGCACTTCTTTTCGATATAAATATTTTCATTACCAACATTGTTATCAGTGAAGGTTTACCCAATATTACAACTGATCTTATCTTGCAACATTTGATTGTTTCAGTTCTCATGTAACTTTCTGATAGTGTTTGTATCTGACTGATAAAGTGCATGTTGATGTTAATCTTTGGTGCATCTGCTTAAATTATGTGTAAGTATAGTAATTGGCTCAACTTCCAGACTACCACACAAGAACTATCCCTTGATGGAAACAAAACATTCCTAACTATACAGGGTGTAAAGTTGAGATGGGGCGCAAAGGGCAGCTACCAGAAGCATTATAGCTACAACAAAACGTTCTTAGGAGACTAACCCAAACTTTTGGAGCATTTTACTTTTCTGCATTCACAGATTTTTAAAAAAAATTACAGTTATCGAGAAAAACTGCAATTTTCACAAAACTTTTTATTTCATCCCATTCGATTCTCTTACTGACAAGGAACATAAGTCTCTATGGGGTCAAGCGAGGTCGAGGTACTAGAACTCTCAGAAAACGCAAAACTAAATTCCTATAACAGAAATCGCAAAAAAAAATCGGCTGTTCCATACTAAACTGCAAGGCCTACTAGACCTGGGCCTGCAAACATGACGATAGCTATTATAAAACTATAACAGAAGTATGTCTGTACATTGAAGATATTTACAAAAAAAAGATTACGATAGGGTTTTTAGATGTCCCTGATTCCAAATCACCAATTTTTGGATTTTTGTCTGTCTGTTTGTTTGTTTGTGTGTTTGTTTGTTCGAGCATCACGCAAAAACTACTGAACCGATTTTGATGATTTTTTTTTGTTTGATAGCTTATGTTCTGACTTAAAATCTGGTATATAAATTATGCGGACGAAGTCGCGGGTAAATGCTCGTTTTATATAATTATAACTAAAATATATTTTGTGCTACCCTATAAAAAAAACGATGTGGTTCATATTGTTATGTTTTGTAGTTGATACAATTAGGGCCTCTTGCAGTTGGCTAACTGACAGACAGTGGCAAGTGTTTAACAGCTGCTTAGTAAAAATAAAACTTAAGGTAGCTTTTAGTTGAATCATTTCAACATAGAACCCACATTTACAGAAATAAGTTAGCCATCAGCTTTAAAAAAAAAAAAACAAATACAAATACAAAATTACGACGACGACAACGACGATATGTATGTTCATAACAAACGATAATAATCTAACTACACTAATATTATAATTATAAAGAGATCATCTCTGGAACTACTGAACCTGAGGGTCTACCCGCATATTCGATTCGAACTTTTGCGTGAATGTTTTCGTTCCAATTTCAACTCTATTACAATGAAGTGCGGACCGAAACAGTGGCGATATAGTGAAGATCGAAAGTGCGGGTAAGGGGGCTGAAAATTTTAATTTGTCTGCAGACACAAACTACTTATTATGGAAGACTTGTGGAAGACAATAATTTTTTTTTTTCTTTGTTTCAGAATCTTACATCTAAGTTTACAATTTTAGATATCGCCAAACTGCTGAGCAGTTTGTTGGCGTTGCGCTCGTTAATCACATTTTAACTTAAATGCTCATATTAACAAAGCTATATTAAATTAAATTAGGTTAACCTAGCATACAGTGTTTTAATTTTTTCTTTAAAGTTTATTTACCTTTAATTTTGTGCTCCTCTAATAATATCGGATATTTGTTACATATTTTTGGAATCAAATACTGTCTAGTTCTCTCTCCATAGTAGTTAAGCACCCTTGTCTGAATAAGTTTCCCCTGTCCCTTAGCTCTAGTATTATATTATTTTGTGTAATATGTTTCTATACCTATTAAGTATTCTATTTTCCTATCTACAGATAATAGTTTACACTCCAAAAATAAGAACATTTAAATGCCCAAACAATCACATTCCGCCCATTTAAAACTTCTGACTGTAAATGGGCCAGATCAGATGCAGAAAAAGCAGCAAGCTGTGGCAAGGCCAGCCAGCCGAACAGTAATATAGAGATCCTTGAAAAATACCAAACTAAAACATGAGCAATACTCAATATTTCACAGTATATGAGTGACAAGTACATCTACAATGATCATCAGCTAGTGTGTTATAAATGGGAATAGTAGCATATAAGCATATGCTCACGACTATATTCCCCGAGGGAGTAGTCAGAGATATTCTGAAACTTCACAACATCCACGTTTCACTAGTGGGAATAGTGTAGTATTACTATTTGTGGTCGGGCTATTGCAAGCAAGGGTTGTTATTGTAGCACTGACACCATCGCTTGTCCTTTGTGTTCGACTCAAACTCACCATATTTTATGCATACCTCTGAATTGGTATTTTCTTTTCATTCTCGGGAATGCAGGTTTCCTCACAATGTTTTCCTTCACCGCCGAGCTAGTAAATGATAAATACAACCGTGTATGTATGTTTGTTACATCTTCACATCCAATCCACCCGATTTCAATAAAAATGTGTAGTGTGATAAGAAACAAATAAGACAATTAAAATATAACATCATCTATGCGGGTGAAGCCACACCCCAAATCTAGTAATATGTGTTGTTATCTACATTGACTGTTGATATCTCGGTGTGACATTGATCTCTCATAGCCTCATAAACTTGACCCTTTAGTTTACAGTTGGTATGATCTTGATTAACCCTGAGTCATTGTTATTACTAACAGAATTCTATAAGAAAGAATTTGAATAAATTAGTCTAAATCTAAAACATTTCAGTTCCGGCAAATTTAATGGTCAACCTTTTAAAAAGGATACTCCTGTTAAATAGATTAGCACATTCATTACCCTGAACATAATGTGTCCATTATAATGGAAATTGCGTAGTTATGAAAAAGCTGTAATTAATTAATGATGTGCATCCAAATTAAAATCTATAGGTTCTTTAGTCATTTGTTTTGTGAAATCTTTCTTTATAATTGGCAGGTTGATCCCCATCCATCCAGCATCCAGAGACATATAAATATTGATATATACACATGGATCTTATCTTATTGTGTTGTGGGGGCTGGCAAGCCAGCAACACTTCAACCCAGTGGGATCTTTTGTGTTAGCCCCAATACTTTTTGCTTACTTCACCCTTCAAATACATGGTCAATGAAGGAAGCAATACCATTGAGGGGAAGAAGCCTTAGGTCTCCCGGTTTTGGATATCCATCACCGAGGAGGCACATGCGCTTTGCCGCCAAGACATCACAGTCACACAGGATATGCTCCATGGTCTCCTCATCCTCTCCGCACGCTCGGCAGCTGGGATCAAGGGTGAGTTTCATCTTGTGCATCATCATGCCTGTGGCGTAGTGCCCAGTGAGGGCTCCGACGATGGCACGAGCCTTGCTCCTGCTGTTGTTCAGTATGAACTTGGAGACACGAGCTGTCGCATTGCTGATAAATTTCTTGCAGTGTTGTAGACCTGTAAGGCTATACCACTCCAGCTTGTGTGTTTTATCAGCCCACTCCCTAATGGCCATTCTTATACTGCATGCCGGGATTCCCACACTTAGTTCTGGGCCAACCATCTTTCGTTCTGACCCAGCCCTCGCCTACTCATCAGCATTCTCATTACCCTGGACGCCGGTATGTCCCAGAACCCAAACTAATGTTACGGTATTGTGAAGACCAAGCTTGTTGAGGGTCTTTACTCCATTTAGGATTAGCTTGGAGCCCACATAATAGGAGTCCAAGGCTTTGAGAGCTGCTTGGCTATCGCTAAGGATATAAATAGTCTTGTTGGTCACCTTCCTATATATATTCTCCTGCGCGCAAGCTATGATAGCATACGCCTCTGTTTGAAAAACAGTTGCAAACTCTCCTAGACTGATACTCTCGTTGTAGTCTTTGGAGTGTATGCCTGCACCCATACCCGACTCTTTTTGAACCATCAGTGTACCAAACAAGAGTGTTCGCGTCCGGGGTACGCAGCCCACGCTTCCATTCATCCCTTGTAGGGACATGTATTTTGTAATTTCTCTTGAAGATTCGTATGCTCGGTATTGTGTCACCGATCATGTTGAACCCTCTTTCAAGCTCACTGTTCAGTTTCAGAGCAGTGTGCCTTATCTTAGGCATATCACTATGCCAGGTATTGCATGGAGATTGACTAATGGATCCAAAACCTCATTACAAGCATGGAAACCATGGAAACATGAAAATTGACTATGGCGGTCGGTAATGTTCATTCGTCTTTCGTATGTGTCTGTCATCAATGTTTCCAACGTGTTTACTTCATCCATTTCTATCCAATGACATAATTTTTTTTATTTGATTAGAAAGGGACAAAGTTATCAGGACGGGAATTTACGAAAAAAGAACGAACATTTGGAGTATTTTTGTTTCACCGCTTGTAAGACAGTCTACAATACTCCAGGTGTAGTATTATGTTAATATTATGAGGGTTGATTTATATATTTGTATACCTATGTACCGCCATGTTGTATGAGAATAAATCAGTGTTCATCTTGCAAGCTGTGTTTTACTACATGGTGGCAGCGGGGTCTGATAAATAATTCGCGGATTAACGGTTAATTCGGAAATTAGTGACAAGTTTTTACAATTCAGTGGTTTATTGTGCTCGGAGCTATTTGTGAAATATGGAACACGCGCGTCCTCCGCCAGAATTGCATATTGATGGCAGCCCGGTGGCACGTGGAGACGCATGGCGGAAATGGTGGAAACAGTTTTCGGTGTTTCTTAAAGCTTCAGGAGTTAACAAGGAATCGAAGGATGTGCAATCCAACTTGCTGGTGAACCTCATCGGTGCAGAAGGCTATGAAATATACTCAACCTTCACTTACGCAAAGGACGAAAACGCGGAAGATTTAGATTGTTTGAAGAAAAAATTCGACGCGCATTTTGGCACAAAAATAAACATAACTATGTTGCGTTTTAAATTTTTTACGAGAAATCAGGGCAATGGAGAAACAATTAGTCAATATGTGACAGCTCTGAAGTTGCTGAGTCATGATTGCGAGTTCGGAGATCTAGTTGACAGTCTGATAAGAGATCGCGTCGTGTGCGGAGTGTTAAATAACGTAGTAAGAGATAGACTACTACGAACAGAGGAGTTGAGTTTAGCGAGGGCAGTGCAGATATGTGAGGCTGCCGAAATGTCGAAAGAAGAAAGTCGCCAAATAGAAAACGGGGCTTCGAGTTCTGGTGTGCAGATCGACGAGGTTGCAGGTCGCCGTGCCGGGCGCGGCCGCCGCCGGGGGCACGCGGGGCGCGCTGGCTGGTCGGGCGAGTCGGGCGGCACGCCGCCGCCGGCGCCGGCGCAGCGCCGCGGCGCACGCGTACCCTGTTTACGGTGTGGAAGTGTTAACTGTGATGGGGCACCTCAGAGGTGTCCAGCCACAAAAGCTTTATGTTTTTTGTGCAACGCGTTAGGTCATTTCGCGCGAGTGTGTACACAAAAAGTGATCGGTAGGCGAGTGCATAACGTGAGTGTTTCGGACTCGGATAATTCGGAGGATGATGCGTTATATGTGAACGTGATTAACGGCGGCGCCGGCATAACGTCCTCGACGAAGGAATGGATTGAGATTATGGACTTTAACGGTGAGCGTATTTGTTTTAAATTAGATACAGGCTCAATGATAAATGTGCTATCAAAAGCTGATTATGAACGTATAGCTGGTTTGTCGAATCTCACTCCATATAGTAAAAAAGTATATTCATACACCGGGAATGCTGTGCCTATAATAGGGGAGTGTGCCCTGTCTATAAAATATAACTGTATCGAATACAATTTAAAGTTTGCCGTCGCAGACATGAGCTGTCAAAATATATTGGGGCTGAACGGTTGTGTACAGTTAGGGGTTATTAAAAGAATAGATTCGATTAAAATCGATAAATATGCAGATTTGTTTAAAGGCTTGGGGAAGTTACCGGGTGTACATAAAATTAGTATCGATGACACGGAACAACCTATTATATGCCCAGCACGAAGGATCCCACTAGGGTTACGAGACAAACTATACACAGAATTAAAAAGAATGGAAAAATTAGGTGTAGTTCGCAAAGTTAATCATCCGACAGAGTGGGTTAATGGTATCGTTATAGCTGCAAAGAAAAACGGGGATATACGGGTATGCTTAGACCCGCGTGTGCTGAACCGCGCGGTGCGACGCGCACACTTCACGCTACCGACGGTAACGGAGCTGGCAGCGAGGCTGCAGGGCGCGTGCTACTTCAGTGTGCTCGACGCGCGCTGTGGGTTTTGGATGTTGGAGCTAGACGATGCAAGTGCAAACTTATGTACATTTAGTACGCCATTCGGTAGGTACCAATTTTTACGCCTTCCATATGGAGTTAACTGTGCACCGGAGATGTTCCATGCAAAGGTAAGGCAATACTTGGAGGATCTTGAAGGGACCGATTCCTTCATCGATGACATAATCGTCTGGGGCAGGACGAAAGAAGAGCACGATGTGCGTTTGGAACGCCTGTTGGAGAGAGCGAGAGAGATAGGTATTAAATTTAATGAAGAAAAATGTAAATTTGGTGTGAAAGAGATAGTTTACCTGGGACACGTCTTTGATGAGCGCGGCATGAGGCCTGATAGTTCCAAGATTAAAGCGATCATGGAAATGCCCTATCCTAATGACCGGAAAGCACTGGAGAGGTTTCTAGGTATGGTCAACTATCTAGCTAAATTTATACCTCAGTACTCAGAATCGGTCGCCATATTGAGGAGTCTTCTAAAAAAGGATGCTGTGTGGGTTTGGGATCAAACACATTCTGAAGCTGTTAATTTATTAAAAGAGAAAATAGCGTCTGCTCCAGTGTTGTCCCTGTACAGTAGAGAGGTGCCAGTTGTGCTGTCCGTGGATGCGAGCTCGGTGGCGCTGGGAGCGGTGCTGCTGCAGGGCGGGAGGCCCGTCGAGTATGCCTCGCTCACACTCACCGACACACAACGTCGATATGCACAGATCGAAAAAGAAATGCTGGCCATCGTGTTCGCGTGTGAACGCTTTCATCAATACGTGTTTGGGAGGAGTGACGTAACGGTACAGACGGACCATAAACCACTAGAGTCTATTCATAAAAAGTCTCTAAGCGATGTTCCAGCCAGATTGCAACGAATGATGTTGCGTATCCAGGGTTATGACATAAAAGTGATTTACACTCCCGGTAAATATATGTATATTGCGGATACATTATCCCGCGCACCCTTACCAGAGTTGATGCATGAGCGTGTGAATGAGGAGGTGGAAGCGCAGACTTGTTTTTTGTTAGAGCACGTACAATTTAGTAATGAAAAATTGAAGTTAGTTAGAGATCACACTACTCAGGACAGTGAATGTCAGGCTCTGATTAAATATATTGTGGAAGGTTGGCCTAGGAATAAGTACGACGTAGATGTAAACATTCGCAATTTTTGGTCATATCGTGAATGTTTGCAATATGTTGAAGGCATCATACTCAAAAATGTAGCAGTATTCATACCACGTTCGTTACGTGACGAAATGTTAAAACGGATACACGAGGGACATCTGGGGATTGACCGCTGCAAGAGGCGCGCGCGCGATGTAATGTTCTGGGAGGGCATGTCGCGAGACATTGAGAGCGCGGTGCGCGAGTGCGCATCGTGCGCGCTGCTGGCCCCGCGCCCGCACCGGGAGCCGCTGCTCTCACACAACATACCGGATATACCGTGGCTTAAATTAGGCTCGGATATATTCGAGTACAGAAAGAAGTATTATTTAATATTAATAGACTATTTTACTAATTTTGTAGAGGTCAGTAAATTGAATTCGATTACAAGCAAAGCAGTGATAGAGGTCATGAAAGAGCAATTTGCCAGGCACGGCATACCAAATGAAATAGTGACGGACAACGGTCCTGCTTATAGCGCTAAGGAATTTACAGAGTTTATGCGTGAATGGGAAATAACACACGTGACCTCTTCACCCTTGTACCCGCAATCGAATGGTAAGAGTGAGCGAACAATACGTACAGTAAAAAATCTTTTGAAAAAATGCTATGACGCGGGACAAGATTTTTATTTAAGCTTGTTGAATTTAAGAACAACACCACGATACAACTTGGATTCACCTGCTCAAATGTTAATGGGGCGACGGTTAAACACTAGATTACCAATGCATAAGGACTTACTATATGAAAAAGTAGACAATGAAAAAAATTATAAAGTACTTTTAGATAATCAACACAAACAAAAAGCCATTTACGATAGATCCGCGAGGGATCTCCCTAAATTACGAGAAAATGATAACGTAGTTTTAGTGGACGGTTCGGAACGAAAGTTGATGAATGTGGTACAAAGATCTGCAGAGCCAAGGTCTTACATATTGCAGGATGCAATAGGACGTAAGTACAGACGCAATCGAAGTCATATTGTGAATAGACAGCCGGTGCAGACGGACACGCGCGACGCGAGCAGCGGTGTAGGCGCTCACATTCCGTCCGCTATCTTCACGCCGCCTACAAGCGGTGCGGAGCAGCAGAAGGTAAATAAAAACGCGTCACGTGGATCTAAGCATACGCACGATACTACGCGCAGGTGTGATAGTCAGGGTCCAATAACAAGAAGTAGGGCTAAACTTATGGCATTAAAGGGGCAATTACCAACCCATCATGAATAACAAATAATTAAAAAATATCAAGCCTAGGCATATACTTACCTATTATTATGGGCAGTATCATTGTCGTTATAATTATAACATAAGTTACGCTAGGTATTAACTAAGCTAAATACATACAGGAAATGGAAATACATAGTGAATAAATTAGGTAAATAAAAAATATGAGGTGACGGGTTTTTAGTTTATAGTTTTAATGTACTTACTTGTTTATATCTTGGTTAAACAATGAATAATAGAAAAAATTTAGAAAGTAAATATATTGTGTTTTTCTATTTCAATAAGAGAAAAGATGTAGGATTTATTATGTTATCAAGATGTAGTACATAAATAAAGTAAATAAACAGTATCAAGAGACGGGCTTCAGTGGATAATGTAAAGTAGGTCATGGTTAAGAAATTTGTAATGATATAAACTTAAGATGTTAAATCTATTGTCTTTTCTATTTCCATAAGGGAAGAGATGTAGTATTATGTTAATATTATGAGGGTTGATTTATATATTTGTATACCTATGTACCGCCATGTTGTATGAGAATAAATCAGTGTTCATCTTGCAAGCTGTGTTTTACTACACAGGTATGGGCAGTTCCTATTTCCAGCTTCCTGATATAATATGTAGCTCGCTGTGATAACATACCTCAAGAGCCAGGACCTGCTGATTGGCGGGCTCGATCTCCAGGAACGCCTTCACATAGTGCAGTGCCTTGTTGTACTCCTTGATCCTTGCGTTGCCGATTGACAGGTAGAACAGGTAATCCCGCTTGCCGTCCTGATGCGAGTTGAACAGCTCCTTCAGGAGCAGGATGCCCTGCATGCATACATTTATATTAAAGAATGGAGAATCATTTATCTTGAATCTTTATCTTTATTTTATTCTCAAAGGAGCTGTGCTGTCATGGTGCTCATTCATCGTACAAATTTTTTGCCACTTTAAGTGGGGGGCGAATTTTAAACATGCACAGACACAGATTCCTACAGATCTCAAGTGGTGGATCGCCTTTTACATTGAAAAACAACACACTTAACCATTTTCTTGGGAGCACTGTCGGCTGTCATGCGACACGAAACGATACCTGGTAGCAGACCAGCGTGAACTAGTTTTATATAACGCGTATAGGCTAAAATGGCCACGTACTTTGGTGGACGGGCACGCCTGCCGTTAACAGCTCCATTGTTCTATTCTCTAAGCTCTAAGAGATTTATTTGTTACTACCTACTATTTAACATTAATGGCAAAAATCAATATCAACGTTATTTATTAATGACTAAATAAACAATAGAAGTTACCAGAAAACATTGACGATGAAGTAATCAAGTATAATATTGAGTCAGACCTTTCTTATGTCGGTGGGGTATTTACTCCGCACCAAGCACCACGCGTACTCGAACTGCGCCTTGTGCGTCACCGTGCCCTGGTGCAGCTGCTCGTGGAACACCTTCTCGAACTTCTGCACGCCGTGGGAACACAACTGATTACAACAAACCAACAAAATGACTCACAACACAATCGTATTAAAACAGGCTTACTTGCAAATCTTCCGATGATACTACTTCGTCTAAAACATCTTCCATGGTAGCAAAATTTTGTAAGTTTGCTAATTATTGTAACAATTATACCCGAAGTCTAAAGTCTACGATGAAAAAAAATCATTATTTTGCGTTTTTATCAGGAAAAATCAGATTCTTTGCAATAGTAAATTTAAATTGTCAGCACTGTCACTGTCAGTGTCACTTTTTTTTTTAAATACAATCATCATTTCAGAAATGCAATGGGAACTAGCCCTTACAGCAGGTCATAAGTAACATTTTTCTTTGTACTTAAAACTAAAATAACCTAACTTAACCTACTCTTGAAATGAGTCGATGTTACACCCATTCCAATATTCAAGAGAGTTCTACGCGAAGATCAATCCGAATCAAACGGGAGCGCCTTCTTTATTTCTCACTTTTACTATATTGTTCTTCATTACGGCACATTATTAAACTAATTCCACCACACTAACACAATAATGACCACCGAAAAACGGATTTTGAAAATTAAGAAACAAAGCCCGTTCTTATCTTCAAGATTCCCGTGCAGAACTCTCCTCCTAGCCTAAAACCTAATCCTAAACCCTAACACATTGAAATGCGAGGATGGATGCATTCCAATGTTCAATGGAGTTTTACGCGAGGAGTCCAATCCAAATCAAACGGGAGCGCCTTACTTTATTTCTCACTTTTACTACATCGTTCTCCATTAATGGCAAATTATTACACTAATTCCACGACATTAATAGCCACGAAAAACTAAAGGACAACCGCCGCTCTCCCTTGAAAAAATACCTTAAAATGTATAGAAGTTTTGACTGAAGTCAAATGTGTAATAAATTATGAGGTTTTATAAAAACGACTCAGATATTATCATTTATTTTTATTTAACGAGTTATTTAATCATTTATTATTAATCCTTGAACAGAATCAAAAAAAAGACAGCTGACGGTCAGCTGTCTTTTTTTTTTTATTCTGTTCAAGGCTTTGGTTCAAGGCAAAGGGTCTACCCAATATCAAACTGTACAAAAACATGTATAGTCATTCCTTATGCCGGCTCTTCATTCTCGCCGAGACAGAGAGGCCGAGAACGAGAGTGTGGATGCCCTTCATTGTTCTCGTGGCGTTGTAAGCCATAGTAATTTTCCTTGAAAGTTCTCGCCGAGTGTTCTCGGCGAGAATTCTCGGCTAGAGTGTAGTGCGGGGTTTACAGTCGCACACGGATTGCCATAAGAGTGACAGAAGTGCGATTTTTGAAAATCATACGAGCGACTTAGCAGTAGAAAGATGCATAATCTCTATTGTAATTTTGACATTTTCTACTCCCAATTCGCTCGTATGATTTTCAAAAATCGCACTTCTGAGCTAGATTAGACGTAAATCTGTTACGTCTGTAAAACAAATGTCACCACTTTTTAAGCAAATTCAAGCAAAATTCGTTCTTAACGTAAGGAAATTGCCGAGTCTTCCAGCTGGAGGTCTAGTGACATTATGGTTCTAATATACTTATATTACTCTTTGCGGTATCTGTTTACTATTGACATTTCACTTATTCTAATGGGCGATTGTCATAAGTGTGAATGGATGTCAAGTAGCGTTTCTATGTCTTGCTTTATATTATTTATCTACCCCTAAAATATTTTATCTTTGGGTAGACCTGGTTCAAAGGTTAAGACCCATATGACCGATGTCTTCAATAAATACTCTCATTTATAGCATATTAAAACGTTGGTGTTCGACCTTTCAACTCTTCTTTCTTCTTTGCGCAGTTTCTTGAGGCAATCGAGAAACGCAGAAACAAGGAACATATGTACTCTCTCGCAGAAAACGCAGAGAAGTTCACAGGAAAGAGGTGAACCGACCGCTTGCCGCGCTACAAAAGAACGGAACAGTTTTCCTGTTCACGACCCATACACCATCATATTTCACTGAACTGTATATTGTTCACTTACAACCAAGAAGTTTAAAGTACCTACAGAGATGGAGATTGCATTACAAACATTTTTTTGAAGCCAGAATCTATGACCTTTATTACGTCACTGATGTTTACCATCTCATTTCCTCTTTATATAGAGCTCAAATGAAGGCCATTCAATGACAACTCCATGTAAAGAGGAAAAGAGATGGGAAACATCAGTGACATAATAAAGGTCATAGATTCTGGCTTCAAAAAAATGTTTGTAATGCAATCTCCATCTCTGTAGGTATTTTAAACTTCTTGCTTACAACCAAACTCGACGAGGCATATGTGTGAACGGCGAGTACATCTCACATCTGCGCTTTGCGGATGACATTGTCGTCATGGCGGAATCGATGCAGGACCTCAGTGGCATGCTTAGCGACCTTAATGCTGCTTCCCGACGGGTCGATCTCGGCATGAACTTAGACAAGACGAAAGTCATGCTAAATTCTCATGTCGAGCCAGAGGCGGTATACGTCGGTGAGGCGGCGATAGAAGTTGTGCAAGACTATGTCTACCTTGGACAGACTATAAGACTAGGTAGAAAGAAACAACTTCGAAAAGGAGGCCGCTAGACGCATCCAACTGGGATGGGCTGCTTTCGGGAAACTCCGTCATATATTCTCCTCGGCTATACCACAATGCCTCAAGACGAGGGTGTTCAATCAGTGCGTCCTGCCAGTAATGACATATGGTGAGGAAACATGGACCCTAACGATAGGACTAGTTCATCAATTCAAGGTCGCTCAGCGAGCTATGGAGAGAGCTATGCTCGGTGTTTCTCTGAGAGATCACATTAGAAATGAAGTGATACGTCAGAGAACTAAAGTGGTTGACATAGCTCAGAAAATTAGCAAGCTGAAGTGGCAATGGGCTGGTCATATCTGCCGAAGAACTGACAACCGGTGGGGTGTCAGAGTTCTAGAGTGGAGACCGCGAACTGGTAGGCGTAGTGTCGGACGCCCTGCTGCCCGCTGGAGAGACGACCTAAAAAAAGTAGCGGAGAGCGACTGGATGAGGAAGGCCGAGGATAGAGTTTTGTGGCGCGCCTTGGGAGAGGCCTATGTTCAGCAGTGGACGATGATAGGCTAATGATGATGATGATGACAACCAAACTCCAAACCAAAACTCACTATTGGCTATGTGCGAAATGGGTGTTGGGAACTGTCAAGTCGATCGCAGCGTACGCTGTGGCAGAAATTTGAACTACTGACGGTGAAGCTGTGTCAGATTTGCTTGAATCTATGCAAATCCGCACACTTACTTAACACGAAATCTCCAAAACTGTCAAGACTACTAACTTAAAATTTGGCTTGAAAGTTTCTATTTGCATCTAGATGCTCTCTTAAAAAAGGTTTGTCGCATTTTAAACACCCAAAGTTGTTAAAACTGAGGTAAAAGTTTGTATGGGAATTCCGATATAAATTAGATTTCGTGCGGGGCTTCGTCCGCATCCGCTCCCGTCATCGTACCGGAATAAAATATAAGCTAGCTTTTAACACTCATAATAAGCTTTTGAATATAAAAAGTTTTATCAAAGTCGGTCCAGTAGTTTTGGCAGAATCCTCGAACAAACACAGTCCTTTACAGTACTATAATAGCCGACATACGCCACACTAGTGTGGCGCTAGTGTCGTGCACATAGCCAATAAACAATAAAAATTCGATGAAATATGAGGACTCCAAACGTAGCTGTCCAAATCCCGCCAAAAACGCGACAATGACAATGACAATTCATTTTGCTGAGAATGCTAGGAGGGACACATGAAGTCCCACTGCAAGTTTAGCTTCATTAGTAACCAACCAGCAATGTATACTCTGAATTGTCACGTTTATTAAACAGAGCCTAGCGGAGCTAGTACGCCAACCCGCGATAGCGATACGTTATCACATCCGGCTATGACAGATTTAGTTCCGATAGGTCCGTTTTGTCGCTTGGACCACATGAACAAATAGAACCACACTAACAAATTTGACAACATACACAACTAGAACAACTTGGACAACATTAACAACTTAGACAGCATGAACAACACAGAACATTATAAGAGAGGTTAGAAGTGCAAAGTAGGCGTGGCGTGTCACCACAGGTTATGCGGTGATTTGCATTACACCATAAGGCACGTGGCGTGGTGTGAGCGAGAGGGCATGAGTAATTTTGGACTTTATGAACAACTTTGACAACATGAACATTCTGGACCACTTGTTCATAATGAACAACATGGACAACAAGAACAACTTGGAAGACATCAACAACTTATACAACAGAAACAACGTTGTCTGTATTAACGTAAGGCTTTCCCAGAATTGTATATTACAACAGACTAATTTTATCACGCATAGTCATTATTATTAATTATATCACGCTCAATTTTGAGGTAAATACACTATCACTTAAAACTGTCAAAAAGAAAAGATTTAAGCGCGCGTAGCTGTCAAACCTATGGGCGAGTTGACAAATGAATGTGTTAAACCCGCTATATATCGCGGGCTGGCGTACTAGCCCCGCCACCTCAAGCTATACGCTCTACCTACGAGAAGTTGATTGAAAATTTAATATCTTCATCCATTGTCTCATATGACGGCAGAATGGTTGGTTGCACGACCACACGCCGACCAAGGTGGCCTTGATCGTTGGATGGCGTTAGTTGGCAACCGTGACGCACCCGTTTAACTCTGAGAGTTTGAGACAAGAAGCTTCTGCCCTGAGATGATTATGTTGTTGTCATTAGGCGGTGACTTAGTAAATTAATATTTCTATGGGTGACTCAAGCGAGCGGAAGCGTGATAGCGCTATATCACGCTATTACTAGCCCCGCAGATTACAAAGAAGACAACGACTGTAAGAGCTAGATGCGGGTTTTTGCGCGGGAAGAGAGAAGAAAAGGACGGGCTTTGTTTCATAATTTTCTAAATTGGTTTTTCGTGGTCCTTATTGTGTTAATGTGGTGGAATAAGTTTAATAATATGCCATTAATGAAGAATAATATAATAAAAGTGAGAAATAAAGAAAGGCGCTCCCGTTTGATTCGGATTGATCTTCGCGTAAACATCGGAATGTGTGTACCATCCACGCATTTCATGAGTTAGGTTAGGTTTAGGTACACACAAAAATGATACGAAAGATCAGGCTGTAAGGGCTAGTTTCCGTTGCCTGTCCGCAAGAACTATTTAAAAAAAATCTGCCTGTTAGCTGTCACTGTCAGATAGTTTTTGGCGGGATTTGAACAGATACGTTTGGAGTCCTCAAATTTCATCGAATTTTTATTGTTTATAGTGAGTTTTGCTTCGTAAAATCGGTGTTGTTTTGCGTAACAAAGTGTCGTGCAAGTGAACAATATACAGTTCAGTGAAATATGATGGTGCGGGTCGTGAACAGGAAAAGTGTTCCGTTCTTTTGTAGCGCGGCAAGCGGTCGGTTCACCTCTTTCCTGTGGACTTCTCTGCGTTTCCTGCGTTTCTCGATTGCCTCTAAAAACTCCAAAGAAGCGTTGAAACGTCGAACACCAACGTTTTAATTGCTATAAATGAGAGTATTTATTCAAGACATCGGTTGTATGCGATATTATAATCGCTTTACCTTGAATTGAACCAAAAAAAAAATGTCACTGTCAGAGTGTTGCGCGGGAAGCGAGAAGAAACGGACGGGCTTTGTTTCTCAATTTTCTTCATCAGTTTTTCGTGGCTATTATTGTGTTAATGTGGTGGAATAAGTTTAATAATGGGCCATTAATGGAGAACAATGTAGTAAAAGCATAAAGTTAATATACCTGTCAGAATAGAGTAACTGACATGAGTTGTCAAATGAAACCGTTTTTTGTGAATTTATCGGCACTTATCGGCACCCTAAAACTTCGAGTTCTGTGTATAATTGTGAATCTAACGTGAAATCGTAGGTAATTTAGTTAGATTCACTAATTATTCACAAAGCTCGAATATTTACCCTGTCGATTGTGCCGACAAGTTCCCAAAAACGGTTCTATTGCCTCGCGTCACGTATCTCTTTCTATTATACAGTGGCGCCGCTAGGTACATCTCTCTCTCTCTCAGCTGTCAGTTCCTCTCTATAATACCTTTATCTTTATGAGTAAAAGTGAGAAATAAAGAAAGGCGCTCCCGTTTGATTTGGATTGAACTCCTCGCGTAAAACTCCATTGTACATTGGAAAGTGTTCCATCCTCGCATTTCAATGTGTTAGTTAGGGTTTAGGTTTTAGGTTAGGAGGAGAGTTTTGCACGGGAATCTTAAAGAAAAGGACGATCTTTGTTTCTTAATTTTCTAAATTAGTTTTTCATGGTCATTTTTGTGTTAATGTCGTGGAATTAGTTTAATAATGTGCCATTAATGAAGAATAACATAGTAAGAGTGAGAAATAAAGAAAGGCGCTCCCATTTGATTCGGATTGACCTGCGCGTAAAACTTTCTTGAACATTGGAATGTGTGTACAGTCAAGAGCACATCAAGCTTTACACCTTGCAGTTCGATTGTAACGCTTATGTCGCACTAAATAAGAACGGTACAAAGTCCAAAGTGTCAAGTTTGACGTGCTCTTGACTGTACCATCACGCATTTCAAGAGATAGGTTAGGTTAGGATTAAGTACAAGTGAAAATGACACTAATGAATAGGCTGTAAGGGCTAGTTCCCGTTGCCTTTCCGCAAGGAAGAATTATTAAAAAAGAAAAACTGTCACTGTCAGTGTCAGTGTCCAAAAAACCAGGAATTTGATGTGAATTTGATTTGAGTCTTTGTCTGGGTTCGGTGTGGTTTCTCATTGATTTCATTAGAAATTCAGTTATTTACAGTCTTATCACTTATGTTTTAATATCTAGAGTGAGTTCGTTAAAATGCAAAGTGTAATAAATACAGTGAAAGGGACCGCTCTGGGCGTCGCAGGATACTTGACACCCGTGCTCAAGGTGGGTGGTTCGGTCGATTTATCTTCAACTTTATCATTATTTAAATATTTATGTAAACAATATACGTACCTATGTCGTACACGTAATTAAAATTTAAGAGATAAATTTAGTTTTCATAGCATTCTTATCAGTCTTGCCTATAACAGTGTTTCCAAAATAATAAAGATGTTGTGAACTAGGAGTCGAAATTCCAAGAGACGGGCGTGCTGACGCCGGAGGAGTTCGTGGCGGCGGGCGAGCACCTGGTGCACCACTGCCCCACGTGGCAGTGGGCGCGCGGCGAGGAGGGCCGGGCGCGCGGCTACCTGCCTCCCGACCGGCAGTTCCTCATCACCAGGAACGTGCCCTGCTACCGCCGCTGCAAGCAGGTATACTCGTATATTCTCGTACTCGTATGGCTAGTAATTAAACTATTGACTATAAAATTACAGATTTTTAAGTACGTCAATTAACTGCTGACGACCTACGTCGTAGGTCAGCGACATATGGGCCGCAGTGCGCACGACTCAAACCTTGAGTCAGAATTGTATAGCATTCCACAGTGTTAGCACTGCGCGAGTGTCATTGTTTTGAGCTTAGCAGCAAAAGTGTTAAACTAGTATATACTACTAACAGATGGTACACTGCAATATCTTAAATATTTATGTGATATACAACATATTAATGAATAAGCGTAAAACCTTAACTAAGATTTATAGCAAAATAATTATATTGAAACTGAAACAATAATTTAATTATTTTGATAGTTGAAATTTAAAGTTATTTGCATTTTAAGTTTTGAGGCAAAAAATGATTTGTCGTCATTTCAGCAATGAATGAAAGCGCTGACGTACTCATGGATACATTTTAATAATCTGCTTTTGGTAGTAAGTAGGGTGAGTGGCCCGTGCCATGGGTTGACAGCGAGTTCAGTAAATTTTAAATTTCACAATCAAATTAAATTAATATTTTGAAAAAATTTACCTTTTTTGAAATCATGATAATTCGATTCTGCTCTCGATTCTAAACAAATTAGTTTCTAGTATTGCTTTAATTCATTAACATGTTGTATAAATATTAAATTTTGGGTTTCATTTACTTATCCTATGAGACCTTACTTTATGTCAAATTTCATGATTCTAAGTCAACAGGAAGCACCAGGTTTTGATGATTTACTGGCTTTTAAGAGTGACAGGGCCAGCGCCCTACCCTCTTCTAGTTCGGGAGCACATGACTCCGCTTCAGCCTTTTAGTGTTGCTGGCTGTCAGCAGCGAGTTGGCGAGCTTGTTTGGGTGACTTCTTAGCCGCTCTTTGTATTTTAGTTTGTGCCGCTCTATTTCTTGGAGAACAGTAGGTATTTCCAGGTATTCGACAATTTCGGAGTTGCAAGAGAACTAGGGAGCATTGGCAATGGTCCTGAGTATGTTGTTCTGAACCCTTTGCAGGCATTGGATGTTGCTTTTGCTTGCAGTTGACCACAGTTGGATGCCATAGAGCCAGATTGGTTTGAGGATGGAACAATATACCAATAGTTTGTTGTTTAGACTTAAGGTTGATTGGAGATTAATCAAAGGCTACAATCGCAAACTTGCGAACGGTCTCCTTGCCCTCAGCAAGGACCAAATTTGTACAATAGCAAGGTCACTCACAGGCCACTGCAAATTAAATAAGCACATGCACACACTGAATTTAAGTGACACGACCGGCTGCAGATTTTGCAAGGAGGAGATGGAAACTCCTCTGCACCTCCTATGTGATTGTGGTCCCCTGATGTACAAACGCAGCACTCATCTGGGTAGGCAGGTGCTGACACCAGATGAGATACAAACTATCCCGATCAAGAATCTACTGCGATTTCTGGCCGCAGTGGGGATTGGTAAGGAACTATAAAAAGGGCGATCACAAAGGACCAGCGATGGTCTACGTGGCACAGGCTTAGCAAGCCTGTCAAGGCCCAAAACCACAAATAATAATAAGGTTGATTGGCGGCCCAATAACCAAAGGAGATTTCTGAACCGATTGTTGATCACATCTCTCTTTGCCTTGATATGATCTTTCCATGTCAAGCGTTGGTCAAGGTGGAAGCTCAGGTATTTCACACACGTTGTTTCTGGTAGGATTTCTGGTCCAAGCTTGACTGGTGGGCATTTGCCTTTCCTTAGTGTGAAAGTGATGTGATGATAGTGATGTGATAGAGGTAGTTAACTATAAAAAATCAATCACAATGAAAGGGCGGGCGCGAGCGCAGCGAAGCCTTCTAACCTAATCAGACTTTCTCCTAACTCTTGCAAGCTCTTAAGAGCTTCCTTAAGGAAATTATTGTGGTCAGAAGGTATTTTAGTTACACGGTAAATACAACTATCTGGAGCGTTTTTTGGATCACACTTATGGATGGGACAAACCACTGCCTTTTACAGAAAATGTTTCAGACAATAAACTCAGGTTATAAATATCAGTCAATGGTTCAACGATTGAGTCCTTAATAACTAGACAAGTGATTATCCCAAAATCCCATCAATGCCACCAGGCTTTGATTTAGATGCGGTCATTTAGATCATTTCATCTGGTAGGTTTATATATTTTAAATAGATCCTATCTGGACAAAGCCCTGGCGGTTTACTAGTTTCAACAATAAACTATAGGCTACCTAACTTTGAAGTGAATTAATAAATATTTCCTTCTACATTTTAAGTAAGCTTCTGTCACATATTTCACAGATAGAATATTGTGATGATAACGAGAAAGTGATAGAAGAGGATCAGGACGGTGAGGGAGGGTGGGTGGACACGCATCACTACGACTCCGCGGGCGTGGTCACTGTGGAGGAGAAGGTGTGCGAGATGACGCTGGAGGCAGCCGACGCGGGGGAGAGCGACGCGGGCGGGGGCGGCGATGATGATGAGGATGACGACGACGACGGCGAGGCCGAGGACATGGAGCAGTTCCAGGAGTCGGGGTTGCTGGACGAGGTGGACCCGGTTAGTTCACTGACTGAAAACACAATTTCGTGATATTACATACATATTATATAATAAGCTCACCCATTGTTCCAGGGGGGTAGATAGAGACCACATAGTCACACTCTACGACGCTTTTGTGATACTATTTTATACCATTTACATACATACACACGTCCATCTCCCGTCGAGTAGGCGGCTGCCTGCTAAGATCTTGGAACACCTTTTTCACCTCAACATTTATCATGCACTGGTTTTGATACATTTGACCTAAAGTGCTATTTTTCTATTTTTCAAAATTGTCTTCAAATTTATGCATAATCTCCATAGTAATTTTGACATTTTAAACTAATGATTTCATTGTGTGTAGCAAGAGATAACTAAATTAAGGGCCTGCAACAATAAGTTCTTGTTGATGTAGTGAAGCAGGCCCTAATCGTTTCTATAAATATAACGATGTACAGTCGACGGAGCTGGCGACGCGCGGCGCGGCGGCGCCCCGCGCGGGTGCGGCTGCGTCGCGAGCGGCCGCGGGCGGCGCCGCGCGCGACGCGGGCGAGATCGTGCGCACGCGCACCTACGACCTGCACATCACCTACGACAAGTACTACCAGACCCCGCGCCTCTGGCTCATAGGATACGACGAGGTACGCTACTGTCCTGCCGCATGCCGCTAGTCGCCGCTGATCGTTCGGATGTTTGCAATGCTTGCACATTTTTTGTAACAATAACTTAGCGAAGCCTCGAAAGCCACCAGTTTTATGTTGTTACTAGAGTTTACCCGCGACTTACTCCGTACAAATTATATACCAGATTTTGAGTCAAATCATAAGCTATCAAACAAAAAAATTTCATCAAAATCGGTTCAATCGTTTTTGCGTGATGCTCGAACTAACAGACCAAAAATCTAAATCGGTTGATTTGGAGTCTAGTCAAAGACACCTAAAAACCATATCAATAATCTTTTTCTTGTAAATATCTTCAATGTACAGACATACTTCTGTTAGTAATAGTTTAGATTGATGGTGAGTCAATGCAGCATACACACTTGTATGGGTACATTATTTATAAGCTTTAAACAATATTTAATTGAGTCAATTCGTTTTGTACTATGTTACAGAACCACAGCTTGCTGAGCGTGGAGCAGATGTACGAGGACGTGTCGCAGGACCACGCCAAGAAAACGGTCACCATGGAGGCGCACCCGCACCTCTCCGGGCCCAGCATGGCCTCCGTGCACCCCTGCAGGTCACACATAACATAACATTGCTCACTTGTCTAATAATGGCCCAACACAGACAATACAGTTTAATCTAGTGGAAAAATAGTGTAGAATTAAAGCTAGCTACGTAACTAATCTATTTTCATAAAGTGAAAAAAATACACTATAGGCTGTATGTCATCTGCGTTGGCGGGCCTCCGCCACTCGGCCGTAGGAACCGAGATAATTATCTCGGTTATCTCTCCTCGTTTCCTACATTTTGGCGCATTGTAAGCGATGATCTTGTATGAGTTCTGGCACTCGGTCTAGACGGCAACTTCGCATAGCTCGCGCGCTGTACGAAGAAATAGCAACGCCTAGTCAAGCGCCATTAGGTACATTTTCGCGCGTACCGTCATGCAGTAAATAATTAAAATGTGAAACTTATCGTTTTCTAAGGAAGTGCTGTATCTGTCGAAATAACTAGTAATCTGTGGCGTTGGTCTTCTACACTAATATTATAAAGAGGAAAGATTTGTACCTATTTTTGTATGTTTGTAATGAATAGGCTCAAAAAGTACTGGGCCGATTTAAAAAATTCTTTCACCATTAGAAAGCTGCATTCACCCTGAGTAACATAGGCTATATTTATTGCTAGAAAAGATTAGACGTCCACCCGTGCGAAGCCGGGACGGGCCGCTAGTATAAGATATGTTTGTCGTAGGATTCTTTCGTCAAAGCCTTCGATGCGATAGCAGATTTTAATCTTGCAGTTTCATTCCATCTCTCACTGGATGTTGGCTATCATTAGGGATATTCGGACCCAGGGAACTATAGCCCTAAACAGGGATGTGTTGTTGATATATCGATACGTAAGGTAATATAATACTAGAACTAATGATATTGTCTGCACTCTGCAGGCACGCGGAGGTGATGAAGAAGATAATAGAGACGGTGACGGAGAGCGGCGGCGAGATGGGCGTGCACTCGTACCTGATAGTGTTCCTCAAGTTCGTGCAGACCGTCATCCCCACCATCGAGTACGACTTCACACAGAACTTCTCCATCAACTAGCGAGCGACTCGCCGCCGCCTCCTGCCTCCGCAGCGCAGCTTCGTACGCCGGTCGCCTGCTGGCCGTCAATACGTCACCATGTGTCCACGGCTCACCTCGCACAGTCCCACCCGCAGCTGAGGCACGGGACTCATAGGACACGCCGCACACGGCCCACCTGAAGCGGGATGCGGCAGCGGGGATGCCGGGCGACATACACCGGTGCGAGGTGGCCGCCACTTGTAAACCAACGTTTTATGAATCCAGCATGAAGCGTGTGGAGGCCACCGGATTCACATATGCGGAGAGTTTACACAAAATTTATGAAAGCTATAGTCCGCAGCTTGACACGTATGGCCGTGTGCGGCGGGGCTAAGGAGAAAGGTCCTGTCAGCATTTTCTTACGAAATCTGGCATACTTAATGCCTGTGACGTGTTTAATAGCATTTCATGGTTAAGGTAGTTACAGCAATGTGGACTCTATGCGATATAAGATAAGAGGGTTTATCATGTATAGCTATCAGTTTGTTGGTGATCGAAATGTGAACGCTAATAGTTAAGGTATAATTCAGAAGGTGCTTGCTATCCCACTGTCCCAAATTCCCAATAATGTATATCAGGTAACTGGCACAAATACCTATTTGTTTATTAGTAATATTTGTAAAAAGACAAACGTTCCAGTCTCGCCGGGAACATTCCTTTATCAAGGTATTTTATTTAGATATTTTTTATATTTTATCTAAAATAAATAATATTTGTGTCTAATCTACACGACAGATTGTAGACATGTGGTAGACACATTTCATTCGGAAATGTCGCGTCAAATCATCGTCATCATCTCAGCCGACGGCCGTCCACTGCTGGACATAGGCGTCGCGTCAAATATTTCTTCTAAAAAATTGTTAAATATTGCCATATTGTACAAATTAAATTATTACATTGTTTCTTAAAAAGATTTTTATTTTGTAAGTGGTACATGTTTGTTTACTGTAATACTCTTCATTATATTATTATAATACTCTAATATATTGCATTACATATAAATATTTTGCTAAAACTTATTTTAATAAAACAATTAAACATTCTAATAAGAATTTATTAATATCATATCACATTCATATGTACAAATCATCGTTTCATAGTAAAATATAATAATTATACAGGCTATAAGACGCGCTATTCTATAGTTGTACCTACGCTACGCTAACTATACTATACATAACAGCGGCCACGTTCTTGATGGTGCTTATACATATAATACTTCCGTTTACCTGTCCGGTGTCCGGCACCGGCACGGGCACGGGCACGGCACCCTCCCCCCTTATGTCCTATACATAATATTCCTTAACAACCCTCCCCTCCCTTGTGCCTGATAAAATATATTTGCTTCATAAGAATCTATGAATAACCTTATATTTACTACCACTGCAAACTTACACCATCAATGAAATTGAATAATTAAAATTAACTTAGGATTCAATAAATAATAAGGTACATAATGTAATGTCACACATGCAAACAAACCGATAATTATTACATATTGAATATCTTTGGAATTAATAAACTGTTATACACAATAGTTGGACGAATAGACTTCAATCAATGTTCAATCAAACAGTAACATGGTAGTTACTTCTCATAATATCATTATTAATAAGAAACATTTGATATACAATATACAACTAGATTTCGTATAACCAACATTGATCACAAATGAAAATAAATATATGTAACACAATAATATTCAACGTAACGTGACAAGTTTGACTTGTCTGCCAGAACGTAATTGTGACTCATTCATTTATTATGCATTTAAAAACCGCAAAAACGAACAACGAAGTTTCGTTTTCGTTTCGTTTCGTTTCGTTTCGTTTCGTTTCGTTTCGTATTGTAATAACTTGTTAAAATATTTACTTACTATTCAAAACTTTATAAAAATTTAATTTATATGGTTATTATTTTATTTAGAGCCGTGGTGGTCCAGTGGCGAGTAACCTTGCCTGCCGTGCAAGAGGCGATGGTTCGACCCCCGTCCAGGCCGACTCATACCAATGAGTTTTTCGGAATTTATGTACGATCTGTAATACCACTGGCTTTTTGGTGAAGGAAAACCTTGTGAGGAAACCTGAATGTTTCAATTTCGAGGCATGTATTGTACCCACTGTCCATTACAAGCGGCGATGGGCTCACTCCCCGTCACATTGGACGGAGTTACGGTACTAGTGAAACGTGGATATTCTGAGGTTTCAGAAAATCTCTGACTACCCCCTCAGGGAATATAGTCGTTAGCATATTATTTTATTTATTTATTTATTTAAAGCGAAATCGCGGATGATAATTGTTTTTATTCCTTAAGAGGCTACGTATCTAGTTGTATTTTGTTTCTACTATCAAAGTAAGGAACATGTAGTGTAAAGATATATCGTACACTTCGCTTCTAACTGCGGTCAGCACAGCACCGAGCTCCTCATACATAAGTATAACACTCTTCTATTTATATAAGGTAATCGAATTTAGAAAAAGTTACATTTATAAAAAGTTATCTATTTATGAAGAACTACGGTTTATTGAAATAGTTTTCTATTGGATCTCAGTATTAATCTCACAGTAACTGGTCTGGCTACTGATGTAGCTAGCCCATCGCGTTACAAAGTCTCTCACGTCACGTGTCACGTCGGCGATCTCTCCTCTAAATATATGTAAATTCTATCTATTTAACGTTTTAGTAAATTTATCACTTTATTACATTGCAATAAAGGATACGATCGATAACTTTGTGACAATTCAGGGTGAAAGGCCGACAGATAATGCACACCACACAGGTCCGACATATAATTCTGAACACCCGAAATCAAGTCACAAAACTTTCATTTGAAAAGATTTAGGTTAGGTGTGTGACCTCGATAATTAAACTCTTTAAGAGTTTAGTGGCTTAATTTTTTTCTTAATTAGTAATGACTAACAGAGTTGGTCGATACGACAGTCCCTGTCGACAAACGTATCAGGTTGCTAAGAGTAGGACTCACCAAGAGTTGATTGATCCACGAGATTGATGTAGTGCTACTGCAGATTTTATGACAGTTTTAGCACTTAAAAATGGTCTAAAATTGTCTAAACCGAATATCAATCATTGATGATCAAGATCATCGTCGGCAAGTAACAAATCATCACTACCAGTAGGTACGCACGATGCGATGGATACGCTCGGGTGTGTAGTGTAGTGCACTAGTTCACTTGGCGGCGGCGGCGGGGGGCAGCAGGTCGAGGAGGCGCAGCAGCACGAGGGCGAGCAGGGAGTCGAGCGGGTCGAGCGCGCCGCGCTGCAGCCACTTGGGGATGGTGGTGCGCGCGTGGCTGAAGCCCAGCTTCTGCAGGATGTAGTCCACCCCGTACGGCTCGATAGACTTGCCCGCCCACGAAAGCAGCCTGAACGATAAAACAACGAAAAAATAATGCTTTAGTCGCGCCGCGCCGTTACAAACGCAAAGTTTGGGCATTATTTCGCTATGGTTTGGATTATAATAAACCATTACATCAAGAAAGCGGAATACATGTTTCGTTTACGGGCAAAAGCTCAAAGTTCAACGACAGTCGTCTACCTGCTAATAATTAGTATAAGTAGAATACCTAGTTGATGCAACTGGGTTAACCCACATCTGACAGCACGGAATCGCATTTATGTTATGTGCTATCGCGTGCTTGCTTCCGCGTACTATCGCATGCGGTCTCATTTGCTTACTGTCAAATGCGAAGGCGATCGAGCTCGATCGACGCCAAAAGCATACGATAACGATAGCATGCTATCGCGCGCGGTAGCATGCGTCGCGATCGCATTTTGGCCGTGCTGCCAAGCGCATCACCGATGCTGCCGCGTGCGATCGCATTCCCGCTATCTTTCACGCTCTAGCCAATGACGTTCCTGAGCGCCAGAAAAGGATAAAACGTGAAAAAATGCTATTCCGTGCGGCCGGATGAGGCTCAACCCTTATAATAAATTTCATTTCTCAACCGCGTTTTCTTTACATAATTCTTCTTCGAGTTCCCTTCCATTACTGACAGTCTGACATTGGCCTCGATTCGGATTGTACCACGACTTAACTAAACTAAATTTATTCCTGTCACTTTCTAAAATAAGATTAAGAAAAGAGACAGAAAACCAACAGCTGACTTTAGTGCTGTCAAAGTGACGTTAAATGCGCAAAATAAGATGCCATCATAATGTACGCCATCTTATTTAAAGCGTTTTTGGGCGTTTAACGTCACTTTGACAGCATTAAAGTCAGCTGTTGGTTTTCTGTCTCTTTTCTTAATCTTATTTTAGAAAGTGACAGGAATAAATTTAGTTTAGTTAAGTCGTGGTACACTCCGAATCGAGGCCATTAGGTACTAGTAGTAGTCAGACTTTTTAGCTGGCAGACAGATTAGATCGAACTTTTCAGATTCGCGAGCCACGACATTTGTTCTCTACCGGCGCGGCGCTTCTTTACTTTGCCTATTATTATTATTATAATACTATAGAGTAGCTGGCATCTCTCATTTCTCAAGATATGACGAAGGTAGAGGACTTTCTTTTTTTAAATAGTTTGCAAAAGCTTCTGGGACTTTCTGATTCGTCATAAAATTTTCACATTACTGACTCGTTGAACAAAACTAATTCGCAGCATTCTTTGGTAAAACCTCTAAGGTAAAACCACATTTCTTTGGTTCTGGCGAGTAGCTTGCTTAATATTTCAATGCCTCGGAATCGGACGACGATGACGGAGAAGTATCAATACCTCCTAACTTACATTTTGCCTATATTTTCACTTTTTACTATAGAGTTACACTTTAAAATTTGATGTTTAAAATATCATCTCTAATATTATAAATGTGAATGTAAGTTTGTTTGTTAGGCTTTCATGCGAAAACCATGAAACTTTGTACACATATTCTTGGAGGTATTAGAAGTAACATAGGACACTTGGCGTTTTCCAAATTCCATGCGGATGAAGTCGCAGGTAAAAGGTAGTATAAAATAATTTTAGGATGTTTTGTAATAAACTGAAAATAGGCAAAATGTTAGTAAGGAGTCCTGACACTTCTCAGTCGATATGTAACATTATTGGAGTATTATTTCTTAAATCGTACATCTAGTTTCCAGCATCCAGCAGCTGAAAAATGCGAACGAGATGTTCGATGGCAATGATTTATGGCCCAAACTTTAAGTTCGTAACGGTGTTATTTTGTAAGTGCTGCTGTTTTCGGCGATGTTTCGTGATTCGTAAAATAATATTTGCGGAGTGATTTTCGGCTTAGGAAAATAACATGTATAATGTAAGTGATGTGGGAGCGGTATGTACCTGACGGTGGGCTCGAGGTGCCAGGTGGTGCAGCGGTAGTCCCTGTAGTCGTGCGCCGACACTGCCCCGGCGCCGGCGCCGGCCGAGGGGGCCGCGCCGGGCGCGGGGGGCGCGGCGCCGCGGCCACCCCCCGCCCCCGCGCCCACCCCCGCGCCCCCCGACGACTCGCCCCACGTCGCCCTGCCGCCCGGCATCTGCAACACAACAAATTATAAGTATTCTACCACTACGTCCATAATGAGTTTCTGGCCGCAACGAAACAACTTTCAGAGCGGTGGTAGAGTAAAAAAAGAATCCTTTTAAACTAAAAGTCTACCCATCAAACTGAATAACTTTTACCATGGGAGCAAACAGATCGAAGCAAAAAAACAGCTGTTTCATACTAAAGTGCATTGCCTACTCAACTCAAATGTATGCAACAACGTGGCAACAACTGGGCAACAACAGATTTTTGTTTGCTCCGATAGATTAGCTCACATAGTAAAAGTTGTTCAGTTTGATGGGTAGACTCTTAGTTTAAAAGAATGCTAATGATATCAATTTCGCTCTGTATATAAAAAAAAATACTAACGACGCGGGCCTTCTCCTTGATGTAGGAGGAGATGAGGTCGTGGAGGAAGAGGAACGCCTCCGCGTCCACCGACACGAAGATGTGGTCCTCGAACTCGGTTATGAAGCTGCACTCCACCACCGGCTTCTCGTCTGCAACAACAACACGACATCATTCTATCATCATTATCGTCGCGGCTCCGTGAGATACGCGCTCAATGTGGCGCACGCAGGAGTACGCGACGACGCAAGTCGACAACCGTGCTATTCCCGCATGGATACCTCCATGCGAAAACCGTATGATTAGCTACGACGGCTGTGTATATTAAAATTATCTTTCGCAACATATGTGATTCAATGAGGCTTTTTCCAGGGTCAGTAAAGATCATTAGAATTATTAAATTTGATAAAAAAAACTTTGTTATTTTGAAGGTTAAATGGTTAACTGACTATGATTTTGTTTATTGACTGATATTATCATTTTCTGGTGTTATCTTACTGACAATACCAGAAGCACATCAGCAGCAGTTTATTTACTATAAACTGCTAATTACTGCATTTATAGCACAAGACTGATTGTTGTGACGATCCTGGACGTTTATCGGCTATGATGATGATTATTGTTTTTTATCAACTTACGAGAGGGAATTTTCCGTACTTACTTAGTGCACTACACTATTAGTATTTTGTAATTATTTCGTAGGTATCGTACGGGTCTACCCATAGGGACAAAGACTTGTTGAAGCAATCATGATTTTGTTGATAAGTGAGTCGATCTACTTCCCAGCAGTGAGATGTAGTAGTAGTAGTAGTAGTAGGTGTGACATGTGTTGTGTACCGTGCTCGGTGGGCGGCGCGGCGGCCTGCAGGTGGTGCGTGCGCAGGTGCAGCTGCAGCGAGGGCAGCGCGAAGATCACCTCGCGCACGTGCTTGTCGCCGCCCGCGCCGGCGCGGCTCCGCTCCCCCGCGCCCGCGCCTCCCGCCCCCGCCCCCGCCGCCGCCCCGCCGCGCTCCCGCTCCGTGCTGTTCGTGTTACCGCCCCCGCTCCCGCCCTCACGCTCCAGCGATGGAAACTGCTCTATGGCTGCAATGTACGAAGGAATATCCTCGTCAAATATTATAAACTATCAGTTATTAAGTTCTGTCTAGAAACGCGAACATGACGATCTATCCCGTGCTCGCGACGGACTAAAAATCATTGACTAGGTACAACAATTTTGTTTGGAAATATGGAATTAAGAATTTTTTTTTTTTCGTAGATCGATAGATTGCTTTATGACGTTGAATATAGTATTAGGTATAGTTATCGAAAAGATCGTCGTATACGATGAGTAGATTAACACCCATATAGTGGCCCCTATAAAACATTTTCTAAGCGAATTCAATGTTTCTCCTTGACAATTGATCCTCCACATTGCAGCTCCAATCTTTATAACAATTTCCCGCCACGTTATTGACTTACACTCTAAGGCCCTTTCATAGAAGCAATATTTTCTACCACGTACTCTTCACGTACTATATTATAAGTACCTAACCTACAGAAAAAGGAAAGACAATGAGGAAAGGCAATGAAAATAATGAACGTACCGTCGATCTCGCTGCTGGCGAACGCGTACGTGAACCACTCGCGGAGCGTCTTGAACTGGGGCGGGAACAGCAGCGCGCGCGTCATGCGGCACACGGTGGCCTGCGACTGGTGGCCCGCGCCCGCGCCCGCCCCCGCCCCCGCGCCGCCCTCCCCCTGCCCCTCCGCCGCGCCCAGCGACGCCGTCAGCGACTGCACCACGTTCACCGACATAGAGCCTGCCGCACACATTCACATGCTGTTAATACGTAGGTAAGGGCAAACACCTGCGATCGTAGTATGATGCTATATCAAAGCTTTTATGCCGGCACTTCAATCTCGCCGAAAACGGGCGAGACAGGCCGAGAACGAGAGAATGGATGCCCCGCATTGTTCTCGTGGCACCATACGCCGTAGTAATGTTCCTTGAAAGTTCTCGCCGAGAGCACAGAATAGGTAATAGTATATAGCTCTACATACAGAAGCTGCTGGTTAACGCTAGTCTAAACTATTATAAAACTGTAACAGAAGTGTGTCTGTACATTGAAGATATTTACAAAAAAAAGATTACGATATGATTTTTAGATGTCCCTGATTCCAAATCACCAATTTTTGAATTTTTTGTCTGTCTGTTTGTTTGTTTGTTTGTTTGTTTGTTTGTTCGTTTGTTTGTTTGTTTGCTTATCATCTGACTTAAAATCTGGTATATAATTTATGCGGACGAAGTCGCGGGAAAAAGCTCGTATTTTATAATTTTGCTCAAAACAACAAACGGAAAGTAAAAATGAGAGTAAAGCTATTTACTCGTATAGGAAGGGTAGATAGATGTAGGTACCGTTTTCGTTGGGGACCTGCTGGGCCTCGGTGGCGAAGCTGATGCAGGGGTCCTTGAGGCTGAAGAGGGCCCACGACTTGGCCTTGAAGCTGTTGCCGTGGAAGCACGCCAGCGACACGTTCGTGCCGTGCAGCTCCATCGTGCCGCCGAGCACCATGCCTGCGCCGCCGCGGGGAGCAACGACAACATTCTCTAATTACATTTGCTTTTCGTCCATCAAATGCACGGATACTTAGTCAGGTGGCACGCTCTTATAACGTCATACAATACATATTGTGTGTGAAGGTGAGTTGGTCAAATGAATACAGGTCTAACGTTTTGTTTAGTAGGTAAGATACATTCCTGCGGTAATGGAGCGGTGCGAAAGGGGTGAATAGCGCGCCCCCATACATTTTAGTCGAGTCAGTGCTGCAGTTTTGTATGGGACAGCAGACTTTTTTATTTTTTTCTCGATGTTGGCCCCATAGTGAAAGTTGTTCAGTTTGATGGTCTGAAGCACCCCCTTAAGTATTACTAGGGTGTTTTATTACACCCTGTATATTTTATTATTGTGTAGTAACTGTAAAAGGTGGAGAGACAACTTGGATGCCTTCTTGGAGAGTTGGCCAGTGGTTGCACACACAGAGACGATTGGAGAGTAAAAGGGGAGGCCTTTGCCCAGCAGTGGGACACTGAACAGGCTACGTAAAAAAAAAACTGTAAATATAGAGAAATCAATAAAAATTACTTGTGTAGCGCTTCTGTAGATATAAAGGTCAAATAGATAGTCAGTAGTTATGTAGTGTGTAGTGTGAGTGAGTACTGTCGTGTGTGTGTACGGTACCGTCGGCGCAGAGGTTGGCGGCGAGCAGGCGCAGCACGCGCTGCCAGTGCCGGTGGTGCCTCAGCTCGGGGGGCGCCGCGCCTCCTCCTGCCCCCGCCCCCGCCCCCGCGGCCGCCGCACCTTCAACATTACATCCATCTTAGTACCTCAACAAAACATTTAATCTGGTAAGACTATTCTAAAGTCAGCAGTGTAGGTAATACTCACGTTCCCTGTTGTCCCAGTGGCGGCGGCCGCGGTAGTCCGGGTGCAGGGAGTTGAACACGCGCTTGCTGGACTTGAACTGCTGCGTGAAGAACTCCTCCAGCTTCAGCTGCATCTTGAGCAGGTCCGGGGTGGTGCTGCGCGACATCAGGATCTGCAGCTGCTGCCACGACAGCGTGCCGTGCGTCAGGATGATGGCCGGCCTGTGTACAGATCATGTCGTTAGGTCGACGCGGGATGCCGTGTACTGTAATGTACTGTACTGTAGTGTAGTGTAGTGTACCTGGCGCGCGGCTGCAGGGGGCGCCACTGGTCGCGCGCGGCGGCGCGCAGGCGGGAGACGCGCGCGAGCAGCACGGGGGTGCCCATGTACTCGAGGCGCAGCTCGAGCGCGGCGAGGCGCCACTGTACTGTACTGTATGTACTGTACTGTAGTGTAGTGTAGTGTACCTGGCGCGCGGCTGCAGGGGGCGCCACTGGTCGCGCGCGGCGGCGCGCAGGCGGGAGACGCGCGCGAGCAGCACGGGGGTGCCCATGTACTCGAGGCGCAGCTCGAGCGCGGCGAGGCGCCACTGTACTGTACTGTATGTACTGTACTGTAGTGTAGTGTAGTGTACCTGGCGCGCGGCTGCAGGGGGCGCCACTGGTCGCGCGCGGCGGCGCGCAGGCGGGAGACGCGCGCGAGCAGCACGGGGGTGCCCATGTACTCGAGGCGCAGCTCGAGCGCGGCGAGGCGCCACTGTACTGTACTGTATGTACTGTACTGTAGTGTAGTGTAGTGTACCTGGCGCGCGGCTGCAGGGGGCGCCACTGGTCGCGCGCGGCGGCGCGCAGGCGGGAGACGCGCGCGAGCAGCACGGGGGTGCCCATGTACTCGAGGCGCAGCTCGAGCGCGGCGAGGCGCCACTGTACTGTACTGTATGTACTGTACTGTAGTGTAGTGTAGTGTACCTGGCGCGCGGCTGCAGGGGGCGCCACTGGTCGCGCGCGGCGGCGCGCAGGCGGGAGACGCGCGCGAGCAGCACGGGGGTGCCCATGTACTCGAGGCGCAGCTCGAGCGCGGCGAGGCGCCACTGTACTGTACTGTATGTACTGTACTGTAGTGTAGTGTAGTGTACCTGGCGCGCGGCTGCAGGGGGCGCCACTGGTCGCGCGCGGCGGCGCGCAGGCGGGAGACGCGCGCGAGCAGCACGGGGGTGCCCATGTACTCGAGGCGCAGCTCGAGCGCGGCGAGGCGCCACTGTACTGTACTGTATGTACTGTACTGTAGTGTAGTGTAGTGTACCTGGCGCGCGGCTGCAGGGGGCGCCACTGGTCGCGCGCGGCGGCGCGCAGGCGGGAGACGCGCGCGAGCAGCACGGGGGTGCCCATGTACTCGAGGCGCAGCTCGAGCGCGGCGAGGCGCCACTGTACTGTACTGTATGTACTGTACTGTAGTGTAGTGTAGTGTACCTGGCGCGCGGCTGCAGGGGGCGCCACTGGTCGCGCGCGGCGGCGCGCAGGCGGGAGACGCGCGCGAGCAGCACGGGGGTGCCCATGTACTCGAGGCGCAGCTCGAGCGCGGCGAGGCGCCACTGTACTGTACTGTATGTACTGTACTGTAGTGTAGTGTAGTGTACCTGGCGCGCGGCTGCAGGGGGCGCCACTGGTCGCGCGCGGCGGCGCGCAGGCGGGAGACGCGCGCGAGCAGCACGGGGGTGCCCATGTACTCGAGGCGCAGCTCGAGCGCGGCGAGGCGCCACTGTACTGTACTGTATGTACTGTACTGTAGTGTAGTGTAGTGTACCTGGCGCGCGGCTGCAGGGGGCGCCACTGGTCGCGCGCGGCGGCGCGCAGGCGGGAGACGCGCGCGAGCAGCACGGGGGTGCCCATGTACTCGAGGCGCAGCTCGAGCGCGGCGAGGCGCCACTGTACTGTACTGTATGTACTGTACTGTAGTGTAGTGTAGTGTACCTGGCGCGCGGCTGCAGGGGGCGCCACTGGTCGCGCGCGGCGGCGCGCAGGCGGGAGACGCGCGCGAGCAGCACGGGGGTGCCCATGTACTCGAGGCGCAGCTCGAGCGCGGCGAGGCGCCACTGTACTGTACTGTATGTACTGTACTGTAGTGTAGTGTAGTGTACCTGGCGCGCGGCTGCAGGGGGCGCCACTGGTCGCGCGCGGCGGCGCGCAGGCGGGAGACGCGCGCGAGCAGCACGGGGGTGCCCATGTACTCGAGGCGCAGCTCGAGCGCGGCGAGGCGCACGCCGCATACGTGCCCCGGACTACAGCCCGGCTCCTCGGACAGGTGCGCTGAGTGAGTGAGTACAAAATAAAAAATAAAACTTAAAATAAAAACATAATAACCAAAAACTACCAAATTCTACCAAAAACTAAAAACTACCAAATTCTACCAAAAGAACCAAAATCTACCAAAAACTACAAAATTATACCAAAAGAACCAAAAAATACCAAATTATACCAAATAAACCAAATTCTACCGAATTCAATCAAAAACTACGAAAAGTACCAAAACTACCTACTACGCTACTACTTTTCTGTTCAGTTATGCATGTTGAAATAAAAAAAAAAATTTTACCAAATTCTACCAAAAGAACCAAAAACTACAAAACTTACCAAAATCTACCAAACTCTACCAAAAGAACCAAAAACTACAAACATTTACCAAAAGAACCAACAAGTACCAAATTCTACCAAAAGAACCAAAAACTACGAAAAGTGCCAAAAACAACCAAATTCTACCAAAAACCACCGAAAGAACCAAAATGTACCAAATTCTTTCAAAAGAACCCAAAACTACCAAATTCTACCAAAAGAATCAAAATCTACCATATTCTAAAAAGGAACTTAAAAAAAAATCACATAACATACATGGCAACATGGCATACATGTAAAATCAATAAATTCGATAAGAACTAAAAACTACCAAATCTACCAAAAAGTACAAAAAAAATCTACCAATAATTACGAAAATCTACGATAGATCGCGCTAATGTCGTGCACATAGCCAATATACCTGCTGTTATGTAAACATTTGCAGTGACCTGGGAGGGTTCATGTTGTTGTTTTGTTTTACTAATTGTTTTCTATTTGCAAGTATAAATTCAATTCAATAGGCATGATTAATAAATTATAATAGTATATGAAATAATTTTAATTTTAATTCTAGATTTAAGTTTTGCAGTGCCCTAGCAGGGTCCATGTGTACTGGAATCAATATTATGTAACATCTTTTAAACCCATGGTTGTAATAAATTATATGACTATCTACCAAACGAACCAAAAAGTACGAAAAAACTACTAAAATAACCAAAAACTACCAATAAGTGCAAAAATGTACCAAAAGAACCAGAAACTACCAAAAACAACCCAAAATTTCTAAAACTACTAAAGTGCATGTTGTAAATGAATTCCTTTAATTAAAATGACCCATGGCCCAAAAACACTTCAAACTGGTCCCCAGCAAAAGGAAGGCCACGGTCCGATTCACAATTTCATAGCTCACAGTGCTAATCGCTGGTCCGAAACAAAAAGCGCGATTTCACGACTTACGGCGCTATTAAAATCGGACCGCTTTTTCCGGTCTCAAACCACTGACAGTTGTATTCACGTTATATTGTATCAAAAACCGCCATAAAACATCAGTTTGACATTGACAGTGACAGTGGTTTGACATTACTCTTTGGGTTTGACATAAGGCTCACGGTGATATCGCTGTGGAGCATGGCCGCAGAAATTCCAAGATGGCGCTGATAATGACGTCATCAATGACGTCACGCCGTCTAACCTGATCGCTCTTTCACCAAATGAATCGGACCGCGGCCGAAATCGGCGTCGAGGCAGACCAAGAAGAAAGTGGCAAAACGAAATCGATAGCTTCTTAAAGAACTGGCCCATCGAAGCGCAAAACCGGGACGCATGGAGAGAACAATGGGACAACGACGGCTGATACTAAACTATTATAAAACTGTAACAGAAGTGTGTCTGTACATTGAAGATATTTACAAAAAAAAGATTACGATATGGTTTTTAGGCTTCCCTGATTCCAAATCACAAATTTTTGGACTTTTTGTCTGTCTGTTTGTTTGTTTGTTTGTTCGTTTGGGTGTTTGTTTGTTCGAGTATCACGCAAAAACTACTGAACCGATTTTGATGAAACTTTTTTTGTTTGATAGCTTATCATCTGACTTAAAATCTGGTATACAGGGTGAAATCGAAGACATTCGACAAATTTTGGTGGCGAGTTGTACTCCTGATTTAGATCTTATATTGCAGGGTTTTCTTGAAATCTAAATTATGAAAATAAAAGACATTCTAAGCATGCCAAAACATTCAGAAGGGGTTCATAATAAACGCTCTGTGTCATACCCACTTTAAATAAAAAAAATGTTTTTTAAATTAAAATTAAATAATTCCTTAAATAAACATTTTCTCATTCGAACTGTACATTTCCACCGGCCGGCGGCCCGGTCAACGTCCATCCCCTCGCAGGCGGAGCACCCCCGCACAACTCTAGCGAGCGCATCCCCACCGCTCGGCAAGGTCGCACGCGCCTCAGGCAAACAAAACAAAAACAGTTTCCGTTTGCTCGCGATCTGATTAAGAGGTTACCGCGCTCTGTAATCAATCAGTGCCCGCTTACGTATCGGAACTTGGATTTCAGTGCAGTGTCGTATTAGGTTCAACCTGAATTTGTAAAAAAAAGTCGTACACAAATCTGCAGTTTTTTGGATATGGTGATAATTTATTAGTGAGAAACACGGAGGCTTCGTGAAACGCAAAGACGCTATCGCGAGATGCACCCTGCTTCTCAAGTATCATCCCTGGATAGAATTTTACGGTCTACTCAGAATTTGATAGATTTCCGACAAGTTAATGTACCAGTGCGGCGCATTTTTCTAAAGGGACGTTCGCGCAGTTTCGAACGGTGAGTTTAATGACCGTTGGATAGCGCGAAGTGGGATGATCAGCTGGCCGCCGCGATCTCCGGATCTAACACCCCTAGACTTTTATTTGTGGGAGGAAATTAAAAGATGTGTGTATGAAACTGACTCGACCACAGTGAGTGAACTGAGAGAAAAAAATGGCAGTGCATTTGAAGCTGTAAATCACAACCAGCGCCGTGTCGGGCTCAATTTGTGCATACGAAATGGAGGTAGTCACTTTGAACATCTGTTAAAATTAGGTAAGGACATTTTCTTTTAGTACTTAACGGACAATGGTATACCTACCATTGATTCTTTATCATAAAAATATCGTGCTTTAAATGCTTAAATTCGCCAAAACTCAACAGATGGCGCTATTGTTTCGTACCGCTCACTCTCGCTCGCCGGGTATCGGCCGCGCATCTGTACAGTCAGTCACAAATTAAATCAGCCACAATTAATAATTACGATATTTTAAAATCTCGGACGTTATTTAATTTGGTCTAAATCTATTTTTAAAACCAGCCATATCTCGAGTATAACACTCTCTTAAATTTTGTCGATTGATTTCAATTTCACCCTGTATAATTTATGCGGACGAAGTCGCAGGTAAAAGCTCGTATAATAATAAAAAAAGAACTGCCCCGCGCCTGCCCTTGTCTCGAGTCAGAATCCTTGTTTCGTTGCTCTGCGCAAGTATACTGTAAGGAGTGCATAGTTAGTTCAGTTAGCACAGCATACCGTAGGTGGTGATGTCGGCGAGGCAGATGGCGCCGCCCACGATGCCGCCGCGCGCGTCCAGCGAGCTGCCGGCCAGCGCCACGCCGAGCAGCATGTCGCGGTGCCCCGTGCTGCCGATGCTCAGCCGCCCCGAGCAGTTGAACGAACGACTCTGCCAGCTGACACCACACGACACAACACAATTACATTACTTACTATTCATTATCCTTCCTTACCTTACCTTACCTATCAATATATCTTTCACTGCCAATGGATTAATAGTGTAATTTTTATGAGTACAAAGCGGTCTTAAAAAAACTATGCGGGTTTTGTATGGAAGGTGGGCGTGGGGTGGCCATCAACCAAATTTAAATATTTTACTTAAGATTAAAACAGAGTAATGGAAATATAAAGGTTTGAAGTTAAAAATATACACTGAACTTCAAAACTTAGTACACTTTTAAAATTGCAATAACCTTTAAATAGTACAATACATATTTTCGAAACAAAAATACGATTTTTTATATAAAAACTTCGTAGTCGATTATCTTCTTTTAAGGAATGCCTGAAAAAAGGTATATTTATAAACAAAAACACTTGTTTTCAAATTGCCGTCTAACTAAAGTATGATACTTAGTTTTGAAGGCCAGTGCATTAATTACGTTTACTTCAAGCCTTTATTATTATTATTTGTAAACATGTCTTAATTTTAATTTTAATTTTATTACCCTAAGAACAAAATGTATGGTATAGTAACTTTACCAGTCAATAAAGATTTTTATTTTATTTTTATTTTTTTTATTTTTTTATTATCTCCGTTCGGACTGAGTTTAGAGGAGAATGATAGAGATGAGAAAAAAGGCGTCATTTCTAAGCATTGGCTTTAAGCTGATATGGCGTTCTTAAACTAAAAAGGAGCATTTCAAGCAACGACGCAACATTCTCGTCGTGGAGTGAACCCGCCCGAGCCCGTACCTGACGTTGCCCATCACGTTGCCCATGTTCATGTGCACGTTGAGCTTGGTGAAGTTGACCGCGAACAGCACGAGCGTCTCCCACGCGGCGCCCGACTGCTCCTCCGCCCCCGTCCCCACCCCCACCCCCACCCCCGCGCTCTCCTTGCTCTCTGTCAGACGAACAAACCAGTGTGAGCATCGTACACGTGTGCATACCAACATTTTGTTACAAATATTGCAAAACTAATGATCCGAGATCTGACCGTAAAATTATGCACCTATTTCTTTGGTAAACGAAATGTGATTCTAGTGAATGCCACAATTCTAGGGTTGCCAAGTTCAAGGAAGTCATATTTGAACCAGGCAACCCTAGAGTTGCGGCAGACTGAGAGGTGGCAACCCTAGTTTTTCCAGCTCTTTAGATCCTGATAGTCTCCTTCCGATGGCGTCACATTTCGTTCACCAAAGAAATAAGTGCACAATTTTACGGTCGGACCTCAGACTATAAAGGTAATTTGAGACATCAATTAACAAATCGTGATACACACATACATCAAACAAATGAATCTCTGGCGGTTAACAAGTGATAAATTAAGCTCTTCGCTTTGATGTTTTGTTCGACACATGTTTGAGGCAGGCGAGGCATGCGGCAGCGCTCGCGCGAGGCAGAGCGTACATTTGCATCGGATGAGGCCCGTCCTAACCGACCGAGCGTTTGCCTCGCGAGACTGCTCGCACAAAGGACTCGGCTAATGAATACCTTTGTGTTTAATGATTTCAGTCTTGTTCTTGTCCCTGGCGCCGAGCCCCGCAGGCGGGGTGGGGTCTTGCTGGTGCTGGTGCTGAACCGACAAGTCGCCGAGGAACATGCGCCGCACGATGGTGCGCCGGTACCACGCCTTCGGGAACGCGAGGATCTCGCCCAGCCGACGCATGTCGTACTTGAACCACGCCGAGCCAACGTCCACGATCGCTGCGGGCCAAACAATACACGTCACGCACAGCCCCCTTATAATTACGAGGTGAGCTATGAACCGTAAAGTGAGTAAGAATACTTTCTATAACAAGTTTTTTTATCATTACGGCCCGCCACGTGCTACATTTCAGACATTTCTTTCGCCTCCTCGTAGTTTCTGCCTAACCCCATGGAATAATGATATGAGAAAATGTATGCATTTTTATGGGCTTCAGACGTCCATTACAGAAGCTACAGCTACCTATCAAAATATGAAAATTTGACCTTGCGACTTTAAGACAGCCTGCATAACTGACTTCCCGCACTTTTAATAGCTATCGGTAGTACATAAACATAAATCCATGAAGGTATGTAATATACTCACTGGAGAACCTGACGGTGGCCTTGGAGTGGTCGTGGTCGGGATTGAAGTCGAGCTTGCGCGAGCGCGAGAGGTGGAACTTGACGAACTCGACGTTGATGCTGAGCGAGTCCTTGCGCTCCGAGTCGCTGAGCGGCGACCACTGCGCCTCCTTCAGCGAGCACTTCTTGCCGCCGTACGGGTGGAACATGTACACGCTGAAGTCGGCGAGGCAGCCCGTCACGCTCAGCCCCCCCATCGCCACCGCCGGCGACGCCTGCTGCCTGCACCACACAACCACAACCGATCAACGATAATAACGCTCTTGTTGTTACCATCATTTATGCACAATAATGAACACATTACAAATGATAGGAAGCATCTCATACCTACTAAGACACGCGGGTCCACTGCGGGGATTGGGAGGATGCAAGTTGATAGGCACCTTGTTGTCACAGTATTCCTACCCGCCTCAACGGGAAATAATCCTGATTATTTTACTTTCGGGATACGTAAGAATCTACCTTTTCTGGGACCCTATATTTCAAGCTTAGCTTAGCGACGTATCGTAACATTATGTAGATCATTACACTCGCATTCATACAGATTTTTTATAAATTATTAGTAAACAGTTAAGTCTGCTATCCCCTATACTACTGGTGCAACCTGGACCATCAGCAAGCCTCTAATGTTGGCATTACATCAGTCAGTAGGTATGTTCGCGCGAGGCAGGCAGGCACAGACACAAGCAACTGAAGCGCAAGTGTATGTGTGTGTGTGTGTGTGAGTGAGTGTGTGTGTGTGTGTGTGTGTGTGTGTGTGTGTGTGTGTGTGTGTGTGTGTGTGTGTGTACGTACTCGTCGGTGGCGCGCTTGGAGCTGAACACTATCTGCAGCGAGGGCAGCTGCAGCAGGCACTCGACGCGCGAGGCGGGCAGGCAGCTGAAGCGGAAGGTGGAGGGCTGCATGTGGAAGTGCACGATCACGTCCACCGGGAACGACGCGTACACGTACTGTCCGTACGAGCCCGCCTCGCCATCCGTCTCGCTCGCACTCGCGCCCTCCTCCGACCGCACCCGCGACATACCTTCTGTAACATACAATGTATCACAAGCGTGAAAATAATATACCAACCCAACGAACACCAGAGTGGAAATTGCAGCCTGTCATTGCAACTTCAAGATGCATAGCAACGCCATAAGGGTTCAAGATATAGTTTTAAGAGCTATAACATCTTCCGCAAACTCCTATAGCTGCACGGGGAGCTTTTAGTTGCAGTAAGGAAATAGAATACAGCTTATGCCTACATATAAGTTCATTCTTGAACCTATTTACCACTTAAGCCTATAGTGAGAACCAGAAAGTGCATTTTGACACTAATAGCTGTGTATGGTATATACTTGGAACTCTAAAGCGCCTTATACCTGTAAAGAGGATATATTTTTAGACTATTTAAAGCAGTTGCTTAAGAGTTCAAATAGGCACTACTTTGTTACTAGCAGTTGCATTAAAGAGATAATAAAATAATCAGTGCAGCCTTTAGTTGCTTATGAGTTATAATCAGTGATCGGAACGATGGGATTTAAACTTGTCGTGTGGGGGTTTATCATGGAGTTGTTAAAACCACAAAATTTGAATCCCGTGATACCGGGAACTGTCGCATTAGTTAGCAGTACATTGTATCGAAGTAGTTATATCAATTTTAATGATCTAAATCAAAATTAAGGTAATATAAATTTTTTTCCGAATCCCGGGATTTTTTTTTCTTTCCAAATTTTCATAAGTTGTCCAGTTTGATGGTCTGAACCAACTATGGAAATTTGGAAAGAAAAAAAATCCCGGGATTCGGAAAAAAATTATATTACCGTAATATGAATAATAATTAAATTAAACTTTTATCGATGGAGTTCCCAACGAGCACCAGAGTGAAAATTGCAGCCTGTCTTGCAACTTTAAGTTGCATAGCAACGCTATAAGGGTTCAAGATAAAGAAATCCCGGGATTCGGAAAAAAATTAGTTTACCATAATTTTTTTTGAGATCATTAAAATTGATATAAATAGCTTCTTCGATCCAATATACTGCTGACTAATACGACAGTTCCCGGGATCACGGGATTCAAATTAAATAAAACAAAAAATTTTGTGGTTTTAACAACTATGTTATACCCACGGCAAGTTTAGGTATTTGCAATCCCATTGTTCCGATCACTGGTTATAAGATATGAATATCGAAAAAAAAAATTCAAAGAGTAAAATTATAACTAGATCAAACATCGTTTATGTTAAATCAATAACAATGATTTTAACGCACAGTAAAATAGAATAGGATAAGATTATACAGGGTGTAATATAAAATAGGACAGTCACTTAAAGGGGTGCTTCAGACCATCAAACTGAATAACTTTTTCTATGGGACCAATATTGAAATCGCGAAAAAAAATCGGCTGTAACATACATTTCAGTCGAGTTAAGTTTGCAGTTTTGTATGGAATAGCCGATTTTTTTTTCGCGATTTCAATATTGGTGCCATAGCGAAAGTTGTTCAGTTTGATGGTCTGAAGCACCCCTTTAAGTAACTGTCCCATTTTATGTTACACCCTGTATAGTAACACAATCTATGAAAATATGAATAATAATTAAATTAAACTTTAATCGATGATTATCAATTATTCAAGTCTTTGCTGTATTTATAGAAATTCTTTTCCTCGCCCTGTCCTATATCTCTGACTACCACCTCGGGGACTATAGTTGTGAGCATATACTATACTGTATTTCCACGCCGATTATTTTTCAATATTTATATTGGATTTTTTCAATATTTATATTGAATTTATTTCAATATATATATAAATATTGAAAAAAATAATCGGCGTGGAAATACATAGCATATGCTCACGACTATACTCCCCGAGGGGGTAGTCAGAGGTATAGGACAGGGCGTGGAAAAGAATTTCTATAAATACAGCAAAGACTTGAATCATTGATAATCCATCGATAAAAGTTTAATTTAATTATTATTGATATTTTCAATGATTGTGTTACTACAAAATATAATTATCCTATTCTATTTTACTGTGCGTCAAAACAATTGTTATTGATTTTACATAAACGATGTTTGATCTAGTTATAATTTTTCTCTTTGAATAATTTTTTTAGATATTCATAACCAGTGATCGGAACGATGGGATTGTAAATACCTAAACTTGCCTTGTGGGTATAACATAGAGTTGTTAAAACCACAAAATGTATTGTGTAACGAAGTGCCACTGTGGCGGGATGGCCAGAGGGCCTCGTTGTAAAAATACAGGAAGATTTTTTTATCACCATCCAAATTTTAATAAAATGTTTGTTTATGAAAAAAAATCGATACGTGTTTTTTCTTTTAGTATCGCTCAGTACTAAAATATTGAGATATGACTACGCAAAAATGTCTTCAGAAAAACAATTCGACTGGACACAGTACGCACCTACCTGTGCCACAGATTACTTATTAATAGTTACTACCACTCGACCCGATTTCGCGCGCTTTTTCGAATTTAGAACTTTGCTTTTCAAGAACGAAACTAACGAACGAATCTCTGTGGTCAGTAATTTTCTTTGGGTCAAGCCTTTTAATTTTTAGAAAAAGTTTATTATGTGTCATTGTGTCATTCAAAGAGTACTTTATTATAACCGTGTCATTGAACAAAAATAAACAAAATAAGGGACTAGTATAACATTTTAACAATGTTTTGAAAGTCTTGTGTGTTCCTGTTAAGTTTACAATGCGTGGGACTCTGAAGCAAGGGCTCCGCCCCCCGGTCCTGCAGCACCCGATCGGTCAGTACGAATACGAAACTCGATGACCAAGCTTTATGGCAAATTCTGTAGGATAAAAATTTTAAATGTGCAATTTTGACCTGCCCTTTTTTTTAATGAAATGGGTTCTATAAGTGATACCAAACATGTAGAAAAAATTTGGATGGTGATAAAAAAATCTTCCTGTATATAAATCCCTTTAGAAGGGTTAACCTATCTTTAGGTAGGATGTCTGTAGTTCTGAGGTTGCTAATAAAAAGATAGAATTATAAACAAACATACAAGTTTTATTACTGAATAACCTAATCTCGTTTACAGGTTGTTTCCCTAGCTAACTTAATTCCTATTCACTACCACTTTTTACTTACAACCCAAGCCGAGCTGAAAAGAGGGAATAAGGACCCGGCACGAGGGGGGACGTATCGTGAAGGGTTATTTCCTTCAGGAGAATTGGCTCAAACTGTAAGACCTGACAACACTACCCGAGGAACCTCGAGCCACGCCTGGTCAGACCTTCAGGAGCTACCTGCGTCCTGGTTGATCTAGGACACAGCTGCGTCCACGACCCCTCAGGTCGAGGTGTTCAAAAATGAGGGGAGGTTGGGGAGAGGAGGAGGGGAGGGACACCCGATAGTAGACCTCTGTGGTTGAGCTTCTGCCCAGTCGCCTAATACCTCAAGCCACCGTGCTTCCACTCTCGGACGCCAACTATCGAGTCCCGGCCTAATCAATCAATCAGTCTCGCGGCAACGGCCTCTTTACTATGGTTTCTAGCGCCAGCTGCTGAAGCAGCCGGGTCATTGGGGTTGGCACCTGGTGGTGCCTCGTAGTTGTCCAGGTGTCTGCCGGCGCGGTCTAGCCCACCGAGTGGGACCCCGTTGGGGGAGGCCCGGTGAGCGAACTGCGGTCGGCAGTGTTGCCAATCAGGGGGGTTTTGTGCTGCGGAGTAGCCTACAGTCCGGCGGTTCACCCTCGGTCCACCCCACGGTCCAAGGGGATCTACGGCCGTTAGCAGTTTCCGCAGCGGGGTGAGTCCTTAAAAAGGCTCAGGCATCAGGGGGTCAATTTCCGGGAGGGGATCGTCTGTGGAGAGCTCCATAGCGAGGGTGCAGCTGCCGAGGTCAGTTCGGCAGTGACGTCAGTCCGGGGGGTGCTGCGGAGAGCACACGAACCTGGCGGCATGCCAGGGTGTGTGCAGGCTCCAATGCGGTGGTATTTCTTGAGGTGCTGCCGGTGAGGTCAAGCCCACCGAGTGGGACCCCGTTGGGGGAGGCCCGGTGAGTGACCTACACGCCGGCAGTGTGGTTATCCGGGGTGCTTGAGGAGGGGCCCACGGTCCTGACGACTCGCTGAGGAGTCGAGGACGTGGGCGGGCTCCGAAGCAGTGTGTGGGCGCGACACAGATGATCGCGGGAGGCGGGTGCGCTGCTGGTCGCACCTACGCGAGGCCAGCTTATGTTGGTTTTGTATAGCTTGATGTGTCGCTGTGTGTACATTGGATCGAAATAGTTATATCAATTTTAATAATCTGAAACAAAATTACGGTAATATAATTTTTTTTTCGAATCCCGGGATTTTTTCTTTCCAAATTTTCATAGGTGGTTCAGACCATCAAATTGAACAACTTATGAAAATTTGGCACCGTTCAGTTCAGTTGTTACTATACAACGTGTTAATGAATTAACGCAAAACTAAAAAGTAGTTTGTTTAGAATCGACAGCAGAATCGAATTATCATGGTTTCAACATAGGTAATTTTTTTCAAAATTTTAATTAATTTTTTCGTAAAATTTTAAATTTACTAAACCCGAATTCAACCCACCCCATGGGCACTCTCACCCTACTTACTACCAAAACAAGATTATTAAAATGTATCCATAAGTACTTTAGCGCTTTCATTCATTGCTGAAATGATAACAAATCATTTTTGCCTCTGAACTTAAAATGCGAATAACTTTAAATTTTAACTATCAAAATAATGAAATTATTGTTTCAATCTAATTATTTTGTTATAAATCAGTTGGGGTGTATGAGGTTTTGCGTTAATTTATTAACACGTTGTATTTGTGTAGGCGAACCATCGAAATCTTTTTAAAATGTGAAATGCGCAGGCGGACATCATCAAATTAAATAAGTAAGTAATTAATTCATGGTTTCTTGTTATTCAGTACAGTACATGAAAAAAATAAACGGCGTGGAAATACATAGCATATGCTCACGACTATAGTCCCGAGGGGGTAGTCATAGATATAGGACAGGGCGTGGAAAAGAATTTCTATAAATACAGCAAAGACTTGAATCATTGATAATCCATCGATAAAAGTTTAATTTAATCATTATTCATATTCACAAAGATTGTGTTACTACATAATCTTATCCTATTCTATTTTATTGTGCGTCAAAATCATTGTTATTGATTTTACATAAACGATATTTGATCTCTCTCTGGGGGTAGGCCCCTCACACGGTGGACCGATGTCCTGGTGAAGGCGGCGGAAAAACGTTGGATGAGGGCGGCGCAGGAACGGTCGTTATGGCGATCCTCGGGGGAGGCCTATGTCCAGCAGTGGACGTCCATTGGCTGAGATGATGATGATGATGATGATGATGTTTTCTCTAGTTATAATTTTACTCTTTGAATAATTTTTTTTAGATATTCATATGTAACCAGTGAGCGGAACGATGGGATTGTTAGGGTTGTTAAAACCACAAAATTTAGTGTTTTGTTTTATTTGAATCCCGTGATCCCCGGAACTGTCGTATTAGTCAGCAGTACATTGGATCGAAGTAGTTATTATCAATTTAAATTATCTTAAACAAAATTACGGTACTATAATTTTTTTCCGAATCCCGGGATTCCCGGGAACTGAACTGGACGGTGCCAAATTTTCATAAGTTGTCCAATTTGATGGTCTGAACCACCTATGAAAATTTGGGATGAAAAGAAAAATCCCGGGATTCGGAAAAAAAATATATTACTGTAATTTTGTTTCAGATCATTAAAATTGATATAACTAATTCGATCCAATGTACTGCTGACTAATACGACAGTTCCCGGGATCACGGGATTCAAATTTAATAAAACAATAAATTTTGTGGTTTTAACAACTCTAACAATCCCATCGTTCCGATCACTGGTTACATATGAATATCTAAAAAAAATATTCAAAGAGTAAAAATTTTAACTAGAGAAAACATCATCATCATCATCATCATCATCTCAGCCGATGGACGTCCACTGCTGGACATAGGCATCCCCCGAGGATCGGGATCAGATCAGATTAATCTGCACTATGAAATCCCTATGAAATCCAAACAATTCGACATATTGTAACCTTGAACTTATGCCTGCATAAAGAATGAAATTGGAGCCTATTAGCAGTTATGAACTGCAATTACAGTAATAAAAATCACTCTGAGGTCTACAAAAGTTAAAGTAAGCGCCTAAAGCCGCTTAAGGGAAGCATTGAGGAAGATACTACGGATATAGGCTGCCCACGGGCAAGCGCCATGTTTATGATCTTTTTAGGTTATCCAAGCAAATATTTGTCAACAAATAACGTAAACAGAACTTAATTTTTAAGGATTGGGACGTTGTCTCCAAACCAGTGTATCATTAAATCGACCTCAAATGATTTTATTACTTAAAAAGTTGAAAAGACTGTATTCTAATACACATAATTAATTGCTTATTTGGATTATATCAAGAGCGCATCAAAATTACTCCAATAAGTGATATTTACATTATCAGTAAACTAATATGCGTTTTTAATTGCATGTACTGTACTGAATAACAAGAAACCATGAATTAATTACTTACTTATTTAATTTGATGATGGCCGCCACCGCACTTCACATTTTAATAAAAAGATTTCGATATTTTGATGGTTCGCCTACACAAATATAGGAACAACTGAACTGAACGGTGTGCTGTCAAAACAAGATTCATTCATTTCAATCGGTCATTCGTTCACGAATGTAGTGCTATATGAGTGAATCTTATTACTTAATCTTCCATTGCAGCTACTATGGCGCTCTTAAGCAGCTACTATTATAGCTCTTCTGACGCTTAAGGCCGCATAAAATTGTGCCTATTTGGCTATAGTGCTGCTGCATAAGGCCTGCTGAGCACGCTCTATAGCTTACGCCTAGCAGCTTAAAGGAATAATTGCATTGGCTCTAAAGCCTGTATGCAGCAATTTTGTGCCCGTTGGGAAAACATTATACATACACACAAATTATGTCGGTATAACACATAGGTACTTTAAATATTATGTAGTAACAACAATTTCAATGCTTTTGAATAGTATACATTTATTTTTTACTAAACAGAATAGATAATAAATAAAAATAATACACTACAGAAACGAAACTTTCGCGATCGACGCGTTCAAGGTCACCTCATTGTCATATTGGTTTAACCAACTAGTCAGTGAGGGTTTCCGTCTCTGGCAAAAGTTAATCTGACTAAGAAAAAAAATCTATAAAAATTACTTTTACTAATTCTTTTTAATAGAAAATACGGCACACGCACGCACTTTTCGGAGGACTGGGCAATCGCGTTTCTCATAGAATATATTCACCTGAATCTCGACCCTTAATGAAAATAAACGGTACGTTACCAGTCGTAGGAGCGGAGAAGGCCTTGGCGGGTATGGGCTCGAGCGTCTGCTCGAGGAACTCGAGGATGTGGGGGCTGATGATGGTCTCCTCGGGGATGCTCTGCAGCGTGATCCAGGCGAACAGCGCCGCCTTCTTGGTGTTGACCTTGCGGCCCGCGCCCACCCCCGCGCCCGCGCTCAGAGCGCTCTGCGGCGACGCACCCTCCTCCGGCAAAGTCTTCGACTCGTAGTGCACCTGCCGCCGTAGCCGTTTAGTTTAGTCACAGAATAGGTTATAGTACTGGTATATGCAGGGTATCAGGGTAAATAGTTGCACTACTTTAAGGGATAATTTTACCCATGATACTGAACAATTTTCCCAAAGAAGCGGAAAAAAAAACCGTTTTTTTTGGCAATGCCAAAAAAAATAGACTTTTCATAGAAACGTTCGATTAGCTGATCCCGTTTAGTATGGAAAGTCCAATTTCTATTTTGCGAATTTTTTATGGGTTTCTTAGGGAAAGTTGTTCAGCGTCATGGGAACAATCACCCCTTAAAGTAATACAACAGTAACTGTTTACCCTAACACCCTGTAGTTCTACATACAGCTATTTGTTACGAAATGTAGATGATGTTCATACGATGCGTGGTAAGTCAACCCTACACATCATTATGTCATGCACAATTTGCGCAAAGTGCGCATAGTTCGAACGTCATCATGTCTGCATTGAACGTCCAATTTAGATACTTTGTTACTCACAAGACTACGATAAATAATAATAATAACATTTTTCCCTGTGGATCTCGAAGTGCCGATGAATGAAGTGAGGAAAACCCAAGGTGAACCCGAAACCCACTTCGGGTTTTCCTCAAGATAGAGCGGTCATGTTATTTATTAAGTATGTTTAGTCACATTTGATACTAGTGTTAATCCATTGAGCTAGGTGAGGTGGAGGTAAATTAGAACTATAAGTACTTTTGTATTTCTACATTATAATGATTTCGTAAATAATAGAGCCGACATTTTTAGAAAAAGTGGCGCAATATTTGTTCATTATTGTTTATGTAATAAGAGATCGATGTAAATTAAAAGAAGATGTTGTGACAAGAATAGAGAAATAATGCTTCGTTGGATTGGCCATGTGGAGAGGATGAGTGACAGCAGATGTACGAAAGAGATATATGTTGCTAATGTGAGTGGAAGTGTCGGCAGAGGGCGCCCTCGTAGGACGTATGCTGATCAAATCAGTTGCGTCCTACAAAAAGGGGAGGTGCGGAGTACTCGAAACCGACGGGCATGTATGTAGGGATGTATGTCTGGTCTTGACAATTTTACACTATGTAATGCAATATTGTATTTAATTGTACTTTGTACATTTTGTTTTGTTTAAAAGATGTGTGTTGTGGAGTTTCTGGCCGCATCTTCTCTCAACGGAACACCATCCGACGCGGTGGTAGAGTCAAAAAATGACGTCAGAAAGCTATCTATGTGATATTATTTTGAATAAAAAAAATTGAATTTTGAATTTTTTATGGATGTGCATGAGGCAAAAGAGGTATGTAACGATCGTAGTAAGTGGCGCGCCCTGGTCTCTGCCTACCCCACTGGGAAAGAGGCGTGACGTTATAGATAGATAGATAGATATTGTTTATTATTACTGCTCGCGTCGCGCTAGACGATTTGTGTTAGGTAAGTAGTTACATTACTCATCATTATCATATCGAGAGTATCTGATTGGTCTCTTCACAAACAATTGTCTTGTCACAACATAAGAGCACGCGAGTCACATCCATCGGCTCGGCCATTGAGAGTCGAGACGTTAGATCGGCATACTAACTGGTTTGGAATTGGTAACCTAGAAATTACAATTGGAAGGTAACCAATTATGTAATACCAATGTGGCGGCTTAGCTTAGCAGACATAGCTGCTCTAGTTTGTGACATATAAATCTGCATAGGAAATAATTGACCTCTACCCATTTCACACAAAGACAATGCCGGTTTTGTATGTAAGGTTGGCACCTTATTTTTCACCGTTGTTTTTGGCGCGGCCAGTAACCAAACTTGAATATTTTATTTCAGAATAAAGATATATTCAAGATGCCGACTAAGATAACGTGATGTGTTGGTCTCGTCTGAGGGAGTTGGTGCAGGCGCGCGACGAGCTCGGCCTCCGCTACAACGTGTTCGTGTCCTTCGCGCGCGCCGAATCAGTTGTCCACGAGGACCTGCTGCCCGGACTCGACCCGTACAGAATGTGCTACAACTGGCGAGGGGTGGCAGCCCTGCACCCGGGGGAAGGCACACCTGGCGGTGGAGCAGTCCCGGTGCACTGTAGTAATGTTGTCGCATCACTACCTAGACTCCACCTGGTGCAGGGAGGAGTTGCGCGTGGCGCAGGAGCGCGCGCGTGCGGACCATCGTCGGCGTGTAGTGGTCGTCGCGCTCGACGATGACGCGGAGCTGCGCGATTTTACTAACAGAGATTATACGTACAAAAGAATATACTGCGCTGGGACGATAAGCGGTTTTGGAAGAAATTGCGTCATGCTCTTCCAGTCTTCCACGCCTTCATACGTGCACAGGTGCCAACAGAACATGACCTCCAGCCACCTGACTTCGGAGTCACTTCATATAAATTGCATAGGATTTTATGACTAGCGCTATCTCATACGCGGTTACACTGAAATTACCTCTACTAGCTTAAGCGAAAAAATAATCGTCTATGCTATGGACTTTGTCTTAAATCAATTAACAAAAAACAATTGTATAAGAAAAGAAATCTACAAAAATACACAAGACCCAAAACGACTATGGCAAATTTTAAATAAAATGACTGGCAGAATAAAAACATCTATAGATACCGCTATTCTTAATGCTTTTGAAAACTTAAATACCAATGCAACAGATATTGCCAATAACTTTGCAAAAACATTCGACAATAGTGTAAAAATGATAACTCCGAGCTGCAACATACCCCTGCTAGGCCATACGATGTATAGGAAACCTGCTAATGTCACTTTCTGCTACCAGAAAGCAAGTGCTGAAAAAGTAGATAGGATAGTGAGGTCCTTGAGGAATAACAAAGCACCCGGAATAGACTTGATACGTGCGATTGATATTAAATCTATGTGTAAAGATATAAACGTTGTCATTGCAAAACTTATTAATGCTAGTATCTCTACCGGCAAGTACCCAAAAGAGCTAAAAACTGGAATCGTACGGCCAATACATAAAAAGGATTCATATAAGAACTACGATAATTATAGACCAATTACGATACTGCCAACAATTGACAAAATAGTGGAGAAATACATTTGCAAACAGATACATACATTTTATAACAATAACTCAATTCTAACAGATAAACAATATGGCTTCCAACCCAATAAAAATACTACACAGTTACTTACAGACTTTACAAATACGATAAACAAACATATAAATGATAAAAATCACGTGCTAATTGTGTTCATAGATTTTAGCAAGGCGTTTGATACTCTTCGACATAACGTACTTGTAGACACCCTAGATGACTGCGGGATAAGGGGCTCTCTATTAGAATGGTGCAAAAACTATCTAAATGATAGATCTTATTACGTTAAGATAGGAGACGATATGAGTGATAGAATGAGGGTGACGCAGGGAACGGCACAGGGCTCAGTGATTGGACCTCTGCACTACTTGACGTATGTCAACAACCTTACGAACCTCATTAATCAAACGGACATATACCTATTCGCGGACGACACCTGCTTACTATCCGCAGACCGAGATATAGACAGAGCTATGGAAAGACTACAGCATGACTTTACGACTTTGAGTAAATGGTCACATGATGTAGGCTTAGTACTCAATTCCAGTAAAACAAAACTTATGTATATCAGCTCCAGCCATAATAGGAAATGTCAACCGCTGCATCTTACAGCACATAACCACGCATGCCTACATAAAGCAGATGACAGCGGAAAATGCAATTGTCCGTCGATAGAACATGTGGAAAATCATACATACCTAGGGTTAACAATAGATGATCGCCTTACATGGAAACCACATATTAACAAGGTTTGTGACAAGCTTAGAGCATTACTGGCAAAATTTTCATTAATAAAAAATAAAGTACCTTATTCTATTCGTTTATTACTGTATAAATCGTTAGGTGAATCTATAATATCGTATGGTCTTAGCAGTTATGGACGCACATTTAAAACACATATAGATAAAATATACTACTTGCAAACTAGAATACTAAAAACAATAATACCATATAAAATTAAAATAGACTACAAAAATAATTACCATGCACTATTTTCATATTGTAATGTAATGCCCATTCATGACAAAATTAAGTACATATTACTCCTCGAACAATTCTTTAATAATGATATACTAACACCCGTCACGCATTCTAAATACACACGTAGTGTGGCCCAAAAACAATTGCAAATTCCAACCTTTTATAACATCTATGGTAAAAGGACTATCGAGTATATCATACCTAAACTAATTAACGAACTACCGATTAAACTAAAAGAAGAAATAAATACAAAAAACATTAAGCATAAACTTAAACTACATTTTCTAAGTACCTAAAAAAAATAAAACAAAGTCATCACTCAAAACAGAACACCCTGCACGCTACCGTTACACAGTTACACACACAGACACACTTCAACACTCCACAACATCATTGCAAATTCCTTAATCACACGAAGCGAAGTACCTACACCTAATAACCAGAATAGTGGTAGGTACCTGCCTATACTGTACTTTCGATCGTTTTGTAGTTCTTTGTTATTGCGGTCGATATCATTCATTCTTACCTTTCAAACTATACCTACTGTACAGAATATTATGCACCATGCACACAAACAATAACATATTAATAACCGGGTTTGCAGTGTATATTTGGAATTGAATTGATGGATAGATATTATTGTATAAGTTTGGTGTAGTCTGTTCGTATGATTATCTTCTATACCTACTTAATAATAAGGATGAGTCCCTACCGGCGTACGAACAAACCAGTTATGGTTTATAGTGCGTCGATATTTGTTGATTTGCTAAACATTGTATTATCATGTATCAATTAAATAAATAAATAATTGATTTAATTTTATTTATAATACATATCTACCTAACAGCAAATATGGTTCTTCTGTGGTATGGTACATCCCATAGAGTAAGAAGAGATGGCATATCGGCTTGTTTCTATAGAAAATGTTGTCGCCAACAAAGGGGGTGAAAAACGGGTGAGGGGAAGGGTTAACATTTAAATACGCTACTTCCCGCTATTATGACGTCAGGCCCAGTTGAGTATCTGTGCACAGTTCGATACAACATCTCTTCCCCAGGGGAGCGCGTTATTTTCTCTATGGTACATCCTAAGGGTACATCTGTTGTCGGTCGACTGTAGATACATATAGCTAAGCTAAATAATAATATAGTAGGTGGGCGGGTACCTTGAGATGCAGGCCGGGCACCTGGAACACGGTGAGGTCGATGGCGGCGGGCATGTGCCGCGCGAGGGCGGCGCGGCGCCGCGCGCCCGGCGACCCCCCCGCGCCCCCTCCGCTGCCGCCCCCCGCGCTCCCCGGCTCGCCCAGCCCCCCGCCCGACGCCGACCGCCCCACGCGCGTGCGCGAACCACTGCTGGGGGAGGAACACTATTAAGGTGCGTACAGACTAGAGACAGCCTCGCCTGAGGCACGCACTGATCGCCATGTACCTCAAGTGCGTACGTGCCTCAGCCCGACGCGTGCCTCACGCGAGGCTGCCGCGGCGCGAGCCATTCGATGTCGGTTTTTTGACTGTGGTCAAAGGCGCCTCGGCGTACGTGCCTCGCAAGTGTGGACGTGATTTTGAGCACGCTTTCGATCAGCTGTCGATCCGGCGCGGCGCCATTTTGTCGCGCCTCCATTTTGTTTTTCGTGGCTCGACCCGAGGCACGTTGCCTCACCCTGCTGCCTCATGTTGTTTTAATTATTTACCGAGGCAGCCTCCACACGAGCCGTGCGTGCTGAGGCTGCTCATCCTCAGGCTGCCTCTAGTCCGTACGCACCTTTATATCTTCACCGCGAGGTACTGATCCTGCAGCTTTAAACACAGGGTGTTAGGATAAACAGTTGCACTACTTTAACGGGTGATTGTACTCATGATACTGAACAACTTTCTTAAGAAACATATAACAAATTCGCAAAAAGAAAATTGTACTTTCCGTACTAAATGCAAACAGCTGAACGAACGTTTGTATGAATAGTCGAAAAAAAATGTGCTAATTTCCTGTAGGTTTCTTAGATAAGGTTGTTCAGTATCATGGGTACAATCACCCCTTAAAGTAGTGCAACCGTTTACCCTAACACCTTGTATACAGGCATCGAATATATTTCTCCAAACGACCCGTGCGATAACCCCTCTCTGAAGGGGGGAACCCCTTCACCTCCCCGCGCTCGGCCCGTCCGTCGCGTCGGAACTATTAGTGCCTACTGGAGTAGTCCCTACCTAGTTGTTATTACTAGAGTGTACACGCGACTTCCTCAGCACAAATTATATACCAGATTTTAAATCAAATCGAAAGCTATCAAACAAAAAAGGTTTCATCAAAATCTGTTTAGTAGTTTTTAAGTGATGCTCAAACTAATCTTTTTCTTCATCTTCAATGTAGGTACCATAGATTTATATATTACTAGCATAAGGCTATCCTTATGCCTATGCTCGTCAGAATATTTTACAAAAACCTTCTTCATAGAAACAAAAATTTGCGCCATCTGTCATAACTCGTATACGAACTATATCGTGTCATATATTTGTAGTGCTCTAAAACTGACATTTTTCCTTGCATTTTAGAGCCAACGAACTGGGGACAATAGTCAAGCTCATAGGCCATGTCCTTACGCTAGTAATATATATGTCTTTGGTAGGTACAGACAAGGTACAGACACACTTCTGTTACAGTTTTATAATAGTGTAGACACAGTATTACGATAAGCCTCACAGCATGGCAACGCTCTTGATGGCTGGCGATGCCGATGATATATTTTACATGCTGTCAAATACTCTATCCCAACACTTTCATACAGATCCGGTAATGCGACCCCTGCCGCCCGCTTCGTTCAAGTACATCCGTTGCCGTACTGTAAGGACTTTATAGTTATGGTGTGGTTTAGATGTAGTAGTTAGATAGATGTGTGGGGTATCTCACAGCTTGACGTCGTGGTCGTGCGCGTGCGCGTGCGCGTGGGTGTGCGCGTGCGCGTGCGCGGGCGGCTCCTTGGTGTGCAGCACGCACTTGCCGCTGTTGATGAGCACCTTCACGTCCAGCTCGAAGTCTATGTTCGGCTCCGACTGCGCCTGCGCCTGCGCGGTCTTACCGCTCCCCCCGCCCCCGCCCCCGCCCCCGCCCCCGCCGCCGCGCTGCTCTGCCGCCGGTGCGGATGAGTCCGATGTTTGTCTGAGGTCAAAACACATTTTTAGGGTTCCGTAATCAAACACGGAACCCTTATACTTTCGTCCATTCTGTCTGTCTGTAAGCTCCACCTCGATTACTCACTCATTTTTGCACTTATTGAATCGAAAATTACCATGAAGACAAATTACAGTAACCCAAACGCAGAAATAAGGTACCCAATCATAAATAAGGATAAATAAGGTACTCAATCATAAAGAAAATAATTTTATTCGACACAAGAGGGTTGGAAATTTAATAAATCGAGTCGAGATTTCTGTCGTTGGATAGGTCTTGTCCAATGCAATGGAACATAACTTCCACAGAAACAAAATCGTTATAATGGTTGTCTCGAGATATCTGCGCTCAAAGTAAAAAATAGGGCGTACCCACCCTCTAACTTCTAAAATACTGCAGTAAAAATCTGAAATTATTTGACAACGAAGATTCCCGTAAGTACTTTCAATGAAAATTATAATGAACCCTGTAGCACAAGCAGTGTCGGAGACATAAAATAAATCCTGCGGCAACGAAATATTTTATTTTTTCGTTTTTCGGCCATGTTCCTCAGGGAAAGTTGTTTAGTTTCATCGTCTGTATACACCCTTAGGGTTGAACCTCATCAGGCTCATCTGACGCCGCAGCACCGCCGCGCGCGATCGCGTTCCATCTATCTTATTTGCTCTAGCAAATGACGTTCCTGAGTGACAGAAAAGGATGGAGCGACAGAAAAAGGCGATGCGGTGCTGCCAGATGAGATTCAACCCTTAAAAGGAAAGACCCTCGTTCATTGCCACCCAGTATGTATGTATGTATACGTACGTGTTAGCGTGCTTGTCCCTGAGCTGTACGTGCTCGTGCTCGTGGTCGTGGAGGTGCAAGTCGAGCTCGGGGTCGGGTTCAGGGTCGGGGTCGGGGTCGGGCTCGGGTTCGGGGTCGGGGTCGGGCCAGTGGTCGGGGTGTGCGGGCAGCGAGCTCTGCCGCAGCACGGGCGGGGCGGGGCGCGGCGCGCGGGGCGTGCGCGCGCGCAGCGAGGCGGAGCGGGACGCACCGCCCCCGCCCCCGCCGCCGCCTCCCCCCGCGCTCTCCGCCGAGCTCCACGACGCGCCCTCTATTATGTCTGCGAGGCGGCGCTCCTCCGACCCGAGCAGCAACTCGCCCGAGTCGCACAGGCCCGCGCCCGCGCCCGCCTCCAGCGACACACCCACCTCAGATAGCCTGCCGAAACAATCGTTCATGTTTTACACCACATTTCACATAGGAGGGTTTCTGACGGGAGTCGTATACCGTTACTGACATTATAAGGGCAACAGTTTATTGCAACTTACCATGTGAAACCTTTGTGAAACAGATTATAACTAAGTAAACTGAAAACGCCGTCTTTTTTTTTAATTCTACAATAAAAATTTAAGGTCAACTAGTATGTCGGAGAATGACACACTGAACCAGCGAAAAGTTGCGGTGTGGTAAATGATTTACAAATAAACACATAAGACTGATGATCATAATTTTTTATTTCTTTCACAAACTCAACATTTACTACCGTTTCCCAAGTATAAATCCCATGGAGAAGAAATGGCAAGAAACGCCATAACAACGACCAGAAAATAAGATTGTGTTGGGTTAGGTCAGGAGGTGTGTGCACTCGGCGACGTTCTCTAGCAAACTGCCAAGTGTCATCACGTCACGTCACCAGCTCCGACAAGTTAACATTTTTATACTACAACGAGCTTATACCCGCGACTTCGTCCCCATAAATTATATACCAGATTTTAAGTCAGATGATAAGCTATCAAACAAAAAAAGTTTCATCAAAATCGGTTCAGTAGTTTTTGCGTGATACTTGAACAAACAAACACCCAAACAAACAAACAAACAGACAGACAAAAAATCCAAAAATTTGTGATTTGGAATCAGGCACAGGTAAAAACCGTATTGTAATTTTTTTTTTGTAAATATCTTCAATGTACAGACACATTTCTGTTACAGTTTTATAATAGTTTAGATTAACAAGCTATATAATTGACTGTATATCTATGTATGTATGTGATGAGAGGAGGCACGTACCCGTCCAGGTCGCGGCGGTCGTGGGGCGCGTCGGGCGCCACGAAGGAGCGGCTGCGGTTGGAGCCCAGCCCCAGCTTGCCCTTCGTGATCGAGCTCGCCTTCACGCTCTGCCGCCGCAGCTTCTGTATCATGTCCCTGCGGGCACGGACGAGACATGTTGTAAGCTCTTGTTAGCTTATCTGACGGATCGTTTGACATATCTTTCATACAAAATATGTCAAACGACCTGTCAGATAAGCTACCAGTAACTTACTACGAAGTTTTGAAATAGACCCTTAGTAATTTTGAAATAGACTCTTCTTAAAGCTGCATATCAATTACGCGCGGTAACGGCATGCGGCTAGTGGTTTGTTTGACCGCAGCGAACTGTGAATTTGCCGTTCGACCCATTTTTGGCAAAACTTTTCATATGGCATATCAGTTACTCGAGCGCGGCATTGATAGAGTCGGCGCGCGCGACGAATCGGATACGAGTTGCCACGCAATATTCGAGAGATTGGCATGCGTCATCGGGACGCAGCTTTCAATGTAGGTATAATGCGATCGCTATAATAGTTTTTACAACAATAATTTTGAGTATTAGGTATTTGAGTGTGCTAGACACACCTCTTCATACACACCTCTGCATTTCTGTGAGCATTTAAGTTAGTAGTGTAAGGCAGTAGCACAGGTACAGACCTGCGGAAGTCCTTGAAGACGAGCGCCTCCAGGTCGTGCAGGCGCTTCATCTCGTACTCGATGGTGGAGTGGGAGGCGCCGAGCGCGCGCAGGTCTGTGATGATCTTGGCCTGCTCGGTCATCTCCTTCTCGATGAGCTTGGAGCGCGCGCGCGCGTCCAGCCGCACGTCGTACACGAAGGGCGGCAGGTGCTCGGGGCACTTGCGCCGCAGTATTATACTCTCCTGCGCACACGTAGTGCGAGTGCACAGCACCGGCACCGGCGACGTTATAGTACGAGTACATTACGATACCTCCGACCTAAGTAGTCCGAGCGAGCGTAGCGAGGGCGATAAACGCCGTGCAATAATGGACTTACTTAGGTCACGAGTATCGTATAGGTACTATTTTATAGCTCGTGTGACCTAAACCCGCCAACTTTTTATTAATGTATTGACATTCTCTTTCATGTTGAACTTTTTAATTCTATGAATACGTATAGTAAAAGGGGACAAGGGGGTCCGGGGGTGAAGCCCCCCGTAGGACACAACCATGACTTTAAAAGCTTCGTTCATATATCGCAACCACAATCAATAAGTAATACTCACCTCTAATCACCCCCACGAGCTAAGGGGTACACCTCCACGAGCTGGGGGGTATACCCCCTAATCACCCCTACGAGCTAGGGGGTCCACCCCTTAACTACCCCCACGAGCTAGGGGGTGCACCCCCTAATCACACCCACGAGCTAGGGGATACACCCCCTAATAACCCCTACGAGCTAGGGGGTGCACCCCCTAATAACCCCTACGCACTAAGGGGTGCACCCCCTTATCACCCCTACGCCCTAGGGGGTGCACCCCCTAATCACCACTACACACCCCTTACGCACTAGGGGGTGCACCCCCTTATCACCCCTATGCATCCCCTATCGCCCCATACGCACTAGGGGGCGCATCCCTTACTCGCACCCTACTACCAACATACTAATAAAGTGAGAGTAGGATTAAGTAGGGCGTACGTAGGGGTAACTATAGGTACAATAAAATATAATTAAAGTAGGGGGTAAATTGGAGTCAGTTGGGGATTTCGCGATTTCAATGTTTTGATGCACATTTAAAAGTACCTTCTTTTGTTTATTATGCATCTGTGCAATAGATTCATTTTCGAACGGTGTAATAATAGACTACTTAGGTAGGTAACGGAAAACCGTGACCTAAGTGCGGGTTTAGGTCACGGAGTGCTATAAATAATGTTAAGCTAAAAAAGTTTTTTTCAAATAGTTATAGTGTAAATCAGTATGTATGTACCTGTATTCGGAATTGGCGCGACAACCATCAGTCGTCACGTTGTTTAACAACAAAATTAAAAAAAAACAAGATATGTATGCACCTTCTTTTTAAATTAAGCTTTTTATGCATGCTGAGTTAGCCTATAAGTATGACATGTATACACTCAAAATAATCATGCATTGTGAATGTAAAACTATATGTGTCATGTTGGCTTCCTAATAAACAAATAAAATAAAATAAAATAAGCTTAGATCAAAGTAAAATGAATGGATAGGCCCAAAGCGCTTTAAGTTGAAGCACGCAAAACTAGGGCACCTCAAACAAACTAGGGTACTTGGTCTGTCATCTCGGGACAAATTCGAAGTAAAACTGTCAATTGTTTTGCCTCATTTTTTCTGGTTTGAAATGTTTGCGTAAGGGCTGTCTATTCATTTTACTTTGGTTTAAGATGTTAAGTACAGACCATCAGAAAAACAAAAAAACTCACGTTATAATAGACTATAACCACAGGTCCGGCACTTCAAACAACATTTTAGATTTGACATGATGACGTTCGCACATGCGCACTTTGTGAAAATTGTGCATGACATATGTGTAGGGTTGACTTAACACGCATCGTATGAACTACATTATACAATTTGTTACTTTTTATAGTTCGTTCTGTTATTAAAAATAGTTTTTAAGCTAAAGAATCACAGAAAATGTGAATTTAGTGTTATTTTCCAACGTTTATTTTTACTGTGAGGAGAAAAATAAAATATATTTTATGTAGTCAAATCCAACGGGTGCGCACGCCTGACTGCATTCCCTTGCTCGGCTTCCCTCAAGTTACCACAGAGAGTGTGAGGGGAGGTGGGGTATCTGAAGTCAGTGGGGGGCGGGGAGTGGCCGTTCTGTATGTAGAACTGTATACTATTACCTATTCTGTGCTATAACTATAATGTTGCAATTATTTTTCGTAGCATGGCGAGGTGTCTTATTTTTCTTATCAGGGTTTAGAAAATTATTAAATTGTAACAATAACACTAGGTATTTGAAAGCGGAAGTTGCGATACCCTCTTGTTATCTATTAGTCATGGATTTCCGCAAAGTAATGCCTTAGATATTCAAGAAATAACAATCTAAACGTTAAAATAATGTCTAGGTAACTATTATTTTCAAATATGTTTTAATGTAGGAAATAATTTGGAGACAAAAATTTAAATTATAAATTGTATTTGGAAGAGCTACAATATAATAAAGTTATTTTTTTCTAATCTGACTGCAAAACAAAAACTTGAAACTAACGTTCTAATGACAAAGAAGATAGGCAGATTTGGACCCAGCCATTTTTACGAAAACTAAAAGCTCTTCAGGACGGCGGTCATAATTATTATAAACAGAAAAAATTAAGGCAGTTTTTGAAAAAACTTCCACATCTCCAGAAGTCCGGATGCAAAAGTAGAATTTACTAATAAAATAGGCGGCATCCAAAAAGCAGTAGCAAAACGCAACCACGACAGCTATCTTCATCTAATATTGTCACTGAGGTATTTTTTGGTCGTTACAGAATGTATTTGGCTTGGTTGAACTGATAGTTCGTGATTTCGTTTTCTTATCATATATTATCGTGATTTTTCATTAAAATAAACATAATGAATCCGTAGAAGATTGAATGAACTATCTAATAAGACAGATTATGACTTTCACACACTTGCTACAAAAGGTATCATAAGAAGAATACCTTTCCCCCAACTTTTACAGGTTACAACCAATTTACTTTTTTATTAGTTTTGTTTCACTCTACACGTATTACAAAGTTTCATTCATGTACGGGACCTCTAAGTCTAGGTCTCAAATTACAGGGCCGGCCGCCAAAATTCTTTTAAAAATGTGTTTAGGTAGGGCATTGTTGTGCGAAATAGTTGAACAAAAGGCGAACAAGTGAAGTGAAGTGACATGGCAGCATGACGCATACCTGTGAATCCTTGCTGTTGTCGGCCTCGTCGTCGGGGTCGCTCTCGTAGTCGCACTTCAGAGGGTCCTCCTCCTCGAACCCTGCGGCGCAGGACACGCGACACGTCAGCGCACATTATACACAGACCGACACAACAACACGTGTACACACACACACGACTCAACACAGTACAGCACAAACTATAACTAGTTTATTCAATATCTCAGCTTGAAGCCTTCTTAAACGTCAAATCTGTTTTGAAGCTACAGTCAATGACATTAGTAAATTACGAGTCATTTTGGCTACAGTACATTTTTTTTTTATTTGAGTGTTTGGTATCTTGACTGCCTTGCTTGTGCCACTTATGGTCGATTCACAACAAAAGAACATCGAAGAGCATTTGCTCGCGGCGGCAGTCTTATGACTACTGAATAAAGGTGGAATTTATTTGCAGCGCGGCGCCGCGCGCGGCCGCAAATGCTTTTTAGGGTTCCGTACCCAAAGGGTGAAAACGGGACCCTATTACTAAGCCTACGTTGTTCGTCCGTTCGTCTGTCCGTCTGTCCGTCCGTCCGTCTGTCCTACCTATTTAGGGCTGTAACTTTTGAACCGTAATAGCTAGATAGTTGAAATTTTCTCAGATTATGCGTTATTGCGGCGGATTTGTTAACAAATAATAAAAATGCCAAAAATTCAAAAATTAAGGGGGGTTCTCAACAAGAAACTACTTTTTTTCAACGTTTTTTCTTCACGCTCTATCGTAAAAACGGTAATACATACAAGCATTAAACTTAGTGTGATTATAGAGCAAACTCTACAGAATAACAACATATACTAAAAACCGGCCAAGTGTGAGTCGGTCTTGCGCTAAAGGTCCCGTACAAAAAAAGTTTTTTTTCTAAGTTAATGTTGTATTCTGTGGTGGTGTGGTACGGAACCCTCGGTGCGCGAGTACCCCGACTCGCACTTGACCGGTTTTATTAATGCTCTTCTGGTTCGAATCGACCGACTGGTTTGATCGATAAACGATCGCTAGTCCTTTGTAAACGCCCTTTTTACAGTCCCCTACTAATCCCTACTGCGGCGTCAAATCGTTTTTGATCGGGATGGTTTGTATTGTATCTCATCCGGTGTCAATAACTGTGTCTGCCTAGATGAGGGTACAGGGTTTGTACATCAGGGGGCTAGTCACATAGAATCACATTTCTTTGTAAAATAAATAAATAAATAAATATCTTGGACAATGTCACACAAATTATCTAGTCACATTTAAAGTACCAGAATCTAGCCTGGACTTGTATTATGATGACTAGACAACGATATAGATTACATATATAAATACAAACATCCATGACTCGGGTACAAATATTCATATTCATCATATAAATATTTGTCCCTTACGGGATTCGAACCCGCGACCCTCGGCACAGCAGGCAGGTTCACTACCGACTGTGCTACCGGGCTGTCAATGTCAATCTGCAGCCGGTCGTATCACTTAATTTCAGTGTGTGCATATGTAGTGTGTGCGTAGCCCCCCCACACACACATAGGTTTAAGCTAGTTATAAGTCATTGCAATGTCCTGCAGGCATGCATTATACTATCGGTTTAAAATAACAATGTGCATGACCTCGCCTGCAAATGTGACGTCATTCAATCACACGAACTTCACTCGAGTCATTCAAATGATTATTTCCTTTGCATAGAGTCTATATTCCTTTACAACCGAGTGAAGTTATCGAACGGCCCTTCAAGGTCATGCACATTGTTATTTTAAACTGATAGTACGTCTAAACTTTATACTATTCGTATTATTTCAACGTCCCTACGTCACACATCCAAGCACACACCGCACATGTGATTGTTTAGTTTGCAATGGTCTGTGACCAAACTAAACAAGCACAGGCTGTGAGTGACCTTACTATCGTACAATGTGATCCTTGCTGAGGGCAAGTAGAGTAGAGTAGAGTAGAGTAGAGTAGAGTAGTGTATGTGTGTGAGACGTACCGGTCAGCATGGTGAGGGTGTGTCCGAGCGCGGAGAGCTGCTTGCCGACGCTCACGTCCAGGTGTATGTCGACGCCCTCCATCTGCCACGACACGTTCAGGTACCACTTCGCGTTCTCTGCGTACACACACACACATACACAACCACCGTGTCGGACAACACATACTTACACTATATTTCATTATATTATTTTATAACGAGGTGCTGTTTAAGAAAATATTTATCACATTTTGTTATAACTTCTTTTGCTCTAGAAAATTGAGAAAAATGCGGAAAAGGGAAAGGTCACAATATCGTTCAATAATAGTTTTCGAACGGCACTGGATCTAGTTACTTCTTCAATCTAAATTACACATTAAAAGGACTTCTTCATGCTACATAAAAGGTAAAAAAGTTTATTAGGGTGTGACCTGACTAGTTCATACGGATCGGCATTCTCATGTATATCTATCCCTTTGCCGCTCTGAATATCGTTCGCCAGAACGAAAAACGGTGCTACTCACTCTCATTTTGAGTCCGCAGTCCGAAGAGTGCGGGCGCCAGCGAGTAATTGGACACCGTACAATGTGAAAATACCTTATTGCAGAATAAACATCCATCGAGGGCTTCAAAAAAATAAAAATAATAATAATAATTAATAATGATAATAATTCTAATAATGTTAATATACCGTTGTGTTTGGCGGCGGTGGTGCGGCTGCAGACCTCGTAGGTGCCCTCGGAGACGCAGCACACGTTGAGGCTGGGCTCGTCCTGGCGCGGGCGCCAGTCGTCGAGCGACGCCTCGAAGTCCGCCGCGAAGCGCAGGCACAGCCCCACGAAGCGCCCCTTCGACACCAGCGCGCCCGACGAGCACGCCGACACCGACGTGCTCTCCAGCGTCACCACCACCGCGCCGCGCGACTCCCCCTCCCCGCCCCCGCTCCCACCCCCGCCGCACCCCTCACCGCCCCGCGCTCCGCGCCCTCCCTGCAACGAAACCGTTACAATAGGCCACCACATCTTAGACAATTTAATAGGGAGGGACGAGTTACGCGTGTCATTCTACTAAGAAACATTTCTGACACTTTTTGCGGGGGGCGAGGTAACATGAAATCCGCAACTTTGGATTGTATGCCCAATAAGTTTAGATTCTAATTCTGAATGTTAAAAATCATGAAACATGAATGTCTCGTGTGAACCCCAAACGTTCTAAGCTCAAAATTATTGTTTCGCTATTATAGGCTGTCTCGTTTAGTGATAAGGTATAAACACAGACCTTTATTTAACTAGACGTCGCGAGTGCACGTACTTCGCGTGTCAAAAAGCAGTACAAAGGTCTGCTTTCTGCGCGGATTCGTTTAGTCCGCGTTCGCCCGTTATCGATTCCGGACGTCAACCGATATCTAGAAAAATGACTGGTTGTTCCATATTAAGTTGTAGAAACAGTACAAGAAAAGGTGACCCAAGTAATGGACATGTTTCCTTCCATAAGTAAGTAAATTTCTTCTAAAATTACGTTTAATCTATTTAAAAATCATTTATTTAAGGTTTGTCGTGGTTTTACTATGAAAAATAAGACTGTGTGTGTGATTACTTCATGTTCATGATACATTGCCTACTTTGTTACAAAGTTGTAGGGCCTGTCTACATTAAACGCGCAATGGAAATATTACGATCGACTTTAGCTTGTGTCGCTCGGTTTCTTGGTAGGGGTACTATTCTCATTTTTCTGTCAAATGAAGCAAATAGTGATGTAACACTTTTCGATTCTTCGCGATTCTAACCGATTCTTGAATTGAAACAGAGGAATGATAATGTTCGCCTAGGCATTTTGTGACACGTAGGTAAATTATATTTGCAGCAATAATTTATTCTGTCTGACTAATTTAATTATAAATTACAGGTTTCCAAGTAATCCAAACATAAAAGAAAAATGGATGGAAGCGACCGGGCAAAGAAATTGGTTTCCAACAAAAAATAGTTGCATTTGTTCTATACATTTCGATGATAGCAGTTTTAAGGAAACAAAAAAATACCGTCGACTGATTCCAGAAGCAATACCAACCATTGATGTTCTGAAAACATCAACATGTGAAGCAGTTAGTAGATTGATATTGTTCTCGATAGTCTTGATTCACTTGGCATTGTTCTCTAAAACCTAAAATTATAATATCTGACAATAAAAAATCTATTAGACGTTATAAAAGTCGTTAGTACCTACAGATACAATTAGAACAGAAGATTCGATGTTAAAAGAATTCATGCAAATTTCTTGAATATAAAAATATTAAAGAAATTTGGAATATGGTACCCTTACTCAATTTTTTTAAACCTTTTTCCATTGATTAATAAGTCATATTCTAATTGCTTTTTCCTACCTAGGAATAAAAAAATATTTTTTTGTAAATTAAACTATAGGTAAATTAACCTTGTGTGTTTGTTTCGTTTGCAGAACAAAAACAAAGTAATTTCAGCGGACAAACTTCCTATAGCCAATATGTCAAGAAAAAGAAAATTGGAACAGGTAGGTAACTGTATTGTTGTTCTGCAAGAATCTAGGTACTATCAATATTAATCACAGTACAGAACATGTCAAAGTATTATGAGGATTATATAATTAATGTGTTACAGGATATCGAGCAACCGTCTACATCAAATGAGGAGACACTGTTAAATACACCGAAGAAAAAAAAATTATTACACAAATTGAATCAAGCTCAACAAAAAATTAAACAGCAAAACAAGCAAATAAAAAGACTGAGGGAACAGAATCGTCGTAAAGGCCTTAAGATACTCACGCTAGTGGCTTTATTAGAGTGTTTAAAAAAGAAGTCTTTTATAAATGATGAGCAAGCAAATTTCTTAAATTCGTCCAATGTCACAACTAAAGAACTTTATTCTAGACAGATGAAGAACGCCAACGTAGTCAGTACATCAAAGTATTCACCTGCACTTCGGAGTTTCGCTCTAACATTACACTATTATTCGTGCAAAGCATACACCTATGTTCGAAAGGTTTTTAATTTGAGCTTACCACATCCACATACTATTGAAAAGTGGTTTAAATGTATAAATGGCAGACCTGGTTTTACCACCGAATCTTTGAATGCTTTGAAATTAATAGCGAATAAATCGAAAACACCCTTGTACTGTTGTCTTATGATTGATGAGATGGCAATAAAGAGAAAAATTGAATGGGACGGAAAAAAATTCCATGGTTATGTAGATTTCGGTGGTGGTTTGGTTTCCGATGAAGTTCCTGAAGCTAAAGAAGCATTGGTGTTTCTAGTTACTGGAATAAATGCGAATTGGAAGGTGATCCCATTTATTCTTGTCAATTACATTGTGTAGATTTGTGTATCATAATTATATGCATTTAAATGTTTTGATTATATTTCAGGTTCCTGTTGGATACTTTTTAATAGATGGGGCAAATGGTCAACAAAAAGCGGATCTGGTGATACAATGTTTGAAGCATTTGAACGAATCAAATATAATAGTTGTCGGCCTTACGTTTGACGGTTGTCCTTCGAATTTAACTATGGCAAAAAAGTTGGGCTGCAGATTAGACCCAAATGAAGAGTTGAAAACCACATTTGAACATCCTATTACGAAACAACCTATTGCGGTTTTTTTAGATGCTTGCCACATGGTAAAATTAGTAAGGAATTGTCTTCAGTCTTATGCAAATATTGTTGATGGTAATGGTAGATGTGTATCATGGGCATATTTCGAACTCTTGCACAGACTACAAAGTACAGAATATTTCCATTTAGCTAACAAGTTACGAAACAGCCATGTCAAATTTCAGAATCAAAAGATGAAGGTTAAGTTGGCGACCCAACTCCTCAGCGAAAGCGTTGCAAAATCTCTTGACTTTTGTAGAGAAAAATTAAAAATTCCGGATTTTGAAGGATCGTTAGCTACAGCTGAATTTATACGTATTTTCAACGATTTGTTCGATGTGCTCAACTCCAGGAACTTAAAACAATTTGGTTTCAAGCAGCCTCTTAACATGAACAACAAGACAAGAATAATGGAATTTTTGGATAAAGCGGAAAATTACATTAGAGAACTAAGGACTACAGAAGGAGATTTATTAATTAAAAGTGGTAGAAAGACGGGTTTCGTCGGTCTGTTGGTCTGTATCAAAAGCACAAAAGTATTGTTTCAGAAGTTGATAGAAGAAGAAAAAATAAAATTCATGTCGATGTATAGATTTAGTCAAGACCATCTAGAATTATTCTTTTGTAATGTACGGGCTCACGGTGGTTGCAACAATAATCCTACATCAAGACAATTCGAATCTTTTTACAAAAAAATGTTAAATCATGTTGAAATAAAACATTGCAACGGTGGAAATTGTGTTGAATTGGAACAAATTTCAGTACTTAATTGTTCTTCGGCGGTACAATCAATTAATTCTACAACAACAGGAGCCACAGTCGCTGATGACGAGGTAGATAGTACAGAATTGAATTTCAGTAGTATCCGTGATTTTGATAGTTTTTGCTCTACATTTCCTCAACTGTCTGAATTTGGCGAACAGATTATAACATATACCGCTGGATATGTGGTAAGAGCTCTTGGAAAAATAATCAAATGCGATGAATGTTGCAGTGCACTGTCTTCACCAAAAGCTAAAAATGGTCATGCATTTGAGTTCATCGCTTTCAAGGATAAAGGTGGTCTCGTTTACCCCTCAAAGGATGTTGTTCAAATATGCAAGGTAGCAGAATTAGAAATACGACAGATAATTGACAAGTCCCAAAAGTTCAGCATCAAACCGTCATCGAGCAAACCCCTGTTAATAAATAAGATTCTGCGGGTTTTCGTAAATAGCAACATTTTTAGTAGCATTGCTATTCATCAATTTGATCAATCACCAACGGAGAACCATTTGGTACCATTAATTAAGGCAGTCGCCAATACATATATTGACGTACGTTTACATTATTTAACTAAACACGTGAAAACTGCAGTGACGAAAAGACAACTATACAACAAGCTTATTTTATTCCAGGGGCAATAATTACTATCAAATGTAAATGAAAGTAGGTACAGTCGTCATCAGATATATCGTAGCATACAAGGTGTCCAAATATTTCTGAGCAGTGCTAATTTTCATTAAATAATTTACAGTAAATGTTATCAATTATATCTAAACGTGTATTTTGTCATAAATATGTGAAAAGCGAATTTTCAATAATTTCTTTACAATGTTATTTAAAATTAACATGTAAAACAACGGAGTAAGGTTTTTATCCGAAACTGCTCAGATGTTTATGACCACCATGACTGCGTCGGTATATTTGATGTTCTCGGCGTTCCTATATTTTTGATTGACTATGAGTAAAGAAATTATTGAAAATTAGAACTGCTTAGAAATATTTGACCACCTTGTTTGCTACGATATATCTGCTGGTGACTGTACATAGTTATGTTACAATTGTTTATTGATCAAATCAGATTGACTTAAGTCATAATAATTGTACTTAGACTGATTCCTGTAAGAAATAAATTTAGAATCTTCTACTAACTGTTTTAATAATGTTCTTATTAGCAATGTTATTAAACAGAAAGTAAGGTGCCCCCTTTTATGTCTTCTTTTTATCATAAACATTTTTTAAAATTGCGTTTGTATAGAATAAACAATAAACAAAAACTTACTTTATCATTAACAACTTATAAATTATATATTTGGTTCAGGTATCTACTTAATTTCTCAATTGCGTTAAGGTATATTAAATTATCAATAAACAAAAAAACTCTTTTTTGTTCTCATTTTATAACTAAAAATATTTTAAGTGTTGAGTGGTGTTTGGAAGTTATGTGCAGTCTTGTTTTTTTTTAGATATGGGATATGGACCATTTTATTACTAATATTTGTTATTATTTATTTTTTTTGTTTTTTTTTTATTTTCATTGCATGGTCATAAGAAAAACATGGTCCAAATCTCAAAAACTACAAGACTTGTGCTATGGCAAGTACGGCCAAAAATGTCATCCCTGAAAGTCTGCACCTAGCTTCTAAACACCCAGCATTTATTTGTTTCTTCAAGTATCTACTAGTTTCTATTATTTAATAAAATCTACAACTTGTTTTTCAAATTAGGAACTTAAGTTTATTTTCAGTCTTTTGAATCAACTTAATTATACTTATTATAATTTTTAATATCTAAATAATCTTACTTAGACTGATTCCTGTAAGAAAAAAATTTTGAAACTTCTACTAACTTGTTTTAATAATGTTCTTATTAGCAATATGTTATCAAACAGAAAGTAAGGTTCCCCCTTTTATGTCTTCTTTTCATCATAAACATTTTTAAAAATTGTGTTTATATAGAATAAACAATCAAAAACTTACTTATAAATTAACAACTTACAAATTATATATTTGGTTCAGGTATCTACTTACTTGATTTCTCAATTGCGTTTAGGTACATTAAAATATCAATAAACAAACAAAAATATTTTTTTGTTCTCATTTTATAACTAAAAATATTTTAAATGGTGGGTGGTGTTCGGAAGTTATGTGCAGTCTTGTTTTTTTGGGATATGAGATATGGACCATTTCATTACTAATATTTGTTATTATTAATGTTTGTGGTTTGTTTGTTATTTTCATTGCATGGTCATAAGGAAAACATGGTCCAAATCTCAAAAACTACAAGACTTGTGCTATAGCAAGTATCGTCTAAAATGTCATCCATGAAAGTCTGCACCTAGCTTCCAACCACCCAGCATTTATTTGTTTCTTCAAGTATCTACTAGTTTCTTTTATTTAATAAAATCTATAACTTGTTTTTCAAATTAGGAACTTAAGCTCCTTTTCAGTCTTTTGAATAAACTTAATTATACTTATTATAATTATCAATTTCTAAATTCTTTAAAATCTTTAGTGATGTCAAGTGAAGAGCAGTTGTATTTCCAACCTTCGTTAGTTGTACGAGATCTGAAAAGCTTCTTCAAGTCATAGTTAACCTTTACGTCGGAGAGTATTGTAATTTCTTGTTTTCTGTCGTTTGGTAAGCTATGCGACATGACATTGTTGCTACATGATGGTTCTAATGGATCCATTTCAAAAGTTTCAGCTTCGGCCAGAGGCTTGTCTTCGTCCTTATTTTCATTGATATATACACTTTGTATTTCTTTCTGCTCCTTCTTACGTAGGTAGTATGCTTTGGAATTCTGACGCCACTTCTCTCGCTGTTTTTTCTGTTCTTTAACGCTTTTCATCCTTATAGCCGTCACCTGCTTATTTTTCTTTTTCTTTAAGTAATTTTCTTTGTCTTTTTCTTTTCTACGCTGACTAAGTTCTGGATCTGATTTTATTTTATCATAACGTAATTTACTGGCTTTTCTTTTCGCAGATAAAATTTCTTCTCTGGTTTTTTTATTCGTCTTAGACATAATTTACCTACAAGAAAGTAACACGTAATCATTACAACCCATAAGAACACATTTTAACTAAATACAACTGAAACTGACTGTCATTACCTAAGAGTAAGATGTAACTCAACGCACGTAAAAAGAGCCCGGGCGGCTAGTGGAGGAAGTACGTTTGCGCAGGTACATCGCCAGCTCTTTTTACTTGCGTCAAGCTATAATAAACTTTATATTTATCATTCCTCTGTCCTTATATCATTCCTCTGTCCTTTTATCATTCCTCTGGCAAATCGATTGAAAAATCGATATGTGAATTTCACGTACCACTAAATTCGGGCTTGCAATTGCTTCGATCGCTTATTTGGGACAGTTTTGTAAGTGTTCTAGTAAATGTTTCTACAGCAATAGTGTGTTTATCTTCTATCCCATTGTTGTCAAACAACTACGTACTTACGGCTACTTTTTTGTACTCGAAAAGATCGAGTAACTAGTTTCATAATTTTTACGTATCTATCAAAAAAACTTACCTGAAGAGCGGTGAAATGATCAACTTTTAAGATTGCGAGCCAAGCAGAGGACACGGCGACAAGGCGCAACAGGCGCGCGACCCGCGACCACCCACTACAAAGTCTGACCGCGTACTGACTGACGGTCGTCACAGACACGCGCTATAATATGTTGCTGTACTCTTCTGTCTTCTGTCTGTGACGACCTTCACACGAGCCGCACGGCGCGGGCGGCGGCGCCTTTGAATCGATTTCGCGCGGATAGCGGGGAATTCACACCACTATTTCGCTCTTGTGACGTCACAGTAGGTGGAAAAAAAGTGACACGGTTGGTTTTCATACAGATTGAGGTGTTTACGTTATCGAGTTAAAATAAAGGTCTGTGGGTATAAAATTGGGTGTAAATGCGCAAGATTAATTAATCTAATACCGTGGCAGAGGGGAAATGCTACCGCAAGGCGAGTCCCTATTAAATTGTCTAAGCACCACATCAATGACATTCTATTCTACAGGCTGCAAAGTTGAGATGGGGCACAAAGGGCAGCACCAGAAACATTATCTAAACTATTATAAAACTGTAACAGAAGTGTGTCGGTACATTGAAGATATTTACAAAAAAAATATTACGATATGATTTTTAGATGTCCCTGATTCCAAATCACAATTTTTTTTATTTTTTGTCTTTCTGTTTGTTTGTAAACATGTAGTCATCGAGAAAGACTACAATTTTCACAAAACTTTTTTTTCATCCCATTCGATCCTCTTACTGATAAGGAACGTACCTAATTCTCTATGAGGTCAACCGAGGTCGAGGTATAAGAACTCTCAGAAAACGCAAAATAAATTCCCGTACATTTAGTAGGAAAATAACAGAGTGCTAGTAGACACTATATAGTACAGTAAGTGTGTACAGGTACAGAGTATAGTACAGACCATGGGTGGGTGGTTGAGGGGCACGCAGAGGCCGATGTCGTCCACGTTGAGCTGCAGGAACAGGGTGCTAAGATGCGGCGCCGCCATCGTCGACGTCAGCTGAACCTGCGGCGTAGAGTATACCGCGTCAGATCATGCTTCAGTCAGTACGAACCATCGACATATAAAATAAGGGACGCCGGGTCTAGTACAAAATTCTCGGAAAAATGTCCGATACTAACCTAAACAAACTTAAATACGAGTATAGTTAATATAAACCACCTAAAAACATTGAAAAAGCTGAAATTCTTTTTCATTTTGCTTGCGTAGTTTTAACCCCATCCGATGCATCGGGGCAGGGCGCGCGACGCGAAATTGGTTATCTTTATATGTTTTGGCGCTCTTTTGGTACAGACACTTTTGACCGCGGACATCGCGACGTCCAGTAGTTGGTAAGACAATGGCAGGAAAATATCGATTGTGACGTGTGAAAGTATTAATAGCGCGATCTGGATGTACCTAAATCTCTTGTGCGCCTGTAGACACACGTGGCGCCTTAATAGTTTGCCTGTGGCCACACCCACAACGTGAAGTGATCTAGGAAAGCCTATAATGTGAGAAGAGAGGAGAGACGTTACCTTCTCGAAGACCTGCTGCGTGGCGGCGAGCACCTCGGTGTTGAGGCTGAGCCGCTTCTCGTTCCAGTACTCGTAGGCGTTCTTGTAGTTGAGCCACACGAGGATGGCCTTGTCGACGGCGACGGGCTGCACGTAGACGAGCGGCCGCTTCAGCGTTATCAGCACCACCTCCTTGTCCTCGCCGCACACCGTCTCCTCCTGGAACGCGTTCCGCATCGCTGCGAACGTACCGAACGTACTGTACATTAGTGTTATGTAATGTATCTACGCACGTTAGGTTCACGAACACTACGAAAGAGCTTATATCTGCGGCTAAACAAATGGAACGATTCAGCTTTATCAAAGAATACTTGCGTTTCTTATACACGGTTTAGATGACAGTACCAAAGATCATAATTTTTAATTGGATGTTCTTATTATTCAATTTTATTCTTATTCTAGATAATATGTTTATCTATAAGAGGTCACCGTGTAACTTAACCTGTTGCATCATAATCCTATACATTTATGGTGTTCGCCAAATATTTACAAGACCTCAGATTTTTCTTCCCGAGTGTGCAGACCCTCTAGCATGATTTTTCTACTTGTGCGCGATTCGGCTTTTTTCCATACTACAAGTCGCGGCAAGCGCGGCTTTCGCTCTCCGAAAAGCGCGGGAACAGGTTATTTTGTATGCAGCGTAGGCGCGTCGCGCGCGTGTAGAGAAATACTAGACCTACAGGTTTCGTTAGGATGTCATCCAGTATTACGAATGGTATAGGTCTACCAGAATCTCATGGTACAAAAAAAAAGGGGATTTTTACATGGTAATGTTAAACTGTCATCTGTGTATAGATAACTTTTGGATTTCGCATGACATTTTGTATATTTCTTTTCTTTTCATAAATAATTATATTTTGCATGAAATTTTAAAATTGTATAAAACTAGCTTTAAATTATTAATATTTTATATGCCCTGTGTGGTAGAACATTAGAACCATTTTATTCATCATGTCATCTGAATGTACCTATGTTCTTACAAATTAAGTTCTGATTCAGATTCTAGTTAAAGTAGTCCCTTTATAAACTGCATCTCTTGCTGCGTGTTTGTCAATCGCGTGACCGCGTCGCTACAATGACAATTAACAGGCGTTTGTATCCATTCAAACCTGTGATTGTAGCGATGCATACGCACGTTTATACAGATGCAGATGCGCGTGTGCATTGCTACAAAGGCTGTCGACGAACGACTAATCAAATATTATGAACGTTTTGCATCGATGCTGTATCGCGTTTGCATCGATGCTGCATTTCGACTGGATCGATGCAGAAACACTGCAAAAAGTCGCAGTGTGTAAAGGGCCCTAATCCAATTACCCCAATGTTGCATACTCTAAGGCCGCGATCCGAATTGCGCCAAAATCGATTTTAGCGTTCTCAAACGCGTCCCGATTTGGTGAAAGCGCGATCACGTTAGACGGCGTGACGTCATTGATGACGTCATTATCAGCGCCATCTTGGAATTTCTGCGCCCATGCTCCACAGCGATATCACCGTGAGCCTTATGTCAAACCCAAAGAGTAATGTCAAACCACTGTCACTGTCAATGTCAAACTGATGTTTTATGGCGGTTTTTGATACAATATAACGTGAATACAACTGTCAGTGGTTTGAGACCGGAAAAAGCGGTCCGATTTGAATAGCGCCGTAAGTTGTGAAATCGCGCTTTTTGTTTCGGACCAGCGATTATGGACGTTAGCACTGTGAGCCATGAAATTGTGAATCGGACCGCGGCCTAAGATTTGATTTTCCTTTTTGTTATCAGATCCTGGTACAGCGTACCAGTAGGTTGGTATCGTAGTAGTACAGTACAGTAGACGTACCTATCCTGGTGTTGAAGAAGGCGTACTGCTGGAACTCGGGCTCGGCCTCCTCGAACATGGCGTTGCGGATGAGCTGGCCGAGGCTCAGGTTGAGGTCGACGTGCGCGCGCGCGAAGAGGCGCGCAATGTGCGGCGCGGGCACGTTCTGCACGCGGTTGCTCAGCTCCAGCTCCACGGCGCCCGTCTCCAGCCGCACCGCGCTGTTGCTCGGCGTCGTCGCCGTCAGCTGGATGCGCTGAGAGGTGCCCGCAACCACATGTGATACATTACAGCGTGCAGCGCCGTCTTAACCGGGGGTGCAACGAGTGCGAGCGAGACACGAATACGGATTTGCCTACATTTTACGCCACGATCCTGCTAGAGTCAATTTCGTAACTCACCCCGAGTTACGAAATTGGTGGGAGGCAGAGAGTATCCATACTGTGTGTAGGTAATAATACTCTTTCTTATACTATGGTAGAATTCTTAAGAGGGCTATCGCATTCCAGTGGCACCCTCATCACATTAAAAAAGATTTTTCAATAAAGAAAGCATAAATTTAAAAAAGTGCTCAACAGATAAACTACAAAAGCCTTCAAGCTATTTTTATAGAATACTTTTATAGGTTTTTAAAGGTCTAAATATACAAATTTTGAAAAAAGAAAAAAAACGGCCGCTTTTGTTTTTATTCGAAATTGTCTAAAAGTGGAATGTTTAGAACCTATAAAAGTATTGTATAACAATGGCTTTTGTAGTTTATCTGTTGAGCACTTTTTTAATTTAGGCTTTCTTTATTGAGAAATCTTTTTTAATGTGATGAGAGATAACTAGATTGTTTTCCACCAAAACCGTGGATAGCAACTCTAAAATGTTTGTTTCTATAATCACATAACTGTCGTCGTAGAATTAGTGAGAGAGGTAGTAGGTACCTTGATCCTGATGGTGAGTGAGAACAGTATCCTGCTGAGCGCGGAGGCGGAGGCCTCCTCCTCGTTCCACAGCGGCACCGGCTTCTCCCCGCCGTACACCTTCTGTACCACCTCGTTCACTTCCTGCAATACAGATTATAGAGCGACCAGGGGCTAAATAAGGCGCCAGAGCGATCACCACTTGAAAAGTGCTGCTGTTTTTATGTAAATCCAAGACCGATAGTAGATACTGATTCTCCATTAGTGTAAAATCCCACGTAACCCGACTCCTCTCCTAAGTAGCCGGGTTTCTCTATTCGTTCCTAATGAAAAGATCCATTGGCGTCATATCTAAAGTATTTGTCTAAAGCTAGTCTAAAGTCACAGAGGTGTTTTGAATCATGCCCGTACTTCACACAAGGTGGAGGCCATATTGAAAATGTATTGAAGCATTCTTTTTATTAAGCACGATACCTACCAGATTACTTACAAATTATATGAGCAACATTTTATTAAAGAATAACTTCTGCTGAGGCGATTTGTTTCATCGAATACAATGAAATGATCCTTAAACGAAATTGAATCGCCCAGCATTGAAAAAAATTACTCAATTTTGGATTTCCCCATACTGTCGCAGCTATATTAAGATGAATTAAATACCTTCATAAAGACTTTCTGCACAAAGACGAGATGGTTGAGCAGGTCCGTGGAGAGCGTGTGCTCGAAGAGGCCGATGTCGGCGGTGGCGGCGAGGTACCGGCCGGCGCGCAGCACGGCGCCCGGCTCGTGCTCGTGCGCGTGCTCGTGCGCGTGCTCGTGCTCGTGCTCGTGCGCGTGCTCGTGCTCGTGCTCGTGCGCGGCGCGCTGGTCGAGCGCGCGCGCCGCCACGTGCACGGCGGGCAGCGCCACGGAGGCGCCGGCGGGGATGTTGGCCTCGCCCTGCGGCCGCGTCACGAAGCTGAGCGAGTGGCTCGGCAGCTCCACGGTGAAGTGCGCCTTGTGCCCCGTCACGCCCGACCCGTTCACCGACTCCATCTTGTACTGCGCCTGCAGCGACGGCAGCAGCGCCGCCGTTATACTGACGCTCTGCACCGAGGGGGAGTAGCTCGTTATTATAGGTAGAGATACATACGGCCCGCATCGTTCTACGATGACGATGTGAATCATAATTTTAGCTGAAATACGTCCACAGCTGGACATTATGTCTCTGCCGACTGTGTATAATTTTATTTTGAACACCTTACTGCAGAGATGGCACGTTTTAGATGGTATATCACGGGGTTTAACGCTGGCCACTGTGCTAGATTGAATTTGGAACACATAGCCACTAAATAGTAAAATAAGCAAAGCGATAGGATTTTATTCTATCCCGGGTATTAACGAGAGACAGACGTATTGTTCGATTGTAATTTTATCTAAAAGAAAATATACTCGTCTACAAATCATCAAGTGTATTTCTCCTACAAAACCTCTCGCAGCCAAGCCAGGTGCAGTATGCACTCCATCACAACATTACACATATCGACTCCTCGAGGTCTTTATTAGCGGCAGCATGACGAAAGCGAAGAAGTGATAGAACGAGAAAATTGAGATGAGCTCTCATTTTGGCATGCTCAAAGTAGCAGACAGATATACATAGCGATCTTGCACGTTTTCTCGAAGACAGCATGCTAGACTCACATGTTGTCGGTCCATCGACCCGAGAGCCGTCCCAAATAGACATTTCTATATCGAATATACATTATACTTATAGCGTTCTTTTTAATATTATGCAGACTGTTTTTTAAGGGGATGCTCAAACCGACAAACTAAACATCTTTCTTTATTAGACCAACATTGAATGAAATCGCGAAAAAAAAAACCAGCTGTTTCATACTAAACTGTAAATCTTGGAAGATTTCTCGAGCAAAATGTATGGAACAGCTGATTTTAGAGAATACTAGCGTTAACCCGCGACTTTGTCCGTACAAATTATATACCAGATTTTAAGTCAAATCATAAGCTATCAAACAAAAAAAGTTTCATCAATCGGTTCAGTAGTTTTCGCGTGATGCTCGTTCAAACACACAAAGCAAAACATTATTTTTTTAAATTTACAGTTTTATAATAGGAGAGGAAGGAGGAGTAGTAGAAATTATGGGGTAAGCAGGTTGTATTTCATCACGTAATACAACTTTGTCTACTAGGTATTTAGAGGCGTAGTATCTTGACAAAATCGTGTCATCTACCTATTAGTTTCATAATAGTTTAGATTGTAGAGAAAGTTTTTCAGTTTGATAGTCTGAGCATTCCCGTAGCGATAATATCGTACTACAGCAATTAATATTGAAGTGCACTGTAATGCAACCTCTTTTTTGTTCAAATTATATTATATTCTATCTTCTCCTTGAAAAACCTTCTGTTATCGTTATGACGTGATTACGTTTTGTTCTTGTGGTAGTGAAAAATAAATTGTTTCTATAAAATATTGCTTTCTACTTAGGCTAGTTAAATAAACCGAAAATACTAAAGAGCGAGGCCTCTACTCTTCACATAGTGATAGACGAGAACTAAGTCTCGCTATTGGCTATGTGCACGACACTAGCGCCATCTAGCGCAATACGGCCCCGTGGATTATTTTACATAAAATGTTAGAATAAAGTTTGTTATTTTAATTTAAAATAAAGTCAGAACTAAATAAATGAGCAATATTGACGATATTAAAAATGTTATAATACCTAACTAGCTGGGATTCCCATTCTTTATTACAAAATTCTCATACAAACTTTCACCACCGTTTTCACACATTTGGGGGTTGAATTGCGAAAAATATTTTTTTTGTGAACACCTAGATGGCAATAAAAACATCCCTGCGAAATATTAAGTATTAGTATTTGCTGTTTTGGATAATTGAGTATTGAGTGAGTGTGCGGATTTGCATATTGAAGCAAATCTGACACAGTTTCGCCGTCAGTAGTTCAAATTTCTGCCACAGCGTGCGCTGCGATCGACTTGACAGTTCCCAACACCCACTTCGCACATAGCCAATAAAGCAATAAATAAAGCAGGGCAGTACAGTACCTGGACTCCGATGGAGAACTGCAGCTGCAGCGGGTGCAGCAAGGGCGCGGAGGGGGGCGGGGGCGCGCGGCGCGGCTCCGGCGAGTGCGGCGCCGGCGGCGGCGCGTCCGGCGCCCGCGTCAGCCGCGACGCCGACCGCGTCACGCCCAGCTCCTGCGAGTCACCGTTACCGTTACCGTTACCGTTAGCGTTAGCGTTACCGTTACCGTAGCGCACCGACCCACCACTGATCAACTCGCTACGACACAGGCGAATTAACTTGGCACCTGACTCACACGTGGCTCGTTATAAAAATCTCGGAAAACTCGGAAAGAATAACTCGAAAATGCTAAAGCGCAGGAACACGTGCAACGGTAACTGAAATGCTATGCTACGGCCTCACACGGCGACGGCGGGGTCCCGCGGGGGGTAGCAGAAGGGGTGTCAAATTCCAAGCCACGTGCGAGCCAGGTGCCAAGTTAATTCGCCCGGGTTTGTTTTCGAAAAGATAAATGATCTAGTTAGTGGTTGGGAACTGCTCTAAACTTGCACTAAAGCGTGAATGATACAGAGGACACGTAAGGCAAAAGTGCGGGACGGACGTGGCGCAGACATCCATGCCGGGCCACTTGAGTATAATTCACGATGCGTTGCTTGCATACATTTCGTATGAAAAACTTTTGAAGCGGCACGTACCAAAAGTGTTCTGTACCTTCATCTTATGACTTTTGTGTATGTTTCACACCTTACATTGGCATTTGTGTTGACCTCTTTGGATAGCTGTTGTCGTCATACATTGATACCTGCACGCAAGCGATACTGGTTAATGATAACAATGTCCGGTTGGGTTCCGATCCCTATCACTGATCTCCGCTACCCAATCCGCCGCGTAGTCCCAGCAACGTCCATTGCTGAGGTCTGTTCTCTTTAGGGATGTTCCTCGAGCAGGTAGCTTAAATTCTTCACTGATTCGGTAGACTTATCAGGGCGCTTCGCCGTCACGGGTGTGGTCCCCTTATAGTTCGCAGTAATACGCAGTCGATGCTCCCTGAATAATGCTGTATTAGTCAGTTCATAAATAAAATAAAAATAACGGATACCTACGGAGTACCATAGAAGACATCTCATTTAGGTAAGTATTATGTTTGTGTCGTTATGACTCGAATGAGGATCTAAGCTATTCAGCAAGCTATCGGAGCGAGCATCATTTACTGAAACAAAATGTAATTAGTATGCGCAGCTAACAGCCAGCGGCGGCTCACACCTGCAGCGTGTCGGAGAGCTGCCTGCTGGAGCGCGTCATGACGCCGTGCAGCGCCACCGGGTGCTGCGGCAGCTCCACACGCACGAGCCCCACGCTGGCTCCCACGAGTACCGGCACACACCTGCAGCGTGTCGGAGAGCTGCCTGCTGGAGCGCGTCATGACGCCGTGCAGCGCCACCGGGTGCTGCGGCAGCTCCACACGCACGAGCCCCACGCTGGCTCCCACGAGTACCGGCACACACCTGCAGCGTGTCGGAGAGCTGCCTGCTGGAGCGCGTCATGACGCCGTGCAGCGCCACCGGGTGCTGCGGCAGCTCCACACGCACGAGCCCCACGCTGGCTCCCACGAGTACCGGCACACACCTGCAGCGTGTCGGAGAGCTGCCTGCTGGAGCGCGTCATGACGCCGTGCAGCGCCACCGGGTGCTGCGGCAGCTCCACACGCACGAGCCCCACGCTGGCTCCCACGAGTACCGGCACACACCTGCAGCGTGTCGGAGAGCTGCCTGCTGGAGCGCGTCATGACGCCGTGCAGCGCCACCGGGTGCTGCGGCAGCTCCACACGCACGAGCCCCACGCTGGCTCCCACGAGTACCGGCACACACCTGCAGCGTGTCGGAGAGCTGCCTGCTGGAGCGCGTCATGACGCCGTGCAGCGCCACCGGGTGCTGCGGCAGCTCCACACGCACGAGCCCCACGCTGGCTCCCACGAGTACCGGCACACACCTGCAGCGTGTCGGAGAGCTGCCTGCTGGAGCGCGTCATGACGCCGTGCAGCGCCACCGGGTGCTGCGGCAGCTCCACACGCACGAGCCCCACGCTGGCTCCCACGAGTACCGGCACACACCTGCAGCGTGTCGGAGAGCTGCCTGCTGGAGCGCGTCATGACGCCGTGCAGCGCCACCGGGTGCTGCGGCAGCTCCACACGCACGAGCCCCACGCTGGCTCCCACGAGTACCGGCACACACCTGCAGCGTGTCGGAGAGCTGCCTGCTGGAGCGCGTCATGACGCCGTGCAGCGCCACCGGGTGCTGCGGCAGCTCCACACGCACGAGCCCCACGCTGGCTCCCACGAGTACCGGCACACACCTGCAGCGTGTCGGAGAGCTGCCTGCTGGAGCGCGTCATGACGCCGTGCAGCGCCACCGGGTGCTGCGGCAGCTCCACACGCACGAGCCCCACGCTGGCGAGCGCCGCCGCCGCCATGGCCTGCCGCCCCGGCTCCCACGAGTACAGCGCCTGCGACTTGCCCACCGACACGCGCACCACCGTCCTGCGACACGAGGATACAACATTAACAGCCGCCTCCCGTGAGCATGGCACGCGACCGGACGGGAAGGTAACGTACTGGTGGTTGGGCGCCTTGCCCTCGAGCAGCACGATCATGGAGCGGCCGAGCGTGCCGGAGAGGGAGCACTGGCGCGCGCGCGAGGCGGACAGCGCGCCCTGCAGCGAGGTCAGCTCCGCCTCCAGCTTGAGGCCGGAGAGCGAGGCGAGCAGGCGCGTGCGGTGGATGCGCGCCGTGCCCACCACCACCACGCCGAGCGGCGCCGCGGCAGTGCCGGCGACTGCGGTCACCCCCGCGCCCGCGCCCGCGCCCGCCCCCGCCCCCGCCGCCGCGCCCGCACTCGCGCCCGTCGGCGCGTCGCGCGGCGTCACCCGCGTCCTACCCATATCCCTGCTCACGCTGAACCTGCGACACACAACATTACATTAAAGTCGGCTCCATAGCAGCTGCGGAACACGCAGGTCGCTTGCTCACAATGGGGCTGAAATTTGGCTTTTGTAGACATAGAAATTTAATTTTTAAAGGGTCTTCTTTTTTATTACTTGAAAATACTTCAGCAGACCTACAATGCGCAAAAACATCCACTATCATAAACAGCAATACGAACGGCAAAATAATAGTACATTACTGCAGCGGCCAGCAACATACGTAAGTCCATCAATGCCTAGTTGTGGCCAAGGCTTGTATAGTACTTTTCTCAAATAATGCGCGGAAATTAAAACAGTAAATTTATTTATTTTAGGAAAACTTACGGACTAATTACAGGATAGTAGAGTATCAACATTTTTTAAAACAACATTGCCAACTAAAAGTTTCCACAGATAAATTTCATTCGTTTTACATACTTTTGTGAGTGAAAATACAAATTTAGTATCCAATAAAACTAATAAGAAATTACATTACTAAAAGCTCAGAGTTTGCTGGTACTTCAAACCATCCACAAAAGAAAAGGAATTATATTAACTAAAAAGTAAAAGTAAAGAGGTGCCGAGTGAGCCGCTAACTCATTAACCGAGGTAGGTATTTTTCAGTAAGTACTCGTTTAACCGAGGTCGTGCTTGTGCAAAACAAATCAAAGTCTAGATCAACCGAGACACCATTAAAGCTATTAGCGCTGCGCAGTAAGAATGCATTTGAGTCTTAGCAAGGGGAACGTGTAACAAGGGACGTTGCCTAAGGCCTAATTGATTGGTACGAAGACATATTTTAGAGATTAGATCTGGGCTGTCAATGGATCCATTCGAGATATTTATCAAGTAGCAAATGTCGCTAATATTACGTCGGTGTTCAAGGGGAAGAAAGTGGTAGCGCTTGCAGCGGTGTTGATAGTCATCTGACCATTGCCGTGCTTTAAATTCAAGAAAACGCAAGAATCTTTTCTGAATACCCTCGATACGTGCCTTATAGACCTCATATCGTGGGTTCCATACCTGAGATGCATATTCCAAGTGACTGCGTACGAAGGCGCAATACAGTATTTTGAGTGACTTCAAATTAGTAAATCTCACCGTAGATTTATTTTATTTTATTTTATTCATTTTAGGAAAACTTACGGACTAATTACATGATAGTAGGGTATCAACATTTTTTAAAACAACATTGCCGACTAAAAGTTTCCACTAAAAGTTCTGATAATAAACCCTAAAGCCTTAGAAGCTTTACTTACGATAAGGTCGATATGTTTATCGCATAGAAGTTTACTGTCGTGACTTTACTCAAATAATTCTCGGAAATTAAAACTCTTTTCAAAATCAATGACAAATAACGAACAACAATATATATATATTTTTTTAATAAACAGCTTTCTATTTGTAAGCCAGTTCGAAATTTAAATAAAACCTTTGATGAGTTACCTCCTTGGTCGCCATGTTTCGGAGAAAAAGATCGTTCGATTTTTAAATTACACGACAGATATGAGTTTACTATGTAATTTACTTGGCCGCTAAACACGACAGATATGGATTTTCATACAACATTGCCGGCCGCTGCGCGCATGTATTTGGTCAGTACAGCAATTTCGATTTATCTCGAAGAAGGTTGTCAAAATAATACTCACATTTCCAAGCATGTTTGAGAAAATATTGTTTTTAGAAAACTTTGTATGGAGTGGACATGATAAATTAAGATATATCAGCTATTTTATTTTATTTTATTTTATTTTATTCATTTTAGGAAAACTTACGGACTAATTACATGATAGTAGGGTATCAAAATTTTTTAAAACAACATTGCCAACTAAAAGTTTCCACAGATAAATTTCATTCGTTTTACATACTTTTGTGAGTGAAAATACAAATTTAGTAAGTATCAATAAAACTAATAAGAAGTTACATTACTAAAAGCTCAGAGTTTGCTGGTACTTCAAACCATCCACAAAAGAAAAGGAATTATATTAACTAAAAAGTAAAAGTAAAAGTAAAGAGGTGCCGAGCTATCACCGTGCTATCACACAATTGACCGTTTAATTCCTTATTATCTATGAATTATTATTTTTGTCTTCTTTTTTCTGTGTCTATGAAAGCCAAATTGGGGAGTTGACTACATAAAATAATTTATTAGCAAAATTAAACTACTCACATAATTCACTTCAGCAACATGCGTCGTCAACCATACATAAAATATATTTTAGTTTTAACTGCTCAGTAAATAAACCGTTTGAAAATAACGCTAAACTCACATTTTCAGTAATTCTGTTGCTTGAATACTATTTTTAATATCTGGATAAACTATAAAAAGTATCAAAACGACGACGAAAAACAATGACGTCACTCTCCAAATTTTAGTACAATATTTCATACAATGCACGCGTTTTGACGTTTGATAAAGAGTTGTTAATTTGACTAGTTGGAAACTCGCGGATTGCAATCCACAGTGCGGCGGCGCGCTACAAACCTGTGCGTGATGGTCTCGGCGTCGGGCATGTGCGCGTACAGGTCGAGCAGCAGGTAAACGGTGCGCCAGCAGCGCGGCGCCAGCTTGTCGGCGGCGCCGCTGAGCGCAGGCGCAGGCGCAGGCGCGGCGCTGCCCGGGCTGGCCGCGCCCGCCGGCGCCGGCGCCTCCGCGCTGAACATCGGCGTGTGCGCGCCCTCGTTCAGCGAGCTGTAGCCTGCGGGGTGCCGCCTCTCACGTTACCGTTTTACAATCGAGCACACGATTCATCATGATCGGAGCGTATACATGGACGCTCAATAAACATAAATTCGATCGTTACGATCGTAAGTTTATTAGTATTGATTGGATCTTCGGTGAAAAAAACATCACTAGCAAACTTAAATTCACTGAAGATGAAATTCGGATGCGTAAGTATTCGGATTTTTTGAACCGATCCTCATTGGACACACGATGGTGAGCTGACGTCCATAACATTAGTCCGCTTGGAGTGTTAATCTGCCGTTAAGTGTATGCGAAGGTGAGCTCGAAAAAGAGGAGGGGGGGGGGGCTCTAATGGTGACTTTTTTTAGTTTTTCGCTTATTTCTAGAAATCCGTAATTAGTCGTATCGAAATGTTTTGTAATGACAAATTAAACCGGACAAAATTTCCTACAAAACAAATGATATTTTGCATTTTTGTCATAGGACTTAACCTTTGAGAGCTACGGGGCCGAGAAAGTAACAGCATTTCAAAAATTATGAAATTTGTATGGCAACTCTCATGAAAGTTGAAGATAAAACGGCCCCGTAGCCCTAAAAGGTTAAGTCCTATGACAAAAATACATAGCACTCGCAGCACTTCGCAGCTTTGTCTGTCTGTCTAGGTATCTAAGGGTGCGTCCACATCTGACGAACCCGCCGCGAATGCGCAGCTCGCGAGCGGCTCGCGAACGGCGTGCGACCTGCGCAGTAGCGACACACAAGAAAAAAAATGTACGCGCCGTTCGCCAGATGTGGACGCCCACTAAGAAATTATAGTAAAATGTGTGTCGTACTCACCGAGCTTGCCCTTGACGCTCTTGCCGGTGGAGCGCAGCTTCTGCGCGAAGGACTGGGGGCGGCGGCGCGGCGCGGGCGGGGCGCCGGCTCCAGGCGGGAGGGGGAGGGGGTGCGGCGCGGGGGGCGCGGGGGGCGTGGCCGCCGCCCACCGCCCCTCCGGCTCCTTGTCCAGCGAGCTCAGGCTCACCAGGTTCTCGCGGAAGTCCGACACTGAGACACGCACGACACGACTATGTATAGACGATACTGATTCATACACGAACTGCCTTCTTCTTGTAGTGCCATCTACATCTACTGTCGGAGATTGGCTATACGAACGGCCGTTCATATTGAAAGCCGAGATGCATTATCTAAATATATAAAAGAAGAAACTGACTGAATGACTGACTGACTGACATATCAACGCACAGCCCAAACCGCTGGGTCTAGAGAGTTCAAATTTGGAACGTAGGTTCCTTATGAGGTCGAGGGGTGCACTAACAAAGGATTTTTCAAAATTCACCCCCTAAGGGGGTGAAACGGGGGTCCAAAGTTTGTATGGGGAAACTTGTTTAATCTTGATTAGTTAGACTATTTTATTCGAAACTTCACAGGAGTACTACTATTGATAAATGAGTAAAAATGTGTTTCAGGTTTTTTGAGAATTCAACCCCTGAAAGGGGGAAATGGGGTGACAAAGTCTGAAAATCGAGATGAGGATGGTTTGTATGGTTTATCGGGTCGCTGATTACGAAAACAACAATGATTTTGAATTCCAACGTGGCAGACATGAAATACCATCATCCCCTGTTGGGGTGCGATGGGGTTGAAATGTCTAAATATCATTATGGGTGTCGTTTTTATGGTTTTTCGGGATGTTAATTGGGGATGAGTAGAGTGTGAGTAGGGGTGCCGTAGGGGGTGCGTAAGTGGTGAGTAGAGGGTGCGAAAGTGGTACGTAGAGGGGGCGAGTAGGGTGTGCGTAGGGGGTTGCGTAGGGGGTGCGTACGGGGTTAGTTTGGGTACCTGGGGGAAGCGTAGGGGGTGTGTAAGGGGGTGCGTAGGGGTGTGTAGGGGGTACAAAGGGGTGCGTAGGGGTGAGTAGGGGGTGCGTAAGTAGTACGTAGAGGGCGCGACTACTCGCGCCCACCCCCTACGGGTGCGTAGGGGTTGCGTAGGGGGTGCGTACGGGGTGAGTAGGGGTGCCTGGGGTGAGCGTTGGGGATGCGTAGGGGGTGTGTAGGGGTACGAAGGGGGTGCGTAGGGGTGTTTAGGGGGTGCGTAAGTGGTACGTAGAGGGGGTGCGTAGGGGGTGGGGTAGGGGGTGAGTAGGGGGTGCGTAAGTTGTACGAAGAGGGGGCGAGTAGGGTGTGCGTAGGGGTTGCGTAAGAGTTGCGTAAAGGGTGCGTACGGGGTGGGTTGGGGTGCCTGAGGTGAGCGTAGGGGTTGCATAAGGGGGTGCGTAGGGGTGTGTAGGGGGTACGAAGGGGGTGCGTAGGGGTGTGTAGGGGATGCGTAAGTGGAACGTAAAGGGGGCGAGTAGGGGGTGCGTAGGGGATGCGTATGGGGTGCGTAGGGGGTGGGTACGGGGTGAGTAGGGGTGCCTGGGGGGAGCATAGGTGGTGCATAGGGGGTGGGTACGGGGTGAGTAGGGGTGCCTGGGGAGAGCATAGGGGGTGCGCAAGGGGGTTCGTAGGGGTGTGTAGCGCGTACGAAGGGGGTGCGTAGGGGGTGAGTAGGTATGCGTAGTGGTGTGTAAGGGGTGGGTGGGGGTGCGTATTCTTGAGTAGGGGTGAGTAGTGGGCGCGTAGGGGATGAGTAGGGGGGTAGGTAGTCACAAAAACAGGTCAGTGGCACAAAAAAAAAACATAAACAAGTCCTAAGTCCACGCGTACGAAGTCGCGGGCAGCAGCTAGTAATAATAATAAAATATGTATCTATTCAAGTAACGAGGACTCATATTTAGTATATTCTTATTCTATGTTAGTAGGTTTTCCCTGAACAGTCATAAACTTGTTCAACATCAAGCCGAAAATATCCTGTTTTCAGCTTGACGTTGATTTTGGGACACTGTATAACGTATAGAAAGTTACCGGAGGAGGACGAGTGTTTGTTGTGTCTGTGCGAGATCTTGGTCTGTGTGCGGAGCTCGGTCTGCGTGTCCTTCACGTTCTGGTACATGTTGCTGATCTGATGCAGCAGCCGCAGTAGCGGCATGTTCACCTGCGGACAACAACGCACATTACTTGCACATTCAATAAACGATGGAATGTAGGATGTAGGGTTATGTAGTCAAACAACCCTTATACTTTCATCCATTCTGTCTGTTTGTCGCGAATCATGAGATCTTCACAAAATAAAAACGGGACCAACTCGGAGGAACCTTCAGAACGAAAAAAGAATCATCCAAATCGACAAATCGAGAACCTCCTCCTTTATTTGAAGTTTGTCAAAACAAACACAAAACTTATATCACCGGCACTAACTCAGCGGATGGAGGACAGACAACGTACCTGCTGCGATATGAACCGCACGCTGATGTTGAAGTTGAGCATGGTGCTGATGTGTTTCTTGAGCTGGCCGCGCGAGATGTAGAGCACGTTGCGCCGGCGCACCAGGTCCTCCACCGCCACGTCCGCCACCTTCTGCAGATCCACGTCGAGTGACACCTTCTCGCACAGGAACGCCGCCGTCTCCGTCCCTCCCGCGCCCGCGCCCGCGCCCGTCCCGCTCCCACCCGCGCTCGCGCTCGCCGTCGCTGTGGGGGACATACGACAGGTTACCGTAGGTTACCAGTTACTTCATAACAGATACAGCACTACACTAGAAAACGATAAGTTGCACGCTTTAATAATTTCTGCCAGACTGTTTGTGTGAAAATGTATCTTATAGCGCTTGACTCAGCATTGTTATTACTTCGTTCAGCGCGCGACGTACGCGACGTTGCCGTCTGGAGCGAGTGGCAGAATTCATACAAGAGCACCGCTCGCGATGCGCCAAAACGTAGGTACTTATCTCGGTTTCTACGGCCGAGAGACGGAGGCATGACGTCACACAGAACACCCCACACTACCGTACTTCCTCTTTCGTTTAAGCATGAGCAATTATAGCAGGAGAATACCTATAAAGTATACAAACATTGTTATTTTGTGCGCCTATGTATAAATATAAATGTCTTGCATGATATTACTGTAGCCGTAAGGATGTAATGTAAATGTGAATGTAAATAAATAGAATCACTCATGCTGCTCACTATCATACTCAATATCTGGTAATTGGATAATGAAACACATAACATTCATATAGGTTGGTTGATCCCTTGCATCCGAACCCTGCGTCGCACTAGACTACGCGCAAGTTCGCATTCTAATAGAAGACAGATCTAATCGAAGGATCGATCGCTACGCTAATGTTTATTCTAAAGTGACTGAAGTGCGGTACTCTGATACCATCAGCTACGCCTGCAGCAGCAGCGACAGCCGGCCACAGAGACATACCCTTGCCCTTGTGATGCTTGTGGTCGCGGGCGCCCAGCAGGTCGCTGACCACTATGTCGATGCGGAAGATGTCGACCCACGCCAGCAGCGACAGCTTCGACCCCAGCGACTCCAGCGCCGACGGCGCCGTTACCCCCTCCCCCTCCCCGCCGCTCTTGCTCTTCGATTCGCCTGCAACGCACATTACATTATTCAAAACCGTCATTCACCATCATTAAGTTTAGGTAATCGTCTGAGTAAAGATCGCGATCGTCTAAACATTTTCTTTAAAGTAAAACAGTTAAAGCCGGTGACTCTTCTGTTTTTAGTTTTAACTGAACCCACCCAACTCCTCGTTCGTTAATTTTCGTCTTTTCGCCGGGAAAATACTATACAGGATCTTCAAAATATAAGAATGAAGTACTTTTTATTCTGCGTAGACATGTCGGCCAATTTAAACACCGGAGGTAGGGATAGGCGAGACCGATGAGCGAAAGCTGATATTCGGGTGAAACTTATCTACGGGACCAGGAGGTAGTAGACTCACCCTGGGGCACCTGGTGGGAGGAGACGCCGAGCGCGGCGAGGAAGGGCTGGAACACGAGGTGCGCGTCGAGCAGCATCAGCGAGCAGGAGGTAGTAGACTCACCCTGGGGCACCTGGTGGGAGGAGACGCCGAGCGCGGCGAGGAAGGGCTGGAACACGAGGTGCGCGTCGAGCAGCATCAGCGAGCAGGAGGTAGTAGACTCACCCTGGGGCACCTGGTGGGAGGAGACGCCGAGCGCGGCGAGGAAGGGCTGGAACACGAGGTGCGCGTCGAGCAGCATCAGCGAGCAGGAGGTAGTAGACTCACCCTGGGGCACCTGGTGGGAGGAGACGCCGAGCGCGGCGAGGAAGGGCTGGAACACGAGGTGCGCGTCGAGCAGCATCAGCGAGCAGGAGGTAGTAGACTCACCCTGGGGCACCTGGTGGGAGGAGACGCCGAGCGCGGCGAGGAAGGGCTGGAACACGAGGTGCGCGTCGAGCAGCATCAGCGAGCAGGAGGTAGTAGACTCACCCTGGGGCACCTGGTGGGAGGAGACGCCGAGCGCGGCGAGGAAGGGCTGGAACACGAGGTGCGCGTCGAGCAGCATCAGCGAGCAGGAGGTAGTAGACTCACCCTGGGGCACCTGGTGGGAGGAGACGCCGAGCGCGGCGAGGAAGGGCTGGAACACGAGGTGCGCGTCGAGCAGCATCAGCGAGCAGGAGGTAGTAGACTCACCCTGGGGCACCTGGTGGGAGGAGACGCCGAGCGCGGCGAGGAAGGGCTGGAACACGAGGTGCGCGTCGAGCAGCATCAGCGAGCAGGAGGTAGTAGACTCACCCTGGGGCACCTGGTGGGAGGAGACGCCGAGCGCGGCGAGGAAGGGCTGGAACACGAGGTGCGCGTCGAGCAGCATCAGCGAGCAGGAGGTAGTAGACTCACCCTGGGGCACCTGGTGGGAGGAGACGCCGAGCGCGGCGAGGAAGGGCTGGAACACGAGGTGCGCGTCGAGCAGCATCAGCGAGCAGGAGGTAGTAGACTCACCCTGGGGCACCTGGTGGGAGGAGACGCCGAGCGCGGCGAGGAAGGGCTGGAACACGAGGTGCGCGTCGAGCAGCATCAGCGAGCAGGAGGTAGTAGACTCACCCTGGGGCACCTGGTGGGAGGAGACGCCGAGCGCGGCGAGGAAGGGCTGGAACACGAGGTGCGCGTCGAGCAGCATCAGCGAGCAGGAGGTAGTAGACTCACCCTGGGGCACCTGGTGGGAGGAGACGCCGAGCGCGGCGAGGAAGGGCTGGAACACGAGGTGCGCGTCGAGCAGCATCAGCGAGCAGGAGGTAGTAGACTCACCCTGGGGCACCTGGTGGGAGGAGACGCCGAGCGCGGCGAGGAAGGGCTGGAACACGAGGTGCGCGTCGAGCAGCATCAGCGAGCAGGAGGTAGTAGACTCACCCTGGGGCACCTGGTGGGAGGAGACGCCGAGCGCGGCGAGGAAGGGCTGGAACACGAGGTGCGCGTCGAGCAGCATCAGCGAGCAGGAGGTAGTAGACTCACCCTGGGGCACCTGGTGGGAGGAGACGCCGAGCGCGGCGAGGAAGGGCTGGAACACGAGGTGCGCGTCGAGCAGCATCAGCGAGCAGGAGGTAGTAGACTCACCCTGGGGCACCTGGTGGGAGGAGACGCCGAGCGCGGCGAGGAAGGGCTGGAACACGAGGTGCGCGTCGAGCAGCATCAGCGAGCAGGAGGTAGTAGACTCACCCTGGGGCACCTGGTGGGAGGAGACGCCGAGCGCGGCGAGGAAGGGCTGGAACACGAGGTGCGCGTCGAGCAGCATCAGCGAGCCCTGCAGCGGGTAGAGGCTGCAGGCCGGCAGCGGGGTCATCGACACCGGGTTCATCTTCGCCGCGGGGATCATCGGCTTCTTCGTCTTCGGCTCCTGTGGGGGGGGGGAGAGGGGCACGCGTATTACTTAGATAGAATCATGCGGTTCTCGACACGACGGACTTTATTAACAAAGAATAAGGGGTTCAGCAAAATTGACTCACCAACTACTGGACATAGGGTTTGTGCTCAAAAGTGTCCGAACCAAAGGAGAAACAAAACACATAAAGAGAAACAATTACGCGCCAGTCTTCGTTTGATTTACGGACTACGCGCACGTCTGCATGCAGTGCTGTAAGAATTCGTAAACCCTAAGCAAGCAACATAATCATAATCATTTATTGCGTTATGTAGTTACATAAGAACTTAAAACATGGTACAGTACACACATAAACACTGGAAGGGCGCAGCAATATCTTAAAACCAGGTCTGCCCAATATCAAACTGAACGAAAACATGTATAGTCATTCCTTACAATCGCACACCGATTGCCATAAGAGTGAAAGAGCTCGAAATACGTTCATCTGTTACGTCTGTTAAACCAATGTCACCACTTTCTTGAAGCGACCCACCTTTTAAACTAGGGATTGACTTTTACTATCGATGCCTTTATCGATGCAAAGTATCGAAATCTGCTATGTTTTTTCCACTTTTTTTTTTAGTTTTTGAGTAATAGTTTATTTCTTGCAAAAAAAAAATAGTGCCCGTACTACACTGAACGTAATTGTTAACTATTGTGGCGGCCTCATCACAAAATTTAAGATTTGAGACACCTTACCAATGGGCGTCGTTGCAAAGTTTTTTTCTAGGAGATTGCTAGATTGTTCCATTGTGTTCACGAGGAAAATTCAAAATTTGAAAATTAATTTCTTTTAAAGTAATAAGGAGGAAAAAGATGATCAAAAAGATGCAAAAGTATCTTTTAAAGGAATATTAAACTCTTGCGCCTGACTGTGGCTGTATCGGGCTCGATCCCTGGGCCTTTAAAAAAGGAAGGCACGGTCTTGACATGATTTTGAAATAATTTGACACACTTCTCTGTGTATCGATGATTTCATTCTATCGACAAACCTATGGAGAATGTGGTCCAACACTATTTGGTAGGTGAGTTGTCAAATCACAATTTTTTGCAAACAATATTACGGCTTTCTTATCAACCCAAAATATTGTACACAAATGTTATTGTTAGATCTGATAAACGAATACAAGTGAATTGTTTTTGTGAATTACAAGTGTATAAGAATGATAGTGTGTGATTTATGAAGTGATTTGTTGAAATTGATTTACCGGTTGAACGAAATTTGTAGGTTATGTTCCGCTAATGCCCATATTTGGCAAGAACAATCCACTGCAGCACACAATACTGTCGTTTTGGTACGTAGTATTGAATCGTTTTTTAAATTTTTTCGAAATAACAGCGAGATAACAATCCAATAGTAGGTAGGTCTTCCAGGTGGAAGACCGTAGGTACCAAAAGTGGCGCGCGCCCGTTCAAGATGGCATGTGTTCACTATTGACATCTCGTTTTCTCAAATGGACGTTTTTTCTGCATCTAAAATTATCCTATTCTTTGTATTCAAAATATTCCTGAAGGTTGTAGAAACATTTAGTTATTAAAAAGTATTTTAAAGCTTTGTGGAACAATGATGCCTTTTCTATATTTCTTATGCGTACAGGGAGTTTGTTAAAGATTTTAATGGACATGTAGTATACACCTGAGCTAACTAAATGCAACTTAGTAGTAGGTAGAGCCAATCTGTCTTTATGCCGAAAGTTGAGGTCTTTTACTAGTGGGTACAGGTTCTGATGTTTTTTAACAAAGTTACAGATTTCTAGAATATACATAGAAGTTAGAGTATAGTACATTACTGCAGAGGCCAGCAACAGAGGCATTGATGGACGAACGTGTAAATGTGGACCGAGGCGAAGCCGAGGCACACATACGTAAGTCCATCAATGCCTAGTTGTGGCCAAGGCTTGTATAGTACTTTTCTCAAACAATGCGCGGAAATTAAAACGGTAAATTTTCTCAAATAATTCGCGGAAATTAAAACTCTTTTCAAAATCAATGACGAACAACGAACAACAATTTGTTTTTTTTTTCAATAAACAGCTTTAAAAAAAAAAAAACATTTAAAATTTTGCAATCCAGTTCGAAATTTAAATAAATCTTTGATGAGTTACCTCCTTGGTCGCCATGTTTCGGAATAAAAGATCGATCCATTTTTAAATTACACGACAGATATGAGTTTAGTATGTAATTTATTTGGCCGCTAAACACGACAGATATGGATTTTCATACAACATTGCCGGCCGCTGCGCGCATGTATTTGGCCAGTACAGCAATTTCGATTTATCTCGAAGAAGGTTGTCAAAATAATGCTCACATTTCCAAGCATGTTTGAGAAAAGTATATTTTGATCTTTGAAGTGAGGCCTGCAACTCTCCATTTCATTTATATTTACTATAATTCGGATACATTTTTTCTGTAATATGAATAGTTGGTGAGCTTCTACACTAAACTAAAAAAATGTCATCATCATCACTCTACATAAAATGTCATCAGTTTCAATGTTTTTATGTTTTTATTGGGATTTAATAATCCCACTAAAAACATTGAAATACTAATGTATTCATTTATGTACGTTAGTCAGAGACATTTTTATCGAGAATTTTGTATTAGACTGCGTCCATAACTTATTATTATTATATTAAGTCAATGGTCAGCATGGATCGAGAAAATCGTTCGGTTGGAAATAATCTGTCGCAAATGATCGTTCGCACTCTCGAATCGGATAATAATAAAATGTAATTATTAGCGGGTAAACATTGGTAATCTAGTTCGACGTACCACCTTGATGGGGTCCTGCTTGGCCATCCACTGGTAGAGGTCCTCGCGCGCGCGGCCGCGCACGTCCTCGTCGCTGCCGCGCGGCGACCCGCTCGAGAGCGGCGAGTCCGCGCGCGCCGCCCCCGCCCCCGCCCCCGCCCCCGCCGCCGGCTGCTCCTGCGCCCCGCTCCCGCCCCCGCCCACGCCTTCACCCCCGCCCGCGCCGTACTCTGCGCCGCGCAAGGACAGGGTTAACACACGGGTACGCGCTGCGTTGTTTGTTGGTTGGGTTATTGTAAGCAAGGGTCGTTATGTAATACTGCGATCCTCGCTGGTTCATTGCGTTCGCCCCAAACTCACCCATATTTTACGCTTTGGTGGTCCAGTAGCGAGTAACCGTGCAGGAGACGATATGGTTCGATACCCGTCTAGGCGGACTCGTACCAACGAGTTTTTCGAAATTTATGTACGATTTGTAACACCATTGGCTTTACGATGATTTTTCGAAAATCGGTTTAAAGAATTTATTTACTCAAAAGAACATTGTTCACTTACATGAGTTTTGTTAAAAATAAGCTAATAAATCATTTCCGAAATCCACGCGGACGTGTCGCAGTCTTCTAAACCTAGCATAAATAGTTTAGGCCTTAGCGAGAGGAACGATAAAATCTTTAAACTAATACTTTGTCTATTGAATTATGATTCACGATTTCAAATTAGCTTCGGGGAATAAAAGTTGTTCAGCTCTTACGAGTTAGGTTAGGTTATAGCTATAACCTACGGTTCTTAGGTTTACTCCATTAATAATATACCGGTAGCTGAGCTTTTAGTATTGTCGGCGGTCGAACTTTTTACTAGTCCTATAGGAGAGTCTCCTACAGGACTAGTAAAAAGTTCGACCGATCAAAAAAAGATGGTATCGGAGCGCGAGACCCAAGAGTTCAATGTGAGGGACGTACCGGGCAGCCGCAGCTTGTCGACGTCGACGTCGTCCACGTCGAGCAGCAGGCAGTTCTCGTCCAGCGCCTCCGTCTCCACCGCGCACTCGTGCCACGCCTCGCCCGACTCCTGCGCGCCACACACGGAACGTTACCACCACTCGATGTACCTCCACTACACCACACTACACTCGCGGACACGATACGCACCTCGAGCAGGTCCGGCAGCGCGAAGGTCACGTTGAGAGGCTTCATCACCTTGTTCTTGTAGTTGTGCTCCAGCAGCAGCGGCGTGTACAGGATGTTCTTCCACTGCCGGCTCAGCACTATCACACCCTGGACACGTCCAAAAGATAGGGCGAAAGACAACATTATTACTGAGTAAGTACTAAGAATAAAAAAATCGTGGTAAGTCCGACCTGAAAAATAAAAACCTCGCCACGATCTAGAAAATCATTGGAATTAATTTCGTTTAATTCCATTCGTTCCGTCGATTGTAGCGCCTCCAAAGCTTTTTACAGTTTTAAGTTTTTTATTTTCTGGTCAGGATTTAAACTTTGAAATTTAAGGGAACAGATACACCACTAGTTTTTAATTACTAAAATAACTTTAAGGGTGTATTCAGACTATGAAACTAAACAACTTTCCCTAAGAACATTTTCGAAAAAAAAAACATAATTTTTTTGGACCTTCCGTGCGGATCGGCCGTTCGATTTTCTATGAGAGGTCCAAAAAAATTTTTCGTTTTTCGACCCCTGTTCCTTAGGGAAAGTTGTTTAGTTTCATTATCTGCATACACCCTTATAGTTATGTAAGTAACTAAAAACTAGTGGTGTATAATAAAGTTATAATCGGTGGGGCTCGTGGAGCGTGGAGGGTGAAGGGTGGAGGGTGGTGGGTGTGGTAGCAGTACCTGTCGCAAGGTGTTGAGCGAGGGCAGGTGTCGCTCGGCGAGGTCGGCCTGCACGGCGGCGGCGTCGGCCTGCAGCGCGTGGCGCAGCAGCGCGGCGCACAGCTGCAGCGACGGCTCCTCGCGCAGCTGCCGCGCCATGGGCGTGTGCCGCCCGTAGCGCGACCTGGCCGCGCCGGGGCACGGCGGCAGGTCCAGCGCCGCCGCCATCAGGCTCGCCGCCGTGGCCGCCAGGCGCCGCGCGTGCGCGCGGTACAGCCCCACCACGCGGATGCCGAGCCGGTTGCACGGGTTCATCCACGCGTTGATCGCCGGCGACGCCGTGCTCAGCAGGTTCCAGTCGAGCCTGCACAGGAAGCGTAGTGCTGTAGCTGTAGCGGCGGCGCGGGGGGGCGCGGCGGGGGGACTCACCTCGTGTAGTCGATCTTCCTGGTGATGGGTGTGCGCGGCGGCGCGGCGAAGTTGAACCAGACGACCTTGAGGTCGACGGCGCAGGAGGAGGTGTTGCCCTGGGGCCGCGGCGCCGCGGCCGGCTCGCGCGGCTCGGGCGGCGGCTCGCGCGGCTCGGGCGCGGGCTCGGGCGGCAGCGGCGGCGCCTGGCTCGCGCCGAGGTTCGGCGTGCTCGGCTTGGAGCCGGACTCCCTCTTGCGAAACAGGTCCTCGATGCCGGAGGTGCGGCTCCCCTTCGAGTTGCGGCTCTCCTTGTCGGGCTTGAGGTCGTCGGCGGACTTGAGGGACTCCCGGCGGCCGTCGGCGTCCCTCGGCTTGGGCTCGTCGCTGGGCTTGTGCGCGGCCGCGTGCTGGGACACCTTGATGGCGACGCCCTCCAGCCCGCACTCGAACATTATGTACCCGATCGCGTTGTCCTTCTGTCCCTCGCCCGTTCCGCCCTGGCAGCACTGCAACCACATACGCGATACTTTTACTACGTCGTATCGAGACAATATGTATGTATGCGGTCATACATTACAGTTTTATAATATTTTAATGAAGCGAGGCTTACCGTGGTGGTATCGCATCCCTTGATGCACGGATCGGCCCTTATGAATTTAAAGGAAACCTTGGAGTGTTGACACGGGATGCCGGTTATCGTGGCGTCCTTCAGCTGCGAGGACTCGTTGCGAATGCGCCGGAGTTGACCGTGCACCTTACCTGTAACCGAACATAATGATGATACGGGAATTTTAAATACCTACGGATGACTGATCCTTGAAATTAGTATCTTTTTTTATCGAATTACACACTTTTTTAACTTATTTGTCTGACAATGTCCAAAATATATTTTTTTATTTCTTTATTTAATTAAAAAACTTTGCATCTTGCTCTAATCGTAAATGTAGAACACTTATTTTATGTTTCAGTTATTTTTAAGAGGGCTATCGGAGTCCAGTGGCGCATCACATTAATAAAGATTCCTCTATAAAGAAAGCCTAAATTAAAAAAAAGTGCTCAAACTATTAAGCCTTATATAGCCTTCAAGCTATTTTCATAGAATACTTTTATCTGTTTGTTAAAGGTATACACATTTAAAAAAAAAATGAAAAAAAACGGCCGCATTTGTCCTTATTCGAAACTGTCTAAAAGTGGAATCTTTAGTCCATACTATTATCTCTCTCTCTCTCTTCCTGGCTTTTAATCCCATATGGTGGTGGGGTCAGCCTTCCGTGTCTTTTCTCTCCACCTTGCCCTATTTCTGACGTCGTTTTCGGAGACATTGCACTTGGTCATATCACAACGAACTGTGTTCATCCATCTAATTTTCGGACGTCCTCTTGGTCTCTGTCCTGGAATCGACAGTTGCAGTGCCATATTTCCTACATATTCGGGTGGCTTTCTTTTCACGTGTCCAAACCACCTAAGCCTATGCTCCTGAAGCTTATCTGCAATGTCACGAACACCCAGGCTACCTCGCACATACTCGTTGCGGATTCTATCGCGCCTCGTGACACCGCACATCCACCTCAGCATCTTCATTTCGGCTGTTTGTACAGTTCGGACATGGCTTTTCGTTGTGGCCCAAGTCTCACTACCGTACATGAGGACTGGTCTTATTAAGGACTTATAGACCAGGCCCTTCATTCGGACCGGCATTTTCCTGTCACAGGTTACACCAGTGACTTCCCGCCACTTCAACCACGCGGCTGCTATTCGGTGCTGAATATTGTGCTCAATGTTGCCAGATTTGTGCATCATGCCTCCCAGGTATCTGTACTGTTCGCATTTGTCGACTTGTTGACCGTCGATACAGATAGGGTCGTCGTCTGCCTCTGTTAGTCCATACTATTATAAAACTGTAAATTAAAAAAAAGAATTTTTTTTCTTTGTATTTTTGAACGAGCATCCCGCGAAAACTGCTCAACCTATTTTGATGAAACTTTTTTTGTTTGATAGCTTATGATCTCACTTAAAATCTGGTATATAATTTGTGCGGACGAAGTCACGGGTTAAGGCTACTAGAACCTATAAAAGTATTGTATAACAATGGCTTGAAGGCTTTTGTAGTTTGTCAATTGAACACTTTTTTAATTTAGGCTTTCTTTATTGGGAAATCTTTATTATTGTAATGAGGGCGCCACTGGACTCCGATTGCCCTCTTAAAGATATTCGAAAAATAATTTCACTTTAGTGTTATCTTTAATGTTGTAGTAGATATCAAACAGTTTAAAAAAATTATTACAAAAATCGACATCATCTTGTAGTTTAGTAGGTGGGGGTGGGGAGGTCGTTGCACTCACCCACGTTGAGGGTGATGTCGGTGTCCTCGCTCTGCAGCTGCGAGGTCTCTATGAAGACGGGGTCGCCGCGGTCGGGGCCGCGCTTGCGCCCCGAGCCCTGCGCGATGAGCGCGCGGGGGCCCTTCATTATGCCGAAGCTCTTCTTGCTGCCCAGCGCCCGCAGGGTCGGCCTGTAGTAGAGCTGCACCGACTCCAGCGTCTTCCTCGACCGCACGTACTTGCCCGTTATGTTCTCCACCGACACACCGAACAGAGACACGCACGTCAGGTCCTGAATGTTGTCCAGCGCCGAGAACGATATCATGTCCTCGACGACGGAGGACTGTATGAACACGATGTTCACCTTGGGCACGGCGACGGTCGCCTGGAGTCGCTCGCTGATGCTCTCCTCGTACACGTTGGTGTAGGGGATGGTGGCGAGCTTGCATCTGTCGTCCTTGTCGGTCGCCAGGTGGGAGCGGTTGCGCGCCTGCATCTGAGGCAGCCAGTTGTGCACGTACTGCTTCTGCTTGAGCAGGTTGGCGGTCTGCACGGAGGAGATGCAGAGCAGGCGCAGGTGGCTGATGACGGTGATGGGGTGCACGTTGGCCAGCACGGGCGTCAGCGCCTCCACGAAGCGCTGCGTGCTCTCGAGCACGAGCGGCGTGAGCACCACGTCCACGTCGCCGCGCAGGCGCACGCACAGGCCGGCGCAAGAGTCGCCGGTGGTGGTCGCGGGCGGCGCCGCGCTCTTGTCCGCGGAGTTCTCCTGGTTGTCCTGCACGTTCTGCTGGACCTCCCACCAGCCCTGCGGGTAGGGGTGCGCCTTGATTTGCGAGTTAAAATGCGGCGTCAAGTTCGAGTAGGGCCCGTGCTGATTCTGATTGTTCGGGTTGTCCTTTTTTGAAATCAGTTTTAAAATGTTAACTTTGCCGAACGGTTCGAAACTAGGCAGGTACTTCTGTCCGACGTAGAGCAGAGATCCGTCGTCGGCTCTCTTGAACAGAGGCAGGGTGAAGACGTCGCCGCCGCCGGGCAGAGAGCACGTGGACCAGTTGGGGCAGCGGTACTGCGGCAGGTTCTGCATGTAGCTGGACATCAGGAGAGGCGAGTCCACTATCGGCTTGTTGGTCTGCATGTGCAGGTTTACGAGCGTCATGTCTTCTTGAGAGGATATCGCCGATATGAAAGATGTCGACGACACGGAACCGCTCTCGGAATCTGGCTGAGCGCCCGTACTCAGGTTGCTTACGGTATCGGGTCCGTCGATCACCTCCGATCTGGGCATGGAATTCGTCCACTTCTCGTTCGTTATATCGTTTATTCCGAAGGAACTCTTGTCTCTGGGGTTACTGTGGCGACTGCCAAAGGAATGCTTCAAGCTCGACGATCTACTCGGGAACATGTCCTCGTCTGCAGAAAAGAAAGCTTCTGAATGATTCTCGCTAGTGATAGACATCGTCCGTTGCACTTCCGGCGGCACGATGTCCTCGGGGGGCGCCTGCGAGTTGAGCGAGTAGTGGGACTCCGAGACGCCCACGCTCCTGGAGGGCACTTTCGGCACGACGAACACCTCGCTCTCCGCCGGCGGCTGCTTCCTGATCGTCACATTACAGTTTTCCTTGACTCCACAACTGAGAGCCAGCTTCGAATCCGACACACTGCTCTCCATCTGGGGAACGGTCAGGACGGTTCTATTGAGTTTAGAATCGCTGTCTATTTTGGAATTAGCCAGTGGAACGGAGGAGTCGACGAGACGAGCGTACGGCACGTCGCTCTTGGTGCTGGAGACGAGCACGTTGCCGCTGCCCTTGGTGACGCTGGTGTAGGAGAACCTCCTGGTGAGGCTGCGGCGCTCGGCGGCCTGCGGGGAGCGGCTGAGCGGCTGCGGCAGCGGCGAGGGCACGAGCGCCGCCGTGGGCTGCAGGCACACGTTGAGGCTGCTGTAGGGCGGCGTGTGGAACACGAGCTGGCCCGCGTGCAGCAGGCTCTGCCCGTACCCGTACTCGCCGGCCTGAGTCTCTATCACGTTGAACATGGCCACGTTTATGCCCTCGTTGAGATCCGAAGGATTCGGCTTCAAAAAGTTTGGTCCGTTTCTATTAGACCCGAAAAACGTGCAGCCCCCGAGGCAGCCACACTGGGAACTCCTTCCCTCGTTCGGCCACATAAACCAGAGTCTTTTAGTTTTGTCGTCGTGAATTTTTAAAAACTTTTGCTGCACTAGGTGCAAGTTTTTCGGGCTCTGAGGTAGGGAGGAGGCGGCTTCGATCAGGAGAGGTCCCAGAGACACGGAGCCGACGCCGACCCAGTTGTCGCTGTCGGAGGCCTTGCTGTGGCTGTTGTTGCTGCCGTTCGAGTGGTGATGCGTGTTCGTCTGCATGTTCGTTTGCGTATAGAGAGCGAGTTTGATGTTCGGTAGTAAACCGGTGACGCCCGTTCCGAAGCCGGCGCCGTGCAGATTGCAGAAACTGAGTCTAATCGGAGATATCCACGTCTGGAGGGTGGTGTTGGAGTCGGCGACGTAGATGTCGATGAGGTCTATCGCGACCCGCACCATGCGGTACTTGATCTCGTTGGGCGTCGGGCACCTGTACTTCAGCGTGAGGTCTGACTCCGGACACAGAGCGACGTTCATCCCGTGGTGACACTGTTTGGTTGGGTTCGGGGGACTCAATTCGTTTTCGCTATCACAAATGAGGAGAAGGAACGTTTCGAGCGACGATATGACCTGGTACAGCTGCGGAAGAGTGAGGCGGCCCGTCAGCTGGCCCAGTTGTAGTTCCATCATCCACGCGTACTCTATCGTGTCTTCTTCGACAGATCGATTAGCGTCACTGAAGAATCCATGTCCTCTCAGCTGGAAGGATGAGAGCATGAGGTGGCCCTGACAGAGAGCGCCGGAGTTGCTGGGGTTCGATCTCGATAAATTGTTCGAAGAGACCAATATGGAAGGACTGAGAAGCAGTTGCAATTTGGTCTCTCTGAAACTTTTGTCCATTTCAAAGCCGAATCTCTCGATCAAGACAACGGGACAGGGCGGCTCGTTCTCGCTGCAGTTCTTGACCAGGTGCGCCTGTATGTCGTGCAGGATGATGGAGACGGTGACGTCGAGCGGCCGGCAGCGCCGCGGGTCGAAGGGCGCCCGGCTCGAGTCCGACGAGTCGTCTATCGATATTTCTGTGTGCTGATTGACACTGCCTTTGTCGGTCATTTTATTGTTCTCGCTAGACCAGTAGTAGCTCTCCGTGTTGGGCACCTTCTGCATGTCCGTAAACGTCTGGTCCTCCCCTAAGATGTTCTCCAGTAGATTCATGAAGCTCGTGATGATGGTTCCGTAAGCGAGAAGCATGGAAGGTCCGACTTCGAGTTCGACGCTCACTTTGTCCGGCGTGAGGGAGGTGCGGTCGAACTTATTCCCGTCCATAGTCCAGTTCATCTGAGGTTGCTTTCTCATCCGCGGTATTCTCATCGGGGACAGAAGTATCTCCTCCTTCTCCGGCGTGGTGATGTCGGCTTGCGGCTCAGGCCCGAGGGGCGGGATCGGGTGGTAGTTGTACCGGATGCTCAGAGCCACGATGGGCACGGACCAGCAGTCGACCCATCCCTGCGATTTAACGCATTTTCTCCGCCACTTGGATGTTTTGAGTCTACAGGGCACCAATTTCATGTTCTTGTCTATGGATAACAAGAGCAGCCTAGAAGTGTTCACCTCCGGTAAATACAGGCTCATGTCGACGGCTTCGCCTTGAATCCAGATCTTCAGAGGTATGAGATCGGGCAGGAAGTCGATGAAAGGCAGGTCGAACGAAACGTCCAGGAGGTCGCCACAAAAAGCTACGTGATTGTTCTCTTGGTTCGTGGAACTGCAGTCTATCCAATTGTATTGATTGCTGACTGTGACAACTTCACACTCTTTCAGGATCAACGATATTTTCCAGGTATATGGCACGAAATGAAGGATGTCAGGGCGCGATTTGTTCGACCAATCATTTATTAGATCCTGGATGAAGTCTATATGAGTGTAAACGAGGTGAGCGGTCGCCTTGCATCCCGTCAGGGCCAACTGCCAGCACTGGTGGTGGTTCCACACGAGGGGGTAGTGGCACTTGATCGTGTACTCCAGGGTCTCACTCTCTGCCAGGCTTCTGTACTGAAGACTCGTCGTCGCTTCTAGATGCAGGAGCTGCCCTGTTATTTTCGTCGTGTATCCGTCCTGTAGCACTATCCAAGGCAGGGTGACTTCTAGATACGACCCGGCGCCTATGTTTATGTGCACCGCATTCGTTTCTTTGTTTTTGGTGAACAAAATATCAATGGTGGCTTCGTTCAACGTCGACAATCTAATGTCAAAGGACTGCATCTGTCTTCTGTCGCCGGGCTTCGGCTGCGGCGTTACTTCCAAATTTTTGTAATTCGGCGGGAAAAAGAATTTGAACAAATGATCTCTCTGTCTATCCGCCCAGGGCCCGTAGCTGAAGTCGGTGCCCTTGCCGCACTTGATGTCCACGCCCCAGATGGGCGGCGCGGACTCGACCACGTCGCCGTTGGCCAGCTGCAGCAGCACCGGCCGCTCCGGCACGAGGCCCGGCTCGTCCATGTAGAAGTACACCTCGATGTAGTTGGAGCTCATGACGACGAAGCCCTCGCCCATGTACCGCGGCGGCTCGTCGACCATCGCTATGTAGTTGGGGCTCGGGGCGAGGATGACCTTGCAGTTGTCGGCCTTCGCCTTGAGGAAGTGCATGAGGTGGTCGAGGCTGGAGGCGGGCGGCTTGGTGCTGTAGACGAGGTGCGCCTCCTCGACGCCGACGGAGAGCGTGGTGGGCACGAGGCGGTTGCCGAACACGACGCGGCCGGAGCACACGTCGGCCTTGATGACGGGGATGAGGTCGCGCCAGGTGCGCGCCATGGCGGCCTCGGAGCGCACGGTGTCGCGCGCGCGGCGCCGCTTCTCGTTGGCGTCGTTCATCGCCTTGTCGCGGCCCGCGCCCCCCTCCCCCTCCCCCTCCTCCTCGTCCGGGTGCTGCTGCTTGATCACCGGCTCCAGGCCGAACGTCCGCTCCAGCTCGTGGTACAGCTCGCATCTGTTGTAGAAGTGCAGCTCGAACCCGTTCAGCATTATCGAGAGACGCGTGTCCGAGTGTGATAAATCTGTAACATTCGCGATAAATCCCTAATTATTAACATTTTATTTGAGCAAGTTTTCGAAATAAATCATTCTAATTACGGCAGTCTTTTTCGAACTATAATCCGCGACTAGGGATTGCAATCCGGCTTTCCGGATCCGGTAATCATTTGACGGTCTTGAAAATCGCATAAAACCCTTTTTTTATGAAAATTGTCATGTTGGTTGTTGTTTAGGGAGTCGACATTACTGAGTCACCTGCTACAGCAAACCGCATCTACACGTAATGGTAATTTTTTGGGAAATTATCCAAAATAATGCACAAAATGTTTACCTAGAAGGAGCCTTTTACTATATGAGAATTAAATTCATATTCAAAATTTTAAATTGAATTTTCAGAAGCATTTTTCTTCCCTACCAAATTAATATGTCACAATAGAAATGACAATGAAAAGTGTTATTTTGTTATCCTGTTAATACTTTAGTAGGTTAGTCATAGTGTAAATAAAATAAGTGATGAAGCTCATTGGTCACGGCGCCGGCGGGTCTATGCCCGCGCGGCGTGCGGGTTGCGGCGGGGGACGGGCGAACCATAACTCAATTCGCTGTTAGGGTACGCGCGCATGCAGCGTGGCCTGCTGCAAATAACCCAGTAAAATTAGATAAATCAGAAGAAATAATTTCCGGAGTTTTGGAACTTTTTTTAAACGTTCCTTTGGTACGTAATATTGAAGAAAAAAAAAAGTCCTGGTGAGGGGGGGGTGAGCTCGAGGAAGGGGGGGGCTCTAAAGGTGACTTTTTTCAGTTTTTCGCTTATTTCTTGAAATCTGAAAGTCGTATCGAAATACTTTGTATAGACAAATTAAACCTAACAAAATTTCCTACAAAACAAGTGGTATGCATTTTTGTCATAGGACTTAACCTTTGAGGGCTAAGGGGCCGAGAAAGTAACGGAATTTCAAAAATTATGAAATTTGTATGGCGACCCTCATGAAAGTTAAAGATAAAAACAAAATGATTTCATATTCTTAATCAGCAGCCCCGAAAACCCCCAGATGCAAATTTTCAGTCGGTTCAGGGAACCCTTAAAGGCTGCATTGGCGTTTGAAATTTCTATTGGAGCCATCTTGGATATCGCAATTTTGGATTTTTTTCACCGGCAACCAAATCTGACCAGGGTCCTCTATGACATTTGTTCGAGGTCCATAACCCTATCTGTCATAGTTTCCGCGGGCCGTTGACCTCATCCATCAGGAGTCGACCTTCCGAGGAAGTCAAAGTTTTCCCTGTATCACCAAGGCATCCATATGATGATCCCCAAATGTCATCCTTGTACCGTAAGGGGAACCCGGAGATCAGTTGGAGGTATCTGGTTGACCCCCACCTCCCCCCCCCCCCCACATAGATATTAGATAAATACCCGTATAATTGTTCACCGGGTTTCCCCCATTCAACGCATAGTAAAATTATTTTAGGGATCATCATAAGGATGCCCTGGCGATAAAAATAATATTGCGACTTCCTCAGAAGGTCGACTCCTGATGGATGAGGTCAACAGCCCGCGGAAACTATGACAGATAGGGATATGGACCTTGAACAATTGTCATAGAGGACCCTGGTCAGATTTGGTTGCCGGTGAATAAAATCCAAAATTGCGATATCCAAGATGGCTCCAATGGAAATTTCAAACGCCAATCCAGCCTTTAAGGGTTCCCCGAACCGACTGAAAATTTGTATCTGGGGGTTTTCGGAGCTGCTGATTAAGAATATGAAATCATTTTGTTTTTATCTTTAACTTTCATGAGGGTCGCCATACAAATTTCATAATTTTTGAAATTCCGTTAATTTCTCGGCCCCGTAGCCCTCAAAGGTTAAGTCCTATGACAAAAATGCATACCACTTGTTTTCTAGGAAATTTTGTTAGGTTTAATTTGTCCATACAAAGTATTTCGATACGACTATCAGATTTCAAGAAATAAGCGAAAAACTGAAAAAAGTCACCTTTAGAGCCCCCCCCTTCCTCGAGCTCACCCCCCCCTCACCAGGACTTTTTTTTTTCTTCAATATTACGTACCAAAGGAACGTTTAAAAAAAGTTTCCGAACTCCGGAAATTACTTCTCCTGATTGGTATATTTCAGCTTAATTTTACTGGGTTAAAACGCTGAACTTCAACACCATTAGTTCTTTACACTATGGTATAGTATAGTGGTACAGTCACCCTCGGATATATCGTTCAATAAATTAATTACAGTAAATATTACCAATTGTACCTAAACATTTGTTTTGTCATAAATATCTGAACAGCTAATTTTCAATAATTTCCATACAATGTTACTTTAAATTGAAATGTATAACAATGAATTGTGAGAAGAGAATAGATGATAATGTTACCTTCAGAGACATCTTTGGGTACGTATGAGCGCCACCACCTGAAGATCAGGTAGCCGTCCTGGATGCGCAGAGTGTAGTCGTAGTTGATGTACACGATGTCTCGGAACATTATCTTACCCGACAGCGCATTCAGCGTGAACGAACCTACAACATTCACTAACATTTGGTACCTACTCAATGCATTTACTAACTTAAAGTCTTTTCATTCATTATGAGATTATACAGGGTGTAAACTTAAATGCGTTATATGTATACTTGCTTTCGTCTAATCAAATTGCTACATTAGGTTAAATTTGTACATACACAACATTTCGATATGACTTGCAGATTTCGAGAAATAAACGAACAACTGAAAAAAGTCACCTTTAGAGCCTAATCGGTTTCAAAATCAATGTTTGTGCCGTTGTTGTATGGTTTCCATAATAAACAGCCTATTAATAGTGCTTTCTTGGGATCATTACAATGTATGTGCCTGTGAGCGTTATTTATTTATTTATTTTATTTAAAATCGGTTCAGTAGTTTTTGCGTGATGCTCGATCAAACAAACAAACAAACAAACAAACAAACAGACAGACAAAAAATAAAAAAATTGGTGATTTGGAATCATGGAGACCTAAAAACCATAAGTGCGATTTTTGAAAATCATACGAGCGACTTGGCAGTAGAAAGATGCATAATCTCCATAGTAATTTTGACATTTTCTACTGCCAAGTCACTCGTATGATTTTCAAAAATTGCACTTCATATCGTGATCTTTTTTGCAAATATCTTCAGTGTACAGACGCACTTCTGTTACAGTTTTATAATAGTTTAGATTTATATTGTAGGGGGGCCCAAAACATTTACATTTTGTAAACAAAAATCCATTTAACAATGTAAATATACTACTTAATTTCATTAATTCGAGTCGTGTGGCTAGAGGGGTCTCGAGTGGACATCCTCTACGTTTGGCTCGCGATTTAGGTGGCCATGCGGCTCCGCCATTTTGTTAACTCTTTAATGTTTTAACTATAAAACGTTAACTTGAGATTACAATAAACTACTTGACATTGGCAGAATTGCCATTTCCTTTAATAAGAATACTACCGATCATTTTTCTACGAGATATCTCCACATAACAGGACATTGGCATAATTGTGATATAACACAGCACACCATTAAACAAAAAAATTGAATTGAATTGAATTTGATTAATTCAGTTATTCATTCAGTCACAAATTCACCAACCGCGCTTGTCGTATTAATGTTACGAAAATAAAGGGGGCATGCAAATATTACTTACGACCCCGACCCAACCTGACCCGACCCTTAAGGCCCGACACAATAAAGGTTGGGAAACCTTGCTCTAATTACCTAACGGTAATAAAATATGATTTTTGCAAGTGACCCCCTACTGACTGAAATAAAAGAAGCTTCATATCAAAAAAGTGTGGTCTTACCAAGATAAAATATCAAATGGTAATGGCCAAGCAAGGACAAATTAATACTTGTTATGATTGTTAAACTGATTCAATCAAATTCACAGGTGTGTAGTAAGTTATCTAATCTAAACAATTATAAAAGTGTAACAGAAGTGTGTCTGTGCATTGACAATATTTACAAGAAAAAGATTATAAAAAAAAACCGTTAGCATATTATCTACACTAATATTATAAAGAGGAAAGATTTGTACCTATTTTTGTATGTTTGTATGTTTGTAATGAATAGGCTCAAAAAGTACTGGGCCGATTTAACAAATTCTTTCACCATTAGAAAGCTGCATTCACCCTGAGTAACATAGGCTATATTTATTGCTAGAAAAGATTAGACATCCACCCGTGCGAAGCCGGGACGGGCCGCTAGTCCTATATAATGTAGCAAATTCTCGAGCTTGCTTCGCTCGCTCCTGGTTCTTGGTAGTATTGCAGTGACCTAGTCCCAAGTCACATTGCAGTAAAATCTCGAGCTTGCTTCGCTCGCTCCTAATTCCCAACCTAGTCGTATTAGCATTGCAGTAAATCTACGAGGTTGCTTCTTTCGCTCCTGGATTGTGTGGTCAGTGCTTGCTTCAGTCGCTCTAGATTTATGACCTAGCCTTATTGGAGTAAAATCTCAAGCTCACTTTGCTCGCTCCAGGATTTACATAGATTGCAGATTTGGAATGGCCAAAATATCATAGTAAAAAATCGAGTTTGCTTCACTCGCTCCTGGTTTTTATTAGTCACTTATTTTATTTCAAATATTATTGATTTTAAACATGTTACAGCCATGTTGTGCTATTTAAATCAAATTAAAGATTAAAAAATTCCGTCTCGGGCGGGACTTGAACCCGCACCCTTCCAAACCGGGGAAGTGCGTTATCCAATTTCGCTACCGAGTCCACTAGCCAGAGAACGAAATTTAAAGTTGAAGTTTTTCAATGTTTAATTTGCTTATTTTATTTATTTCCTTTTTGGAGAACTTACAGCTAAATAACAGTTTGGTTTCTACAAAGACAAATTGATGGACTGACACCAAGTTACGGAACCATGTTGGTGTCAATACGTCCGTTCGTCTGTCACACGCTTCGCTAGCTAGAATATTTTAGATCATGAAAAACTCAAGCTCGCTTTGCTCGCTCCAGGTCTTAGATTGTTTTGCAACCTGAGCTTGATGTTGAACTAGCCCCCCTACGCCCTGGGAAAATATAATTCTACACCCAGCCATGCCCTTTCTTTTGACTTTGCTATAGTCAGGGAAAAAGTCAGTGGGCCGCTTGTTAAAAAAAATATCCTGGTAGTTATTTGAGTCCCAGACCGACACTGGCCACAGGTAAACTCTAGTTATCAATGGATACAATGAAACACACTTTACTTCTAGTCTAGGCAGATGATGCAAACACATACATTGTTCAGTAGTAAACATCACAGACATGAGCTAGAGAGACTGACCGATCTTGAAGTTGTTGTCCTGGAAGTAGAACTTGTTGACGAGGCGGGTCAGCAGGAAGCCGAGCACGCGGCTGTTGTAGTAGGTGACGTACACCACCCACAGCAGCGCCGCCACCAGCGACACCAGCAGCAGCGCGAAGTTGCGGTCCATCGCCATCTCCGCGAAGTCCAGCGACGTCGTGTTCCACGGCTGCGCGCGCGGCTCCAGCTCCGACTCCGACTCCCTGCACACAAACACACACATCGCACTGAGTCACACACCGCACCAATTGTACACAAAAACAGAGTACAATACAAAACAAGTAGATCGCAATTACTTACATGTTTGAAGGGATTGGAGCACCTTGGTTGATACCTTTCACATCTTTACTTTAAAAACTACGAACTCTGGCGAACCCGAGATACATTACCATCAATTTCGATAGTTAATATGAATTATTTTGTTATAAATTATTGTTTCTTATCAATAAACCACTTCTCCATGGACCCATTCCATTAGCTCACTCAGGCAGGCCTACCTATGACTGTGCCTATCCTATCTATATGACATGCATGACAGCTTTAGTTCCGATAGGTCCATTTCGGCGCTGCAGTCACATTTTCCCTCATGAAACAACTCGTCATCATACATAAATGATTAGTGTAAAGCTCTATTTACATCAGAACGGACGGGCACGGACGTGCGCGGGCGGGCGACAGCGAGTACAATGTAAAATAATCCTTATTTACATAGACCGAGACAGTAAAATCCTTTGGCGGCCAACCACCTCACCCCGCTCACGCACGTCCACCGCCCGTGCCCATCCGTCACCGTCCCGTGTCCGTCCGTCCTCCGCCCGCGCCCACACGTTCACATCCCACGCGCAGTACACGGCAACAACACCAGTTGTTGCCAATAGTTGATCTCGAAAAATAGAGAAAAATTGTATGGTGAAAAATTATTTGGTATGGTCACAGAATAATAACTAGTAACTAGCGTGTATGGTAAAGGCTCGATAGATGGCGCTGAAGCGAGTTTTTGCAGAAGTATTCAGTTACCTACCTCCGTGCTCGTCCCATCCTCCGCCCGCGCCCGCTCGTTCTAATATGAATAGAACTTAACCACGTATGAGATAGCGATAGTCATAAACACCTATAAGCTGGCACTTCACTCTCGCCTAGAATTCTCGCAGAGAAATTCCATAAGAAATGAGTCCGTCGGAGTCAGATCGCCGTCTTAACACAAAAAAGTGGTTACGTCTATAAGGTAGCGATCTTCTTTTTTAACAAGAGCGAATTTGCTACGTTCATCTCTTATTGAGATGTTACCTCGCCCCCCGCCTCGGAATATGACAAGACACGTGCTTCCTTCTATTACCTTCTCTTTATCTACGCCATCATAAGACGCCATATTGAACTTAAGCAGCGATTACATTATCCAACATTTAGGGCCGATTTCGAAATAAATTGCCTGATTTGTCTCTCTATTTTAAAGTTTTACGATCAAAGCAAGCAATGTATGCCGAAATCGGCCCTAAATGTAATGTAATGTAATCGCTGCTTTAAGTACAGCAGCAGCAGCATCATGACGTGTTGTTGCGTCAGAAGCCTAAATCTTGTGTTTTTTCTGGTATTGTATTGTATTAATTTAATGTACTAAATTCATGAATTGACACGACTTAAATAACACATCACATAAACCAAAAGACATTACGCTCGAGTTAATCCTTGAGAAGCCTAATTCTTTTCTGTTGTATGACATAATAATATCGTTTATTAGTTTGTTCCTTGATCAAAAATGTTCTGGAATTACTATATACTGTGTACACATAGTTCGACCTTATGCCCATGAACATAGAGTTCAACTATGGGTAGGTTGATCTGTCGCCGTGTGTAACTATAACTACAAGTTCTATACTTTGGTTGACGACAGCAGCGCCAAAACGGACCTGTCAGAACAAAGTGAAAATTTCACTGTTGCATCTGTATACCAGTCTGGTACCTACATAATCTGTGCATCAGCTTCATTTGACATTGACAGAAAAACCAGAGGTGCGATTTTTGAAAATCATACGAGCGACTTGGCAGTAGAAAGATGCATAATCTCCATAGTAATTTTGACATTTTCTACTGCCAAGTCACTCGTATGATTTTCAAAAATCGCACACTAGGGCTGCGTTCACGACCTTTTTTGTGCAGTTGTTTTTAACCGACTTCAAAAAAAGGTGGAGGTTTCTCAATTCGACCGTATACAGGGTGGCCGGGGAGTTGACGTTCAAACGTAAAATTTAGGTCCGGTATGTCGTGGGGTATCCGAATCACCCCCATGTATGTTCCGCGATTTTTTGTAGTTTTCGAGTTATGATGATTTTTCCGATTTTTTGAGGAAACTCGACATGACCGGCTTAAACAACTTCTAAAAAAAAAAGTGTAAGACTTTTTAGAGATTTTTTTTTTCAACTTAATCTTCATGAATTGTGCCTTTATTCATAACATCATCAGCATCGTAACTTTGATAAAAGTTATGAAAATATTGGTCTAAAGTTAAAAATTTGCGATCCGTGAATTATGACTTAATTTTCAACTTTAAATTAAAACTCTAAATAGGTGACCTTATGATTTTTTAGCCAATCCCTAAAAATGCGCCCATCTCTCAGCTTTCATAATCTCACTAATATTATAAATGCGAAAGTTTGTGACGATGTTTGGATGTTTGGATGTTTGTGTGTTTGTGGCTCAATCACGCCTAAACGGCTGAACGGATTTAGATGAAATTTGGCATGCAGATAGAATGTGTTCTGGATTAACACATAGGATACTTTTTATCCCAGCAATGGGTTACTGTGGGAGTCTGTGGGATAATTTCCAATGTTTTATCATGCTCACTAGCGCCGACTTGACGCTGACAGATGTATTTGGGTAGATTCCAATAGTAAATAGTGGTTGCTTTTTTCAACACTTCTCTCAAGAGCTGTGTAGCGTAGTTGGGAAATGGTCAGATTTTCGCGCAAGAGGTTGGAGGTTCGATTCTTGGGTGAGATTTCTTTTTTTTTTCTTTTATCCATTTTTCAACGGATTTGACAGAAGCAATTTGCTGACCTTAATAATATCCTGAGATTAGATCAGATCCAATTTTAGGACAGTACGTTTTCTTTGGCTTTTTTCTTATTTTAATACATACGTTGTAGTGATCCCAAGCAAGCACGGCTTTTTATTATGGAAACATTACAACAACGGCACAAACATAATAATGTCCATGACCGAACCGGGATTCGAGCCCAGGACCCTGGTTTGGCAGTCCGGCGTGGTAACTATTGCACAAAACGGGTCGTCAAATATAAAAAAATACTCTTTCTTTTAACCTTTTTTAAAGTAATTATAGTACGTTTTCATCTTAATAGATGGCGTGAGGCGTTTTTTAAAAGCAAGTGTGCAACAATAAAATTATTTATTCCAAAACCTAGCTAGCAGGAGCTTAATTTAGTTGATTAAATCCCTGATCTCAAAGTTCATACATTTCGACCATACTTGCACTTACTCGTAACTCACGCTCAAGGCGTTTTAGAAATTAGGTCTTACAGATTTGATTGTAAAGTAACTTACCGGGTGAATTGAAAAATAATTAAATAAATAACGCTCACAGTCACATACATTGTAATGATCCGAAGCAAGCAGTATAGGCTTCCCAGATAACATTTACGGTCGGCGACTTTAAAATGACGTCATTTTAAGGTACTTATACAGTCAGTCCGAATAGTCCGATGTTGGTCGTAGAAGTACGTACTAGTTGGTACTAGGAACGTCATTTTACCGTCAGCCAGTATACGTCCTGTGTTGGACGCAAGTTGGACGTTATACTGACGGACGTTCTCAGTCAATTTGACAATGACATTGACATTCATTTTGCCTCAGCTCAGTCGCGCCATTTTTCTATGCGCATCGGACGTGTCGCGGAGTCCTTTTTGTTGTTGAGTTAGTGTTATTCAAAGAAATTGAACCTAAAGTGTGTTAGTAATGGACGAGGACTGCCCAGCCAAGTGCGCAGTGATCCAGTTTATTGTTTGCGGTGGCAGTGCTATTTCTGTTGTGGATTCAGAGTGGCTGAAGTGAAGTGAGTGCTTAGTGTGAAGTGTATTGGCCGGTCATAAAAAGGCCCAAAGCTTTTGAGCTGATCCTCAATCTCAACACGTCCCCCAGCGAAAATTTGAAACTTTATGGTGTGCAGCAAGTGTTTTACGAAACTGGTAGGTACGTATTTTATCCCTTTCCTGCATGGGTAGCATGCCACCGTGATACAGCACTATCACACATTCGCTCTTTTTCTATTTGCGCACGAACGAACGAGATAAAAGACGTGATACAGCCGTATCACGTGTAGCATGCTACCATAGTGTAAATAAAATAATAGTGATGAAGCTCAGCGATCGTGGCGGGTCTATGCCCGCGCGTCATGCAGGGGACGGGCGTACCCTAACTCAATTCGCTGTTAAGATACGCGCGCAGGCAACGTGGGTTGGGAGGCACTCCTCCCGGCCCCCGCACGCCCCGCACGATTGGCCTGCCGTGACCGCTGAGCTTCACCACTATTAGTTCTTTACACTATGATGCTACGGCTTCTGGGGCTAGTACGCCAACCGGCGATAGCGACATTTAACACATTCATCTGCCAAATTTAGTCTTTTATCTCTTTCGTTCGCGTCCCAATAGAAAGAGAGTGGAAGCGTGATAGAGCTATATGATAATATGAGGCTATCGTGGGTTGGCGTACTAGCCCCGCTAGTCAGTTTTCAGTTTCGGGGAACCTGGCTTCTCGGGATGCTTGTATGAATTAACTACGATGACGCTTCTATTTAATAACGCAGAGAATTATTTAAGGATTGGATTTAGAATTGTATAGCAGGAGGGAAGGGGTGCGGGCGGGGTTGGGGAGGGGCCGCTGACGGGTCCACTAGTTATTTATATATTGTCTAAGAAAATAATTTTGGTTTGATTTACAAATACCTAACTAACTTATTTCTTTTTACAGGTGTCAGGTCGAGATGTTTCCAGTAAAGTGCCACGTACAATGAAGTCCTACATTTCCGACAAGCTAGCTGCAGAGTACAATTTCTATGGAATGAAAACTGCAACGAAAACCAAAATCGAAAAAGTTTTTTGCACTCTACGCCTCAGAGACTGCATTGTAGGTGAGTACATAAGTACCTACCGAAATTCTCCAATACTATCTCAATATTGTTTGCGTCAATCCCCCATTCAATATCTTTGCACTATTTGGAATTCAAATAATTAGTTTTAATTAATTATTATTAGGGTTCCGTACACATAGGTTGTCAATGGGACCCTATTACTAAGCCTATGCTGTCCATCCGTTTTTCAGTATATCACAGCGGTATAATCTCAACAACTGTAAACAACTCCACAACAGCACGGCTAGCATGCCATCCACGACAAAGCGTTTAAACGAGAAAAACGTCATGCGCGCTCTTTCTGGCATACGTAAATTAATAAGGATGGTGGCACATCTCGATTTTTATCGTTTTCTCGGAGGTGCCATGCAAGGCCTACTGATAACATATTCATTTTGTTTTTGTGGCATCTAGGTATCTCGGCAAATAATAAAAAGATACGGAGCCCTGTGTGCGTGGGTGCTACTCCCACGACCATTTTTTTACAATTAATAAATTGTATCTTTCTTGTTTCTTTATAGAAGGCGTTGTTAGCACAACTGCAACTGCAACGGCAGAGGGCGTCGAAGTTAGCATCAAAACCTGGCTACAGCATGCTCCAGAAAGGATAAATAGTTAGAGGCTTTGGTTTTCCCATACGGTAAACAACAGCTTCAAACTATCGCCTCTCCGAATTTAAATTGATTTCTTTATAATTATGTATGTAGATGCAATTAAAAATGTACGAAAATGCTCGGATCTTAAAATGTTTAAACTATTTTTAGAACATCTTTTACTAAAAGTAAAATCTTTAAATAAAATTTTACATTTCGGTGTTCATTAATTTATTTATTTACAACCCTAGTTCACTCCACCGTAGTCTAGGAACGTCATTCTACGGCTGACATTCAGAAACGAAATTTGAGTATTAGTTTCTATTTTGATATGTAAAAATCAATAAAATTTTGACATATCGAAGTAGGATCTTATACTCAAATCTTGTCTCTGAATCTCAGTCTAAGGCTGCCTGTCCATTGACGCGAGCTGGCTGGCGGAGCGGTGTAGCGAGGAAAATATTAACCAATCAGGAGCTCGAGATTTTATGCAATCCTGATTGGTTAATAAAACTCCGCTTCCCCGCTCCGCCAGCCTGCTCACGTCAATGGACAGGCAACCTAAGGGTGCGTCCACATCTGGCGAACGCGCCGCAAATGCGCAACTCGCGAGCCGCTCGCGAGCTGCACATTCGCGGCGCGTTCGTCAGCTGTGGACGCACCCTAAGGTCCCTGGATCGGTCTTGATATGACGTCCTAAGTACGTCTAGTCTCGTACCTCGGTGACGTACATTTTCGACGTCTGTAGGACCGATAAAGGACGTACATTTGTCACAACCTAATGACGTCTTGATACGACGGCCTACGGACGTCTTAATACGACGGCCTACGTACGTCTTGATACAACGGCCTACGGACGTCTTGATCCGACGTCATCAGGTTGTGACAAATGTACGTCCTTTATCGGACCTACAGACGTCGAAAATGTACGTCACCTAGGTCGAGCAAGACTGTAAAAAGACGTCATTAGGACGGCTAAATGTTATCTGGGTTTTTATTATAGAAACCATACAACAACGGCACAAACATATTACATCCATGACCGAACCGGGATTCAAACCCAGGACCCTGGTTTGGCAGTCCGGCGTGGTAACCATTACACCAAACGTCGTCAAATATTTTTCTTTCTTTTAACCATTTCTAAAGTTATTGTAGTATCGTTTTCATCTTCATAGATATCGTTAGGCGTATTTTTAACTCTAGAAGGAGCTTACAAATTGATTGAATACATCTTTGTATGTAAGTATAATGGTAGTTTGAGCCGAATCTGAGCCAATTCTACGGTATAATAATTTTGTTGCAGAAAATTTTGCCAAATAAGTATTCGTTTTGTTTGATTTTCTGTTCTATTATGATTTCTTGAGGATTTGTGTAGCTTAACTATAGAACATCAATCTACCACAATCTATGAAAAGATAGGTACCTACTTATCTAAAAAGTCCTTATAACACCACAGTTTGGTGGTCAAGAGCAAACCCATAGTTAATAAAAAAAAAAAAAAAAAAATGTGCCTAAGTACTTTCATAATAGCTAAGTAAGGTTAGAGATTTACAAATGTGGCATGAAAATAATTCTTTTAACAAGTTGACCATTTGCTTGCTAGAATGTTATCGTTCTACCTCTTGCCTCCACCATTGTGCACTAGCCCGCGTGGTAGAGTATCCTCTACCATCATCATCATCTCAGCCGATGGACATCCACTGCTGACATAGGCCTCCCCCAAGGATCGCCATAACGACCGGTCCTGCGCTGCCCTCATCCAACGTTTTCCCGCCGCCTTCACCAGGTCGTCAGTCCACCGTGTGAGGGGCCTACCCACGATGCGCTTTCCGCTTATCCTCTATCCTCTAAAGTTTATTTGTGAATGGAGGTCTGTGATCCGCAGTGGGTCGTAAGATGATTATTATGCTGCTCGACATAAATAAAACACTAATAACCGACGAACAGTAGAAAAATTCAAGTGATGGATCTGTGAATGACTTTTTTTTATACCTACATACTTACTTAATGTAGGTACTTTCTGATTTTGATTCAGCTCAAGTTCATGACTATTATCCTATTCTTATCCTATTATGGGGGCTGGCAAGACAGCAACACATCAACCCAATGGTACCTACCTTTTGTGTTGACTCCTACTTAATATTTATTTTCTTCACCATTGAAAAACGTGGAAAATGAGAGAGGCAATAGTGTTCAGGGGAAGAAACCTGTAATCTCCCAGTTTTGAATAACCATCTCTCAGTCTCAGGACACATACGTTTAGCCACCAAGACATCGCAATCACACAGTATAAATGTTCCATGGTTTCCTCCTCCTCTCCGCACGCTCGGCAACTGGGATCTAGGGTGAGCTTTATCATGCCTGTGAGGCGTAGTACCCGGTGAGAGCTCCGACGATAGCACGAGCTTTGCTCCTGCTGTTGTTCAGTATGAACTGTGGGATTCGTGGTGTTATATTGCTGATGAATTTCCTGCAATGTTGCAGACCCGAGAAGCCAGAGCATTCTAGCATTTTATCAGCCCATTTCTTAATGGCCATTTTAATGTTACATGCCTGGGTTTCTAGACTTGGTCAGACCATGACCTTCATGACCCTTAGACGAGACATGAGACAAAATCACATGTCCACGCAGACGAAGTCGCGGGCAACAGCTAGTCATAAATAAAAAGTAGTACTTAAGAGGGCTTATTTTGGCTAGAATTTGATCTTCAAAGACAACAAGGCGGAAAATTCTTAAAATTTTTTTTTTTGCCATAATTACCACGCCTAAGGCTAAATAATGATTAAAGAATGCTGGAAACTGAAACGGCGACGGGTTATGCTGGACTCTTACCGGCTAAAACCCCATCATGTTCCACCTCATCGCATATTGCCGTAGAGCCTGAGGGCCCGTGAGGAATCTTCCACACTCTACGGCGCAGCGACCGACCTTACCAGGTCTCATCTCTGTTGGCCTTGACAAGCCTACAGGCCTTTAGGTGGTGCGTGGGAACACGCACACAACCACCTCGAGTCCCTATGATCGGACGCCGGACCCCCCAGCCCGACGCCTAGAGACTCAAAAATTACGGGGGAGGCAGACCGCGAGCAAACGCAGCCCGTCTGCGCCCCGTGCGTCTTTGGCGGATCGGGAGTTCAGAAGTCGACTCCCTATCCCTCTCCGCCGTCTCCTTCTGGAGCATTACTGCCTCACAGAAGGAGAGAACCGCGCGCCAACACGCCTCACTGTCGACCATAGCGCGAACCATGGCCGGCAGCGAGAGGTCTGAAACTACCTGGGAGAGCTCACTGCGCTCTCCCGCCCACGCAGGGCACTCCTGCATCACGTGCTGCGCCGTCTCGTCGAGACAGCCGTCGCAGTGGTGGCACCCGGCTGTCGGCTCCCTCCTCCTAGGTTAGGTTAGGTTAGTTCATGTTAGGTTAGGTTATCTACTTTTTTACTTAAAACTTTCCTTATACAACCAACACGATAGGTTTCCAGCATTCTTTAATCATTATTATTTAATGTTATTGGAATGTAACCAGACTGTAATAAATAATATAATTATACTTAAGTAGTTCAGGAGTACACTTGACATGTAAATTATTTTACAAAATAAATGACTATGACTATGACTATGACTTATTTAGCCTTATGCGTGGTAGTTATGGCACAAAAAAATACTTTTAAACTTAAGAATTTTCCGCCTTGTTGTCTTTGAAGATCAATTCTAGCCAAATTAGCCCTCTTAAGTACTACTTTTTATCAACCCGAAGCCGCACCAGGTCCATCGCAGCTGTCTTCACACTGCTTCCTGGACCTGCAGCTTCCTCATCGACAGTCAGCGTCTGCATAGAAGGATCTCCCGCAGCCCACGTGTCTGAGCTCACCTCCACGTGGCAGTTCTGCTCGCCTTCTCCACGCCTGTCACTCGCCCGCATCACATAATTCAGGACTGGTCTCCCTGACAGATGCACACACCGCAGCACATCGCTCGTCAGACTCACTTGACTGGAGCCCTGCACCTACACTACATGGATACAGACTGCACACTTCAAACTACTCAACGACCTCCGGTCTGAGGGGGGAGTCCTGTGGGGAACTACTACAGATGTCCAGCACCCACAAGTTATAGCAAAGATGCCAACAGATGGCGATACCGTCGCTCACGGAAATATGCCGGAACCCGCCGTGCCGCCGTGACTTATTATTACGATGACATATGTATGATTAATAACCGGTACTACAGCAATGTTTAATTACGTTAAAATAAGTGTTAAACACATTTTTTATGTTGTAAAAAATGTATGTATGTAAAAAAAAATAATCTATAATACCTAATTTATTTCCGTGGAACAAAACTCAAATAATAGTGATCTAATAACGTTTAATTAAGATTTATCTCTCGTTCAGGCCAGTAGCGACATCTGTTTGCGCCAAGACTATACTAAATCTAAAATGTATGGAACTGTCCAGACATGGAGTGCGATTTTTTAACATCATATCACATGTTCATACGAGTACCTAGTAGAAACTTAGAAAGATGCATAACCTCCATAGTAATTTTGACATTTTCTACTACTAGTTTGAACGTGTGATGTTCAAAAATTGCTCTCATGGTATGTTAAATCTCTTTGATACCTCCTTGGTTCGGCTCGTTGCTAAGATACAAAGAGTTGTTATTGGATGGTAATGTAATTTTTTATTAAATATTTCACATTTCATTATCAAAGACTACAGCACTCGTAGCATGCACACCCGCGATAGCCGTGATACGGCTTTATCACGTCTTTTATCTCGTTCTTTTGCCCGCGAACGAACGAGATAAAAGACGTGACAAAGCCATATCACGGCTATCGCGGGTGTGCATGCTACCAGTGCAGTTGTCATTATCTTCACAAATTATTACTTATATGTACCTACTACAGTAATTATCTTGTTGTTTTTAGGTAAGGTGTCAGCACAGAGTAGTTTGGAGTCAGTTACAGGTACCTATACTGGTAAGGTAATTATCGCATACTGGCTGAACCACTGTAGCAGACCATCCATGGCTGAAGATAACACTTGTGAAACTTCGGAGTCCGAGGTGTTCGATCCTGTAGTGAGGTGAGAGCGACATCACTGGTGTTATACAGGGTGTAACAAAACACCCTATAGTAATACTTAAGGGGGTGGTTTACCTTTAGATCATCAAACTGAACAACTTTCACTATGGAGAAAACATGGATAAAAACCGGCCAAGTACGAGTCGGGACTCGGGCAATTAGTGTTCCGTACGACTAGTTGTTTAACATGGGTCATTGAAGAATCCACTATAAATTGACACTTACTTAGTATGTGGTCACAATAGTAACTGAAGATCATTTTACACTGGTCATACTGGTGTTCGTTTTTTGGGTATAGAAAAAAAAACTATCCAAGTTAGAGCCACCCTAATAATTTTCCCGCCAATCTACACGTTATTTCTGATGTTCATGATTTTTTTCAGATCTTATACGGCTATGTTTTTTGAAATATTGGTGGGGACAGCGCAATTTCTCGGATTGAATCGAAAATTTTGTTAAACAAAGTTTTTATAAGTTTGAAAAGTATATTTTTAGACTCGTATTTTCATAAGCTTTCAATTGATACCCCACACCATAGGGTAGAAACAAAGTTTTTTTTTATTTACCCTTTCTTACTTACCAAAATTGGGGGCCATTTGGTATAATAAAGTCAATATAAAAATTTAGCTTTTTTTACTTCATTATTATATTGGACCAGCAATTGCTATATCTGTAACGAGTTTCAACTTCCTATATTACGAGAGATAAGTGTACTTTTTGCAACCATAAGCAGCAAGGCTGATTCAGTGTTTATAGGGTGTAGAGCATCTCTGTGATGGGGTTGACGTCGGTCTGCCTGCATATCGTCAGTCGGTTTAGGAGATACAGCCGTTCAAAGGCGAGTTATGGGTGCAAAAAATGGCCGATCAGCAGCAAGGCTGATCGTATGATACTATTGTAATATGCACTGAGGGTATGTGAACAGTACAAAAACTGACGTGGTTCATCAGTCGGTTTAGGAGATACAGCCGTTCAAAGGTCAGTTATGTGTGCAAAAAACGGCCGATCAGCAGCAAGGCTGATCATAGGATACTATTGTAATATGCACTGTAGCTAAGTGAACAGTACAAAAACTGACGTGATCCGTCAGTCGGTTTAGTAGGTACAGCCGTTCAAAGTTTCAAAAATTAATGGTAATAAAAAAATAATGATTTCCCGAAAGGATGATCATAGGATATTATTGTAATATGCACTGTAGTTATGTGAACAGTAAAAAAACTGACATGATCCGTCACTCGGTTTAGTAGGTACAGCCGTTCAAAGTTGCAAAAATTAATGGTTACAAAAAAAGAATGATCTCCCGAAAGGATGATCATAGGATATTATTGTAATATGCACTGTAGTTATGTGAACAGTAAAAAACTGACATGATCCGTCACTCGGTTTAGTAGGTACAGCCGTTCAAAGTTGCAAAAATTAATGGTTACAAAAAAATAATGATCTCCCGAAAGGATGATTATAGGATATTATTGTAATATGCACTGCAGTTATGTGAACGGTAAAAAAACTGACATGATCTGTCATTCGGTTTAGTAGGTACAGCCGTTCAAAGTGGCAAAAATTTATTTTTACAATAAAAAATAATGATTTCCCTAAAGGATGATCATAGGATATTGTTGTAATATGCACTGTAGTTACTATACACAGAAGCTATGTTAACACTATTTAAACTGACATGATAATGTCGGTCAGTTTAACAGTTATTACCACTAGTTAAAAAGAAACTTGCTGTGCTAAAAATTATTAGAAGTAGTTTAGTGGTTATGAGTTTCGTTAGGTACTAGTATTGAAAAGTGAATGTTCAGAGTTTTATCTCTTTGATATCTTCCTGATTTGTATCTCTGACGAATCCCCTCGGGGAATATAGTCAAAAGCACTATGCTATGTTGTGCTTGTAATGAACATGATTCGTCAATCAGATTACATACAGTCGTTCATAGCTCATGGTTGCAAAAGAATAACGATCTCCAATAAAAGGCTGATTATGCGGTGTAGCTATGTAAGTACTGTTAAACTGACATGCTAATTATGTCAGTCCGTCAGTAGTTATCAAGGAACATACTACTCGTAGTCAAAGAATAATTATATACATATACTAACGTTACTAACGTAAACCGTAGTCTTAATCACTGCTAGCAGAGAGAGCTGAGTTACGATTACGTTGAAAAAATCAAGGGGCACAACACAACCGAGGACTGTGCCGAAGGAAATTTTGGAGTTTGACATTGGATTCATGTTCGGGGTCCATGCGGACCCTCAGATTTTGGAAGCAATCGGTTGATTGAGAAACAAAAAAGTTAAAGATGCATTAGATATCATTGGTTGGGATGTTCGGAGTCCACGCGTACCTTCATTATATCGAATTTAGGAGTAAACGATTTAGTAACTAAAAAGTTAAAGAAATCCACCACGTGATTCAGACATGAGTATGCGGGAGGGAGGTGTATGTGGAGGTGTGTTTCCTGTCCACCCAGCCCAGGTTTTCGGTGGATTCTTGGATTAATTTAAAATGACATGGTAAACTTTTAAATCGTTACTTAAATTAACGAATACACACACCCACACTGCTACCTACATACATACCTACCTACATTATATACCTACATACCTACCTACATATCTTCCTGCATACATACCTACCTACATAACATACATACTTACAAACCTAGCTACCTGCATACATACCTACAAACCTACCTACCCCTCCCCCTTCATAATTTGCCCTTTTCACAAATCCGGGCGTGTCTACCTTTTTTCTGAACGCCTAACTCGCCCTGTGTTGAAGGCGACATGTCCCCTTCCTACTTCTAAAGAGTGGCAACTCGCCGCAAGGCGAGATTTTTTACTGGCAAGTTGTCACCTAAACCGAAAATGTATACTTGTTTCGTTTAAGCGGCATAAATTGTCATGTTTGTGTACAGTAGCGCAAATAAAAGAATATTGTATTTTACTTCATAAATACTTTCATACTGATAATTAAAGCAATTTGCGCGAAATTATTCCCTAACCTTTGCAAAATATCAAAAATGCACAACGTTAGTGTTCAATTTTTCACTTCTACCGGCACTCCCGAAGTGCAACCCGTTGTTTTTTTTTTCATTTTAGCGTTTATAACCGGTGAATTATCATACAATGATGTCAGTTTTAATAGTGTCTACATATCTACTGCGTATATGATAATACTTTCATATAATCAGGCTTTCCGGTAGTCATAAAATCTTTATTAACATTAATTTGTTCAACTTTGAACGGCTGTACAGTCAGCAGCAATAAGTTACTACACTTTAGTACTACGGCGTAGAACAAAAGTGTATGCAACTTATTGCTGCTGACTGTACCTACTAAACCAAGTGACGGATTATCTCAGTTTTTATCGTGTTCACATAACTACAGTGCGTATTACAATAATATCCTATAATCATCCTTTCGGGAGATCATTATTTTTTGTAACCATTAATTTTTGCAACTTTGAACGGCTGTACCTACTAAACCGAGTGACGGATCATGTCAGTTTTTTACTGTTCACATAACTACAGTGCATATTACAATAATATCCTATGATCATCCTTTCGGGAGATCATTATTTTTTTGTAACCATTAATTTTTGCAACTTTGAATGGCTGTACCTACTAAACCGAGTGACGGATCATGTCAGTTTTTTTACTGTTCACATAACTACAGTGCATATTACAATAATATCCTATGATCATCCTTTCGGGAAATCATTATTTTTTTATTACCATTAATTTTTGAAACTTTGAACGGCTGTACCTACTAAACCGACTGACGGATCATGTCAGTTTTTGTACTGTTCACTTAGCTACAGTGCATATTACAATAGTATCCTATGATCAGCCTTGCTGCTGATCGGCCGTTTTTTGCACACATAACTGACCTTTGAACAGCTGTATCTCCTAAACCGACTGATGAACCACGTCAGTTTTTGTACTGTTCACATAGCCTCAGTGCATATTACAATAGTATCATACGATCAGCCTTGCTGCTGATCGGCCATTTTTTGCACCCATAACTCGCCTTTGAACGGCTGTATCTCCTAAACCGACTGACGATATGCAGGCAGACCGACGTCAACCCCATCACAGAGATGCTCTACACCCTATAAACACTGAATCAGCCTTGCTGCTTATGGTTGCAAATAGTACACTTATCTCTTATACTACTATGTCTTACGGTCTCTGAGAAAAATGCCTGTGGCCATAAAGAGGAACTGACAGCTGAGAGAGCGAGATGTACCTAGCGGCGCCACTGTATAATTGAAAGAGATACGTGACGCTAGGCATTAGGCTGCCTGTCCATTGATGCTGTGCGAGCTGTGTAGCTGTGTTTTTTTAACCAATCCGGAGCTCGGGCGAGGCGCGGCCAATCTCGCCCGAGCTCCTGATTGGTTAAAAAAACACAGCTACACAGCTCGCACAGCTTCAATGGACAGGCCGTACCCTAAGACCGTTTTTGGGAACTTGTCGGCACAATCGACAGGGTAAATATTATTTTGTGAAATATACTAACACTATTTCATTAAATTACCTACGATTTCACGTTAGATTCACAATTATACACAGAATTTGAAGTTTTAGGGTGCCGATAAGCGCCGACAAATTCACAAAAAACGGTTTCATTTGACAACTCATGTCAGTTACTCTATTCCGACAGGTATAATAACTTTATGCCTGTGACAGACGGACGTACAGACACCGAGCTGATTCCATAAAGTGTTCCGTTTGGCCAATTTTGGTTTTACGGAACACTGATAAGAAAATCTGCTGTCCCATACATTTTAGTAGAGTCGGTATTATAGGTACCTACTGCAACTGCAGTTTTGTATGATACAGCCTGGATACAGCTGATTTTTTATATTTTCTCTAGGTACTTTGGCTCCATAGTGAATGTTTTCAGTTTGATGGTCTGAAGCACCCCTTTCAGTAGCTATTACTACGGTGTTTTGTTACATTCTGTATACGTTCAACTATCCTACAGGGTGTGAAGAAAAGTATCATTAACTGATTTTACATTAAATGACTTTAAATTACATACAATTACATAACTGACATTAAATAATAGTTTTCCTTACACCCTGTATTGCCGAATTAATCTATCGGTGATGAATAATAATTCTACAGGGTGTGAGGACTTATATCGTAGTATCTCAACCAATTTATTATTTCGCATCACACATAGTAATTAATTTTAATGTTAACAGTACCTACAGATCAAAATAAAAATAAAACATGAATCTAGATAATGTTTGGCTGCAGTAAGCTGGTACTTAATTCTAAAACGCATTTTGTAACTAGTTTAAGTTTTCTTATCATGTTTTTTACTTCATGTCGTCACTTGGTGCTACTTATTACGTGCATGTGGTATTTACCTGTAATTGGTTGTGCAATTAGACATTAAGCCCTTTAATCTATGATATGTCATGTGTATGTATTATTGTAACAACTGTTGGTAAATCAATAAATAAAATAAAATAAAATAAATATTACTCTTTGGTGTTAGGGTAAACAGTTGCATTACTTTAAGAGACGATTGCGCCCATGATACTGAATATCTTTCCCTAAGAAACCTATAAGAAATTCGCCAAAAAAAAAAATCTACTTTTCATACAAACTTTCGATCAGCAGATTGCATTTAGTATGGAAAGTCCAATAAAATTTTTGCGAATTTCCTATAGGTTTCTTAGTAAAAGTTCAGTATCATGGGTACAATCACCCCTTAATAATGCAACATTAGACCAACCGCAGTATAATTGTGTCCACAGATGGGCCATACCGCAGAGGTTGGATCACATGACATTTATTGGTAAAGAAATTCTGGCGGTGGCTCATGACATATACATAATATTCCTCAACTTGAAGACGGGCACAGAGCAGGTCTATGTCGCCAACAGCGAAGCCACTGGAGATGGAGTTGATGCTATTGCAGGTATCATTGTTATATAGTCTTGTTATGTTGATACTTTTTTAATAGGGTGATAATACCTACAACAAAATCATGTAAAAAATACAGCTATCCCAGACATAAGTATATGAGCTGAGTAGGTTTGGAATTTTCTATGGAACAACAGTTTTTTATTTCTGTTAGTTCCATAGATGAAGTTCTTTAGTTTCATCATCTTACCATCCCCTTAAAATACCGTCAGCATGTATCAATTTTATCAGTCTTCAAATATACAAACACTTTAGACACAAATAAGCATTTACCCATTATAAGTCATCAAGTCCATGTATAAAGTTATGTTAATGTGTTTCTGTTGTGCAGGTCATGACAGCTTATGACAGTGATATTATTTTCTTCAGGTCACAGGTCTTACATGTTTGCATTCGCTGAAAAGGTCAAACATGCCAGGATCTTCATCTTAACCTACCCACAGTTCGGAATACTGGCTGAACTAAAAGGTATATATTATTTAATTATCGTACCATGTGCCGTGTATAATAAATAATAATTTCGTGTGCCTCATATCGATACCTCCGTCGTCAGATACGGACGTGAACAGGTACAAGGGGCTGTGCCTGATGGAGGGCGACCTGGTGGCGGGGTTCAGCGGGTTCCCCGACTACCTGATCTCTGTGTGGAGCTGGCGCACTGGCCAGCGCCTGCTGTCCCAGCCCACCGGCGTCGTGCGTCGCAAGCAGATCTACATGTGCGTGCCTACTGCTGCTGTGCTGTGACTCGCCGGCGCCAGTCGCGGTCGCTCCTACTACTATGTATAATATAGTCCTTACAGTACGGCAGCGGATGTAAGTATTTGCGCAGAGCAACGGAGGGGGCCTTGCAGGGAAGCGGGCGGCGGGGGTCGCATTACCGGATCTGTATGAAGATGTTGGGATTGCCTCGTATTGCATATCTAAGCAAAGCATGACAGCGTAAGTACACGCGGCGCGGCGCCGGGGGGCGGCGGCGTACTGTAAGGCTTATAGTAAAACTGTGGTACTACCTAGACTATCTCAACATGTACATATTATGTGATGCGTGAGGCGTGACGTCCGCAGGGCGAGTCGGTCGCACACGGTGGTGTGCGAGTGCTGGGGGCCGGGGCTGGTGGTGTGGGAGGTGGCGCCGTGCTACAGGCGCTGCCTCATGATGCGGCGCGCGCGGCGCGAGCCCTCCGCCTGGGAGCTGCCCGCGCCGCCGCTCGTCGCCGTCTGCTGGACCGCCGAGGGCGCGCTCTTCGCCTGCGACCCCGCCGCCAACCTATACAGCGTACGTGCCTACGAGTAGTACCTAACTAGTACACCTCCGCCTCCGCTCCTCCGGGAGGGGTCCCTTCTCAAACTTCCCCTTATCCCTCCTCTTCTGTCTTATGCTGCCCTCCACGGGCGGCGGCAGAGGCAACAGTGCCGAGCCGGGAGAGCTTCGGCGAAGCGCGAGGAAGGCCGTGGAGGCACATGACTTTCCCATAGCACTTCGACATGCGCTGAGGCTGAGGTGACCACCGGAGGGGTTTCGGTGGGTAAAAACCCCTTATAACCCAACTCATCCCCTAAGGAGCTAGGGTATACGTGTAGAGTAGGTGTAGGGTAGGCGAGGAAAAATGGCAGGACAACGTCTGCTGGGTCAGCTTGTTGCTTATAAATTTCCTGCAGTATTGCAGACCTGAGAGGCCAGACCATTCCAGCCTGTCTTTTATCAGCCTACTCCTTAATGTTACATGCCGGGATTCCCACACTTGGTTCTGGTCCAACCATCCTTTATTCTGATCCGGCCCTCGCCAGCTCGTCACCGTTTTTATTTCCCTGAACACCAGTATGCCCCGGAACCCAAACCAATCTTACTCTTTTGTGAAGACCAAGTTTGTTTAGGATCTTCACTCCGTTCAGAATTAGTTTAGAACTTACATAGTTGGAGTTCTAGGCTTTGAGAGCCTCATCTGCTCGAGAGCTTTCACTGATAATATTGTGACTAATAATAGAAAAGTTTATAGTTAACTGTTCAGGGAAAAATAAAAATAAATCTAAGAAGGGACACCCCGTATATTCGCACCTCTCTCCTATCTCATACCTGTACCTACTAGACGCTTGAACTGAACGATCCGTCCCGGTAGGTGACGTCGGACGGCATGGGCATGGTGACCAACCTCGACTGGTCCGACAATCTGAAGGGCGAGAACGCGCCCCAAATGTGCTCCTTCGGGAGCGGCATCCTCATCTACGGACCCGACGATAACATCAGGGTAAGCCTCTCGGATGTCCTCGTTTCGTGTGAGTCAAAGCGTCGTTCGGTGCTAATGAATCTGCGGTGATAGTATTTAAGGAAGGCGGAGCAGAAGTGGAGGGTGGCGTGGCAGTGCGCGGTGCCGGACGTGGTGGAGAGGCTGGTGTCGAACGCGGCGGCGGATGGCGCGGCGGCGTGGGCGCGCGGCGGCCTGCTCTACCGCCTGCACGCCCCCGCCGGCCAAGACGACGACCAGCTGCTCCTCGACCCCTTCACCTACAAGCAGCGGTGAGAACGACACGCACGAGCGGGGCGGGGTGCGGGGCGGGGCGGGCATCGTGCCGCCTGCACCTGGTGCCGCTTCAAAAGTTCTTCATACGAAATGTACGAGTATGATGCCCGCGCCGCGTCTGTCCCGTACCCTCGCCCTGTGCCTCTTCAGTGTATGCTTTACGCTTATCGAGCGGGATCTATCGTTATACTGTAAACTTATCTCACGTTTATCTTAATATTTGAAGGAACATAATGACGGCTCAGCTGATAGCGCCGGACTACGAGCAGATGGTCACTATAAACGACACCGGGCTCCTGTGCGTCTACGACGTGATGACGGCCGAGCTGGTGAGTGTCGCCCCGTGTGTGAAACACGTAGTCACGTACTCCTTGACAGGAAGGAGCGGACTTACGCATAATTTCCCATACTTTCCCCTCTGTTAAAGCCTCACCCCCGCGACGGCCCCAACCTAGCCCCGATGAGCTACTTAGTTCGATGCGTTTTACTGTACTCCTCTCCAGGCGTTGACAGGAGACACGTTTTTCTCTATAGCCGCACATAAATGTCAAAATTGTTAAATGAAAATTCTCATAATTATATCAAAATCTATCTGCAGGGCGTGTCCAAAAATTAAGGCTGTACCGAGCCTATTGTGCTGCCCCAATCGTCCAACAAGAATGTCACATTGTATATCACTGCTGATATTCAATTTATCGGGTCACTGCGGATTTGTTTTTAAAACCTGGCCACTTTTGGCGGTTTTAACGATAATAGCTGCAAGCATAAAACATAATTATCCGTAATATTTTCGATAAATTGCAAAAGCATATCAGGACTACAATGTGACATTCTTGTTTTTTGGAAATGTTGTTTAATTGTTAAGAAATAAAAAAAATGCGATTGGGGACAGCACAATAGGCTCGGTAGGTACAGCCAGTCAAGCAGAAAGCGTTAAACGACCGCTGTGTCGTTAGAAAACAGCGTTTTGTGGCTTAAAGCAGGAATACAGGGTTGCCAACCACCGTCCGACAGAGGTGTCCTTCGTGGTTTACAACCGTGTAGACAGCGGTTTGCTACCAAATTGGATTTGACCTTCCAACGTCCTTGGCAGCGGGAGCTGCACTAGCGACCAAGGACGTTGGGTTGGTCGCCGACCGTGTAGATTTTACAGAGACCTACCCTGTCTGTGGGCTCTCATAGCTTTGTAAAGAATATAAAGAATATTAAAGATGTAAACAGAAGGGCCTAGCTTGGGAAATTTTGTGTGACAAAATTGAAAACCACTGAGCCAGACGCAAATGTGGCATCAGTGTAAAAGAAGATTGAAAATTTAAAATCTTCGTACACGGCGGGCGACAGATCAACCTAAGCATAATAAAATTGAACTATAGGTATGTCCATGAGCATAGAGTTCATCTTTGTTTAGGTTGATCGGTCGCCGTGTGTACATGCGAGAGGCTGGTTAGCGACTGTGTGGTGTAGTTGAAACAGTCCCGACCGCACGCCGACCAAGGTGACGAGTGGTCGGTCGGGCGTCGGTTGGCAGCCGTGAAGAACCCGTATTAATCGTCCGTGGGGTGAATAGTGATAGAGTGGTCGTTGCGTTGTCGTCGCAGGTGGCAGCGCGGCAGGTGCAGGACGCGGACGTGACGCTGCAGGCGAGCCCCGCGCAGGCGCTGGTGGCGCTGGCGGGGGCGGGCGCGGGGGGAGGCGACTACGGGCTCGCGCTGGTGACGTGCTCGGAGCTGCGCGTGTGCTCGCGCGTGTGCCTCACGCACCAGCGCGTCGCGCGAATCGCCTTCGCGCCGTGCGGCCGGAAGCTCCTCGCGGCCGCAATGGACGCCGGTCACGTCTTCATATTACACGTTCGTTACTTTACTAGTCTTTGTCGACGCCTCTCCTAACAATAAGACGGATAGAAAAGATAATTTTCTTTTTTAAAAAGGATGCCCTGCATGAATGGATGATTTTATAAACGATCTACTGTTTATCTTAGTATATCATCTGTTTTCGGATCGACGTTTCTTAAAACCGTTTCTGGATGCTGAAAACCAAATAAAAATTCATAAAAACATGACCCTCCTTCTCGGGCGGTCGGGTAAAAAGGTTCTCGAGATCCAGATCATTTTTGATCTATCGTGTAAAAAGAGGATGTAGTCGAGGCGAAATCCAGCGCAGGTAGAGTAGATAAACGTTCTATACACGTACGAGCGGAGTGCCTACGCTACGGTGCGGTGTTGTGTTGTGTTGCAGATATCGGAGCAGAACACCCTGACGCTGGTGCGGTACGCGGAGCTGGGCCGCGGGCTCGCCGACTGCTTCTTCATGAAGGTCGGCGAGTTCATGCGCGCCTTCTCTCTCGTCTTGTTCTCCGACAAGTACCCCATCGGTGAGTCCACTGCACGTCGGCTAATTGCGTTGCATCGCGTGTGTCGGTGCGGCGCCGGCCGGTGGTTGAATTATTTCATTACGGTGCTCGCAATAATAAATAAAATAAAATACAAAAAATCAGACCGACCGTCACCGTCTCGACGTCCCCCAACACGAACCGATGCCACGCATCGGGCCACACGAAGGGCAAGGAGTGCATTACGCATTACACGGACGTTTGCCTGCAGGGGAGCGCATAATGTGCATCAACGCGGAGACGGGCAAGGACAACAAGTTCGCGGGCAAGATGCAGGGCCCCTACACCATGCTGGTGCCGCTCAGCGACAAGGACACCGTGCTGGCCGTGCCCCACCTCTCGCGCAACTACCACGTGCTCAAGCTCTCCGGCGAGGTCACTCGCTTGTCTATATCTATCTATACTATACTATTGGCTATGTGCACGACACTAGCGCCACACTAGCGCGTACTGACAGAACTTTTTCGGACAGCCGTGAATTATTTATACTCTATTTACACTATTATAGTACTTAAAAGTCTGTGTTTGTTCGAGGATTCTGCCAAAACTACTAGACCGATTTTGATAAAACTTTTTATATTTAAAAGCAGTATTAGTAGCAGTTATTAGTAGTATTAAAAGCTAGATTATATTTTATTCCGGTACGATGACGGGAGCGGATGCGGACGAAGCCACGGACAAAATCTAATTTGTATGGGAATTCCCATTCAAACTTTTATCTCAGTTTTAACACCTTTGGGGGGGTTAAAATGCGACAAGCCTTTTTAAATCAGCATCTAGATGCCAATAGAAACTTCCATGCCAAATTTTAAGTTTGTAGTTTTGACAGTTTTGGAGATTTCGTGTTAAGTTAGTGTGCGGATTTGCATAGATTCAAGCATATTTTCACAGCTTGTCCGGCAAAAGTACAAATTTCTGCCACGCCGAGCGCTGCGATCGACTTGACAGTTCCCAACACCCACTTCGCAAATAGCCAATACTACAGCTAGCATTGTACCGAGCTCGGTACCGATGCAGGGCCCCTACACCATGCTGGTGTTACTCAGCGACCAGGACACCGTGCTGGCCGTGCCCCACCTCTCGCGCAACTACCACGTGCTCAAGCTCTCCGGCGAGGTCACTCGCTTGTCTATTTCTATTCTATACTATATTAGAACGCTAGGATTGTACCGAGCACTGTACTACGGCTCAGGATTCCGCGAGAACAATGAACACACCCACACATCCCACACATTCTTTCTGTCGGCTTTTCTCCTCTGTTCTCGGCGAGAATGCAGTATTATAGGAGATAATCCGCAAAAAGGAGTCCGTTTAATCTGGCTCCTACTTTCCCTGTTTCCGATAGTCTTGGGCTTCTGGGCATGAGGTTGACCACGAAACTCAACTTCGGCGCTGACATCAAGTCTAAGGCTCAAACTGCGGCCAAAAAGCTGGGCATCTTAAATAAGGTCTTCTCCTTATCGTGTGGGCAAAGCCCTGGTGTCAGAGTTTTTCAGACCGCCTTACGGCCTCTGACGTGAATGATTCCGTGCTTCGGATGGCACGTTAAACAAGGTGAAGCGGTACTTCACTCCTGGGCAGCTCTTAATGTTGTATAAAGCTCAGGTCCGATCATGTATGGAGTACTGATGGATGCCACCTGTGGGATGGCTCAGCCAAGTATCAACTTGCCGCACTCGACTCGGTTGAACGCAGAGCCAGGAGGCTCATTGGCGACAGTAAGCTGGTGGAGACCAAGCTTCATAGCCTAGCCCACCGCCGCGGAGTGGCCTGATTGTCGGTCTTCTACAGATTGTACTTCGGTGAGTGTGCCCAAGAGCTACATGAGCTCATCCCACCTTCCCCTTTCTACTGTCAGACTTCCAGACGCACCGCGGGATATCACCCTTTTTTGGTTGATATCGTGACATCAACGACCGACTGGAGTTATGCAGACAGACCTGGTCCATCACCATCACAGATATGCTCTACATGTATTTTTTTTTAATTTTCTAATCGTTTTAACCAAGATGCTCACGCTTGTACACGCTTTGGGATCCATTCTATTTTTTTTTATTAGTCATGTAATTTTGCATCCTAATGAATGTATTCTTAATAAATAAATTAAATTGGTGGGCCAAATGCATAATGATAGTAGAATCATTGGGCCCCAAAGAGCTTAGAGAAATTTTGAATCGATTATAGAAAAGGGCCGCTCGTTTGACATGCCTACTCTACATCCTATGAACACTGAATCAGCCTTGCAACTGATGGTTACCAAAAGCACAGATTATTTAATAGTTACTACCGTAACAGATAGTTCACTCAACCCGATTTTTCGAATTTCGAACGCGCACTTCAGGAACGAAAAATAAAATGAGCCTTATGTCAATGAGCGAAGATGCACACCTCGGAGGTGTCCGGCTGTCAAACGTACCTGAGCTGAGGAGTGAGACAGGCCTGCCAAAAGTACGGTTATCTGCTTTACGGAATTCGATCGGATTGTCCGATATTTAATCGTCGCGTCGCCATCGATCGTCGATCTCCGCTATTGAGTTCCCGCGGCTAGATTGGTTTCACGATAGTGAACACAACAGTGAGGTACGAGTATGTGGACGGGACGGGTTGTCCTATGCCTCGCATCAGCATCACAGTCAAGCGGCGCGGCGGTATAATATAATATTATATGTACCGGTAGAAAGGCGTGACGGTGTCGGTGAAGATGGGCCCGGTGGTGGACTCGGGGCACGCGCTGCGCGAGTTCAGCGCGCGGCGATGCGGGGACGCGCTGCTCACGTGCGGCGCCGACGGCTGCGTGGTGGTGCGCCGCCCCGACGGCCTCTCCGACTACGGTACCTGGAGTCTGACTCGGTTTTTTTTTAGTTTTTCGACCCATGTGCTTTAGAGAAAATTGTTTAGTTGCATTGTCTGCCACCCATAAAAATGTTCTTAGACTGGTTTCGTTGCCTTGTATCGTTTCATAGTGCGCTCATAATGCGCTAGACGCGCTTGCCACCCGTGCGGGCGGTCAGCGTGACTCTGAAACCAGCCTCAAAACTAGTGGTGTATACTTAAACGTGACCGCACCGGTGGGTGTCCCCCTCGGTAGAGTTGAAGCTGGTGGCGTCGCACCGGTACGAGACGGGGCTGGCGGATGTGTGCGGCGACGCGGCGGGGCGCATGCTGCTCACGCGCGCGCGCAACGGCACGCTCGCCGTGCTGCAGTGCCGCCCCGCGCCCCTCGCCGCCGAGCCGCGCCACGACCCGCCCGCCGCCCTCGCCAGCCAAGAGACCATCACCATCCTGCTGGCCGGCGACAGTGAGTCTCCTCACGTTACATCCTCCCCCCGCCCCGAGCCGCGCCACGACCCGCCCGCCGCCCTCGCCAGCCAAGAGACCATCACCATCCTGCTGGCCGGCGACAGTGAGTCTCCTCACGTTGATACTGTAATGGATTTGATAGTCATCATCATCTTATTTAAGAGCTACGCTCTTGTCGGTGGAGTATTCGCCATTTGATAGTAAATAACTAAATATTAAAAACAACAAAAAGTAAAAAATTAAGGGGACCCCATACAATTTTGTTCCCAAACGTTTTTATCATCGTTTTTTTTCTTCACGCTCTTCACGCTCTATCGTAAAATCGGTAATACCTACAAGCGTCAAACTTGGTATTATTATAGCTTAAACTACAGTATACCTAACAACAAAATAATAAAAACTGGTTAAGTGTGAATCGGTCTCAAACTAAGGGCTAAAGTGGTGATACGGAACCCTAGGTGAGTCGCACTTGGCAGGTTTTTACGTAAATAAAATAATTTGAAAAATTAAAACCGCCTTCAAAAAAACTAAAAAGTTACATACATACATACATATTCTCACGCCTGTCTCCCACTGGGGTAGGCAGAGACAACGGAACGCCACCTGCTACGATCCTGACATACCTCTCTAGCTTCCTCCACATTCATAAGACCTAGCTTTCATGCATGCTCGTCGGTTTCGGGTAGATCTGACCTGGCCCTTCTTAAGCACGTCGCCAATTTGGTCCGTATATGTACGTCTAGGCCGTCCCCTTCCAACATTTCCACTTACGCTTGCCTTATAAATTGCTCTCGTCAATCTGCTCTCATCCATTCTTTCCACATGACCAAACCATCGCAACATACCTTTCTCTATTTTTAAAAAGAAAGGAATGAAAGTGAATGTAAGTAAGACAAAAGTTATGGTGTTAGAGAGGAATGATAATGACGACCGTACCTTATGTAGTATTATGATTGGTGATGAAAAATTGGAACAGGTGAATGAGTTTGTGTACTTGGGATGCATGTTTACCAGAGACGGTAAGTGTCAGAGTGATATTGAGAGAAGAGTGAATGCCGGAAATAGGGTAAATGGAGCTCTGAATTCCTTTGTGAAAAGCCAACACGTGTCCAAAAAGGCACGGATGGCAGTTCATAATGGAGTGTTAGTCCCGACATTGATGTATGGAAGTGACTCTTGGGTATGGCAGAAGACGCATGAAAGTAGGATTAACGCAGTGGAAATGCGCTCATTGAGAAGTATGTGTGGTGTAAATGTGATGGATAAATTGAAAAATAGTTTTATTAGAGAACGCTGTGGTCTGAAAGAGGATGTAGTGACAAAAATAGAGAAAGGTAACTAAAAAGTTAAAAAATAATATTGCAGCCTATGACTTTCTCGTTCGCATCATAAGAACATTAATTTGTTTTATTGAAGTCGCTGTCAAGCCGGTACGATTCGCGACAGGGCTTGCATTTTTTGGCTTGGCTTGACACCGACTTCTATAAAACAAATTAATGTTCTTATGATGCGAACGAGAAAGTCATAGGCTGCAATATTATTTTTTAACTTTTTAGTTTTTTTGAAGGCGGTTTTAATTTTTTGTTAAAATTTTGTTTATTTCACAATTTTCAGTGGTGAATTCATTAGTTCGATTTAATAGGAGTGCATTAAATTAACAAACGCACTAGTCGGCACTACAATTTTCAAAGGTTCCCCTCGATTTCTCTGGGATGCCATCATCAGATCCTGGTGTCCTTATCATGGTACCACCCTCGGGACATTTCCTTTCCAACAAAAAAAGAATCATCAAAATCGGTTCATAAACGACGAAGTTATCCGCGAACACACATAAAAAAATAAAAAAAAAATATATATATATACTATCAGTTTAAAATAACAATGTGCATGACCTCGCCTGCAAATGTGACGTTACTCAATCACACGAACTTCACTCGAGTCATTCAAACGATTATTTCCTTTACGTAGAGTCTATTATCCTTTGCAACTGAGTGAAGTTATCGAACGGCCCTTCAAGGTCATGCACATTGTTATTATTTTAAACTAATAGTACGGTCGAACTGAGAAACCTCCTCCTTTTTTGAAGTCGGTTAAAAATGGCACATGGTGCGTTGACTACGTCGTGCGTTCGATTCGAATCGGAAACGATCGACTGTCGGCGATTAGGCACCAACGCCCGACACTCCGGCTCGTCTCGTCCGCAGAGAACTACCTGGACCTGCAGGAGGAGAAGAAGGTGCGCGAGGAGGCGCTCGATTACAAGCGGCAGCGCGACGAGGTGGTGCGCACCGTCGAGGTGCTGCGCGCGCGCCTCGTCGCTCTGCTCGAGGAGAACCTGCGCGAGCGCCCGCTGCACCGCCTCTCCCTCTCTGAGTTCAACCTGCACCTCGAGCACAAGAAGGAGCGCCTCAAACAGGTTCGTGCCCCGTGCCGTGCGCTCTCTACCGCAGCGTTACTATATAGTTGCGCAGAGCAACGGGGCCTTGCGGGGAAGCGGGCGGCGGGGGTCGCATTGCCGGATTTGTATGAAGGTGTTGGTATTGCCTTATTGTATTGCATATCTGTGCATGACAGCGTAAGTACAAAGGCGCGGGCGCGGCTCCGGGGGGCGGCAGCATCGACCGCCATCAAGAGCGTTGCCACAGTGAGGTTGCGAGGCTTATACAGGGTGAAATTGATATCATTAGCATCCTCTTAAACTAATGCTCAGCTCATACCGACGCGTCTGCGACGCGGGAAGCGGGAAGCGAAGCGGGAACGTCTACGACGCGAAACTCGGCCTCCAAACCGGCGCGACTGCGACGCGGGAAGCGAACATCATTTGTTGATGAATAGTCATTGAAGCAACACCTCTTTAAGAGGCTCCCCATAGGTAAACGCTAGCTCGGGCCATATTTTACTGGTTTTTAGAAGCTATCTTCTAGTTATTTGAAAGACATACAAATAATTGAAAAGTGTAGCAATATTCTTCAACATCTCGGCTTTATTTGCTACAGATCATAATATTTCTTATTTTTCTATAAAATACATATTATGAAACCTGTGTTCAAAGGAAAGCCTAAATATTGGAAAAAATTAGTATTATGTGCATCTACTTTTTAAGTTGAAGTCACATTTACTTGAGACACACGCCTTTGTGTAGACAATAGTAAAGTAAGCTATAGGTACCCGGCTATTATACCACATTCAGAAAAGAGCGACGATTTCTGTTTAAAGTATCCCGTGCGTATACATATAGTAGCTCTTAAGTTTTATCCACATCACATTAAATGTCTACTTTACGGTTAGAGAATAGAATACGTTCACAGAGTGAGCCTCGTCCGGCCCCAATGGCATCGTAATGTGGATAAAGCTTGAAGGTCGCGGCGCCGCCACCGAGTTCATCTCGTCCCGTGTCCGTGTGCAGGCGGAGAAGGAGCGCGAGGAGATCCGGCTGGCGACGGAGGCGCGCATCCGCGCCCAGGACAAGGTCACCGCCTGGATCAAGGCGCGCTGCTGGGACACCATGCTCACGCCGCGCGTCAAGCTGTTCGCCATCTTCAGCCACTACCACGTGCGTATCCTATGTGTGTGCGTGTGCGTGTGCGTGTGCGTGTGCGTGTGCGTGTGCGTGTGCGTGTGCGTGTGCGTGTGCACCGACCCGCACCTCCTGCGAAGCGTGACCGTGACGTGACCGTGTGCCGCAGGTGGAGAACTACGCGGTGCTGCCGACGCAGCGGGACAGCTGGCCGGAGCTGCAGCAGACGCTGGCGCTGCGCGGCATCGAGATGGAGTTGGACGGCGACCTGTTCCGGCCCTGGGAGGAGGTGGAGCCGGAGCCCTCGCCCGCCGCGCCCGGCCGGCCGGCGGCCGCGGCTGAGCCCGGCACCGGTGCCGGCGAGGAGCCGGACGTGGCGCGCGACCCGCGCGTCGGTAGCGGCGCCGCGCTGGAGCTGCTCGCGGAGGCCGAGGAGGCGGCCGAAGGCGAGCCCTACGTGCTGGCCGGCTCCAGCGCGCACAAGTACGTGAGCGTGCCGCCCGAGCACGTGCCCCAGACGCTCGCCTTCAGCTTCCTGCAGATGAACTGGCTCCACCACCTCGTCAAGGTAAACCCGCCGCTAGCGAGCGCGCCTCGCATACTAGTTCTGAACCGGCCGTTACGATAAAGTGTGTCGTCGCGTCCCCCGCAGCTGAACGTGCAGAACATGCGGCTCTGGTTCAACAAGCAGTTCGACGAGCTGATGGCGCAGAAGCGCCGCGAGGTGGGGCTCGTGGGCGAGCGCAACGCGCGGCTGCGGTTCATACTCGAAGGTACGCGCGGTCACCTCGCCTCTCCCTTTCGCTCTCCCTCTCCCTTGGGGTGAGCTTAAATGACCCTGAAGTATCGAGCACCTAACGTCCACATCGCGACGTGCGATGTTAAGCGCCCGTCACATCGGCTCCCCGCTTGCATGACAGTGTTAACTAAATGTGTATCGCGGCGCCCGTGTTGCAGAGCTGAACAAGCTGTCGGACCTGCGCGGCAGCTTCCACCACCTGCTGATACAGATCCACGACCCCGAGTGGCGCCAGGAGGAGATGCCCCTCAAGCTCATCAAGGTCGAGCCGGAGGAGGTGAGCCTCTCCAACCGCAGCATCTATAGTGACCATGCGAACGTTCGAACGATGGCACTAATCGAAAAGACACTGCAAACGCGAGATTTTATGTAGTAGACTTAATAGTAACTTTAATTTTTTTAGAACGTTCCGACGCGATAATAGCTTCATAAAAAGACTTCAAGCTCCTATATTGAATTTGAAATGAATGAAAAATATTAGTACTAGAATTAGTAAGCTTCAGTAGTCGGTAGGTACTACTAGGTGACCTAGTTATCTTGTGATGAGACTTAAACTCCCCGCAGTGCTCGATCGCGCCGTACATAAGCCCGTCGCAGATAGTGGTGGTGCCGCCGGACCCGGGGCCCAAGGACGACTTCAAGGAGCGCGCGCTCAACGACATGATGGACGGTGTGCTCGAGAAGCTGTGGCACGAGGAGATCAAGAAACCCATCCCGATGCCCCAGTGCATGGTGAGCCTGTCTGCTGCGTGCTGCTGTAGTGTGTAGTCGCTCTCTGCTGTCGAGAAGCTCTGCCACGAGGAGATCAAGAAACCCATCCCGATGCCCCAGTGCATGGTGGTCAAACTGGTGTATTCACTCTCTATTGTCTCATGTTTGATGTGCAACGTCATGTTTTGGAAAACATGTTTTGTTTGTTTAAATTAATGAATCTGGGTTCGGTAGGCGTACACGGTACCGTAGACATAGACGATACGTTTAACAGACGGTGGTATTCAGAGTAATCGCAGACTAGCCATATTTTCATTAATTCTAAGCCCCAGATAGAGCATCATCGGTCGGTGGTACGTTGCGAAGAAGCTAGACTTTCGCTCTAAAACGGTGAAGGAAACGATCGTGAGGAAACTTGCATAGTGCACCGGTCTGGACGGCTCCTTTCCGCTCCGAGGACTATAGAGATTGAAAATGATAACTAGAGAGATACTCGTAGTTCCGATCGGTGCATATTATCGAAATGTTAAAATGTGTCCGTCAGCTGGACAAGGAGCCGGAGCACTTCAACGAGGAGGACCTGAAGCTGGTGTTCGACTACGAGGCGAAGGTGGCCTTCCGCAACGAGGAGCGCAACAAGTACCGGCGCATGCTGCACGCCGAGTACGCCAAGCTGGCGCAGGTCCTCAACGAGGGCGTCGTCAAGTTCAACATGCGGGCGAGTACCTGTCTGTCTGTCTGTCCGTGCCCGTGCCTTGCCGTGCCCTGTACCACGCGCCACGTAGCGACCGATAATAGAATAGTACCATAATAGCCATAGTGGTGTAGCTCAGCGGTCGCGACAGGTCAATCGAGCGCGGTGCGCGGCGCGGGGCCCGGGAGAAGTTGCCGAAGGAAAGCCTGCTCGCTTACCTTACATACTCATTGAATATGTATATTATAATGTTCGGCACCGGTGACAGGTGAAGGAGACGTGGCTGACGAAGCTGAAGGTGGACTCTGTGATCGGGCAGGAGAACCTGATGCTGATGCGTCTGCGCCGCGTCAACCTCGACCGCGTCGAGGACTCCGAGCGCCTCGAGGATATGAGGTACTCTAGTCACTGGTTTACATCCTCGTAGACACACCGCTCGAGTACCGGTGGTCGATGTTCATTCGAAATTACGATGATGAGAATGATCGATGCGACAGTACGGGCTACCGAATCAACAACAACATTATGGGCCATATTTCATCTAAGTCGCCGTTTTAAAAACAGGCTACCGAATCGGTGTAACTAACTCGATAATAGATAAGAAGGTACAATGAAATAGCACCGTACACAGATTGCATACCTGTTGTACCTAGTAGTAGGTAAGTACCCAATTCTATCCAGATATTCCTATGGGATATTCGCACTTTTCCTACGATTGTTTTACGATTATTGAAACAGCTCTCTCACACCCTCGCTCGTGGCGACGCATCGCTCCCGGCTGACCGCGCCTCCAACACAACACCAACAAATACGCGTCCATCGTCGGTCTCAGGCTCAGCGCTCACCAGTCAGCACACGGGACAGCACTGGGGATGTGTTTTTTTTTAGTTTGATCAGATTTTTTAAATCGTTGTGTATCGATGCGCGATCCGATCTTCGGTTCGATCTTCTTCTTTCCCGTGTGAAGCAGTGCCGGATTAGCCACGTAGCAGTAGTCAGCAAATGCTACGGGCCTCGCGCCTAGGAGGGCCTCGCGCCTGTGTTCAAAATAAATCTATCGAGTAAGACAGTGGGGCGTAGCTACTTATGGAGGCGCCGAGCACCGGGGCCCCCGAACTCAGGAGGCCCCTGGCCCGCAAACCTCGAACAGTCCTCGCGAAAATATCTCCCACCTTCAGAACATAAATATAAAATATGTTCATGTTGCTTCGCACGTCAAAGCAAACTGTAAACAATGATCAAACTCTCACCAAACACAAACAATGATTGTAGACGAATCTGTTGACCATCTGTTGACAAGTTATTTTTTTACCAGGTTTCGGGTTCAAAAAGGTAAACTCTTTTGTTTTGCGCGCATCGCGCAGCCCCCGCACCGTCCCTTTCGGGTCATCCAGGGTTTTTAACTGAGACTCATTAAGTACGCTATGCATTCAGTTTGATGTAACTTTCGATTTCGGTCTGTTTAGTTATCCAAGTTTTTATACAGGGTGAAATTGATATTTTCAGCATCCTTTTAAACTAAGAGTCTTCCCATCAAATCGACTGAACAAGTTTTACTATGGGAGCAAACCGATCCGAGCAAAAAAAATATGTGCTGCTCCATACTAAAACTGCAATGCGTACTCGACTCAAATGCATTCAACAGCTGATTTTTTTTGCTCCGATCCGTTTGCTCCCATAGTAAAAGTTGTTCAGTTTGATGGGTAGACTCTAAGTTTAAAAAGATGCTAATGCTATACAGGATGTAATGACATAAATTTCACCCTGTATATGTGTAGGAGTTGTGTTAAGTAGGTGTATGTGGCCTTTGCTTAAAGAATACTAAAATCATGGATATAATACCTAGTAAAAGCAACGCCGAAAGAGAAGATACTTATCTGCAGCGTTGTAAACAAAAACTGCTCAAATTTTGTTAGTCAGAAAACAGACTTAATGTACCTACAAGTACTTCCGTCTCAAATATTTCTGTTGATAGTAAAATTGAGTATCTTGTCCACAACCCTTTACTAAAGTTGATAATATTTATTATACCTTTTCAGAAAACTTATAAAACAAGAAAGTAATACCCGTAATTTGTACGAGAAGTGCCTTACATTTTTTCGAGCATTACAGGGTGTATTACGAAAGAATAAAAAAAAATATATCATTACCACACCTTTTGATTTCCGAGATAATGGCCTCGATTTGGACTGTGACACGACTTAACTAAATTAAATTTATTCCTGTCACTTTCTAAAATAAGATTAAGAAAAGAGACAGAAAACCAACAGCTGACTTTAGTGCTGTCAAAGTGACGTTAAAAGCTCAAAAACGCTTTGAATAAGATGGCGTACATTATAATGGCATCTTATTTTGCGCATTTAACGTCACTTTGACAGCACTAAAGTCAGCTGTTGGTTTTCTGTCTCTTATCTTAATCTTATTTTAGAAAGTGACAGGAATAAATTTAGTTTAGTTAAGTCGTGGTACACTCCGAATCGAGGCCAATGTGTATTTAGATAAGCATTTTATTGTCAAAATAAGTAGGTACCTAATCATTTATTCATCAGCTTTTACTGACTAGAATGGAGTATTTGCGGTACATTAAATTTTTTTTGGGTTCCAGACCGAAAATTTCAAAAAAAATCTTAAAAACATCAGAACTCAGTTTATTAAATTTTTTTTGATGATATTTGTAATGTGAGCAATAAGAATAAAAAGTATAGCAAATTTTTTTTTTCGAAAAACGTTTTTTCTTAGCGGATTTTTCACCTAACTAACTTTGGAAGCCAATTCCAGCGTAAAATTGTTTATTAATAATCTTTTATTGTTTCTTATTTGGTAAGTTGAGTAATCACTGAAGATTTTAAAATTAGTTTCAACTAGGGATGCAACGATTACGAAGCGGTGCATCGTTTTGCATCTGTAATCGTAATAATCACGATTAATAACGATGCAATGCACCGTAGTAAGAATCGTACGATTATTAAAATGAATTAAAAACGTCAATCAGATTGCATTTGTTCACAAATACCAGACCTGAATACTAGATTCCAGAGCCGAAAAACAACTTTAGAAAAATCGGGTCTTTCGCTGCCATTTTAGCTCATTTTGAGCAAAATCTGACTTTATTATTGGTCAGACTTGACTCTTTTTTTTTTATTCTACTGATGTCTTTGATTTGGTTTTTGGTTTGAAGTATTACATACATTTTCGTTCTCGCGATATCTCATCCACATTAATTTCAAAAGATTAATCTCTCACGTAAATCAGACGAGATATCGGTTTACTTAACGAGATTATACCTCAAAATCATGTTCAATATTGTTTTTTTTTTTTTTCAAAGCAAATTAGCCTCCGGGCATCAACAAATCAGAATCCTGGCCAAGTGACTGGCCAGGTCTGTGGCCTTTGACTTAGATCTCAAATTAGTAGTTAAAAGTTACAAAATCTTGGAATTTAAAAAAAAAAATTTTTAATGATTTAACTTTCATTGGAATACAAAGAAACACTATGAGAACTCATTCTGAGGATAATCTCCACTAAATTTGTTTAAATAATCGTAATGCATCGGTTATCATAATAAATAACGATTAATATCGTAATCGTAATCGTAATCGTAATGGCCGAATCGTTGCATCCCTAGTTTCAACCTATAGAACTTCCTTTTTGTATTTTTAAGAGAATTTTGAAAATTTTACTCCATCCAATACAAATGAAAAATTATCACTTTCAACGCTTTTTTCGGCAACTTGTATGGATGTTGAGTTGCTGATTATTTTAAGTATGGAAGAGTGTTTTTAGAAAATTAAGTAGCAAAAACAAAATTCAAAAAATTCTTACTATGAAAAAATTGTATGACAGTTTACCTTCGAAACTATAAAAAATCGCGGAACGTACATGGGGTATTTAGTACAAAGTAAAATTTCAAGATCGTTTCACTCGCTCCAGTTTTTGAATGGTGTTTTAAGTAGGTACTTATACTAGATTAAATATCTTTGACTTATACACATACAAATTTAACTATTAATTTAATGGTGCAAAAATTTCGAACTCGCTTCGCTCGCTCATTCTTTTTATTGTAGCAGTAAGTATGTAGTACTTTCTATAACGGCCCCCAAATTTTTGCCCTTCTAATACTTAGAAATACGAATTTACAAAATTGTATTGCTTATGAGCTAAAGCCTTTTCCTTAAATCCGCCCTACCTTGATCTTCCCATGCCCTACCTAAAATTTAGTTCTAGACCCTGCACCTGAGAACAGGGCCTAGAACTGAATTTCAGGCCTGAGTATGAAAGAGGAAGTCCTTAGTAAAGAGACCGACCCAAGGGCCTCTTGTACGCTTTTGCTACGGGCCTCGCGCAGGCTTAATCCGGCACTGGTGTGAAGGTGATCACACTTTGTCCTTCTCGTATTTGGCCACCGCTATTCCTCGAGGGGAAGCCTCTATTAGGTCCTGCAGAGAGCAAGACACAGGGCACAAGCTACACTGCGATATTTGTCAAGTGGTTTGCACCTGACCACACCCACACTCTACAGACGCATCGGTCAGTAGGTAATATGTCCCATCTCCACAGATTATCTTTGGATCGTTCAACTCTCGTTCGCAATCCGTTGAGTGCCTTCCAAGTTCCATGTCGTCAAATCTTCACGGCTTCCAGCAGAAATCTTTTCAGACGGTGTAATAAGGAATTCGCCGTCACTAATACCTCGCTGTCGGTACCGGGCTTCCTGTGGTGTAATGCAGTCCGGAGTTGAATTAGTAATGAAGCGTTTCGTAGAGTCTCAAACGAGACGTACACGGTTAGTGTTAGTGTATGTGTATGTGTGCAGGGCAGCGGCGACGCGGGCGGAGCGCGCGGTGGAGGTGCTGCAGCGCGAGGCGGGCGCGGCGGCGGGCGCGGCGGGCGAGTGCCAGGCCGCCTACGAGCTGCTCGCGCGCCGCGACCGACACATGGACCGCACCTTCAAGAACCACTTCGCCGACCTCTCTCCAATCGTCGTCGAACAGTGCTACAAGTTCTTCAAGTTTGTACCCCACCCTACCGCACCATTCCTTACGTTACGACCGGGCTTCGTTATGATTGCGATGATATAAACCCTTAGGCTGCCTGTCCACTGAAGCGGAGCGAGGCTGCGGAACGGAGAAACGAGAAAATATTAAACAATAAGATTGCATCAAATAAAATTACGCAGATTTTTATGCAATCCTATTGGTTAATATTTCTTCGTTTCTCCACTCCGAAGCCTCGCTCCGCTTCAGTGGACAGGCAGTTGATTGATTGAATTTTACAAATCTGCCGTCCCATACGTTGAGTCGATTGACTACCTAGGTAGAATCATAAAGAAATTACACACTCCCCTATGGGAGTGTGAAGTAAATGAGGTGCCATCGGAAAGAGACTGATCTAAAGAGCTGGAAAAACAAAGGGTTGCCACTCTCAGTCTGCTGCAATTCTAGGGTTGCCAGGTTCAAAGAAGTCATTTTTGCAACCCTAAACCCTAACGTTACTAGAAACATTGACTAGTATCACATTTTGTTCACAAAAGAAATAGGTGCATAATTTTAGGGTCGGATCTCGGTGTATAAGGGCGCCAGATCCGTCCGGTTAGCCCTAAAGGAGCCAGATGAAGACTGTGGTTAAAGCTATGGTTAACGTGTTACTGTTGCGAGACTTGTTGCGTAGGAAGCGTCCCAAGTGGCACCAGCGCGCCACCATGATCCCCTCGGTGCTGAACGAGCTGGCAGCCGGCATCCTCGCCGGCGAGCGCCCGCCCCTGCTCCACCCCGACTGCGCCGACTACTACAAGGCGTGAGTACCTACCTATACCTACTGCCGAGGCGTGACGTGACGTCACACCGACCATGTGACGGTAGATGTGACGCTAGTGCTACACCATAACTATACATATAGTCCTTACAGTACGGTAACGGCCCTCCTTGCGGGGATGCGGGCGGCGGGGGTCGCATTACCGGATCTGTATGAAGGTGTCGGGATTTCCTTGCATATCTGCGCAGGACAGCGTAAGTACACGGGCGCGACGCCGAGGGGCAGTGGCATGCCTGCCATCAAGAGCGTTGCCATACTGTGAGGCTTATAGTAATACTGTGCTACTGTCGACCGACATGACGTCACACCGAAGACGCGATAAGATGTGACGCTAGTCCCAACCATATTGTAAACGAGACAAGAAGAGTGCTATATTCTCCATACTAAGTCTACTGACGATGATGAGTCCGTCAGTCCGTAGGAACCGATATACCTACACGTAGGCGCATCCTAAGCGATACCACAGTATAGCGATACGCTTGTATGAATTCTGCCACTATCGCTCCACACGGTAACGTCGCATATACGTGCGTCGCTGAGTCAAGCAAGCTCCATTAGAATACATTTTCGCGCGTACCGTCTGCCAGTAGGTAAATGATTAAAGTAGAACTTGTAGTTTAGTAAGGAATGATGTAGGTTAGGTATCTGTTAGGAAGGAAGTAACAATAATGTAATCTGTGGCAGGGTGGACCAGCTCGACCAGCTGAGTAACATGCCGCCCGTCATGGACGAGGGCCTCTGGGTCAACATGTGCCGCCTGCGACGCGCCAAGATTGAGAACGAGATCCGCGTGAGTCTATTCACTTAGTTACTATCTTCCTAGGCACTTTTTGGACTAGACACTATTTGGTGTGGTTGGGGATCTACCTCCTAGTGGTCCACCCCGGGCAACGCCGCCACAGACTACAACAAGTTCGTGGTGTCGGCTGAACGATCCCCCACAGCGGTGGTGGTAGGCTCCGCAAGAAGCCGCCTGGCTCGCGACCACCCTCCTGCCGGAGTCCGGCGTCAAGCAGCTTGCTGCGTTCCGTCGGTGTGCAGGAGTCCCAGTGCCATTGGGGAATGGGAAAAAGTCAGTTGCGCTACTCAGAACCGGTCTTGACCTCTGAGCAACACTGTACCGGGAAACTCATTTTGGAGGGTAGCGGGATCCGAAGCACGGTGACAGTCGTTGGCCGACCGCAGTTAGTAGGAGGCCCAAGTAGTGCGCTAGCCACGTGCGAAAGGCTGCCCCACACAACTTGCGAAAAATCCCGCAATGCTCCACCGTGCCAGTTGGCGACTGGAAGGGAGGACCCGGTGGCCATTGCGGGGGGGTTCGGGCGTCCCCGCAGTCTCCAAATGAGTTTCCCACCAGTCAGTCGAGCTCATGAGGTCTTCTAGGGTACCTGAGTGGCGTCTCGACTTTTTTTCCACCTCTTCACCACTCGACAAAATATGAAAACAAAGTCACAAAAAAGAAAATGGTTAGACAACGGCTGCACTTCCTCCCACTCAAAGTGCACCTCAGTAACATACGAGGTCTGCACTCAAATCTCGATCCGGTCCACCACCACCTCGAGACCGAGAAGCCACACCTATTATTTTTAACGGAGACGCAGATAGCAACCCCGTCTGATACGGCGTACCTCAACTACCCAGGATACTCGTTGGAACATAAGTTCAAGAGGCGAGCTGGGGTCTGTGTGTATGTTCGCGACAATATTTGCTGTCGGCGTCTCCGTTGCTTTGAGGTTTCCGGGTTCTCCGTATTATGGCTTTTGGTGGACACCGGAATGGAGAAATCTCTCTACGTCGGTGTCTATCGATCGCACGACGGTGACCACCAGTGTAATGAATTATATTTACCTACTCTCTATAAATGTATCTACACACAATATCAACATAAGCAAAGGGCTCTAAAAAAATTTTTTCTTGCAGTTTAAAAATTCTTTTGGATCAACTAATGTTATGGAAAATTTCCAAGAGTTACCAAAACGCATTACGACTATGACACGTCTGTATCAAACGTTATTCATAAGAAAATAGGGTCCATTTTGTACGAAATGGACCACAAACAATGTCAGTTAATCTTTGTACATTTTAGAGAAGCAATAACTTACACTTAAAAACAAAATTCTCGATAATACGCCGATTGTCATAGGACAGAACATGTGGCATCGATTTTGAAACAAATACAAAAAGTTTGGCGAAGCAAGTGCATCTTTCTGGAGAATTATTTTTTGTGTCAGTTTGCCAAAAGATATTAAATCAAATGCTTAATGACTTTAGAAGTGTTGACCGTTCTAAGAATGTAAAATTTTGGATTTTTTTTGTAGGCATGGGGAGATGTTTTGGAGAGCCAATGTTGAAAATCAGGATGAGATTAGAGGGGAGTGGAATTTTGGACGCGGATCGAAACGGTCGAACTTGGCGCGCGCGAGTTTCGATACGAGATCTATTGATCTACTTACATTATTGCATACACTGTCTTATACCGTGTATTCATAGTGCGGGTTTTTGGGACTTACCGCGAGGGACGGGCGAAACCCTTAAAAGCGCGCGGATGTGCATTGTGTGGACTTGATAAACATAAACGCGAGTTATAAGGTGTAATCTAATTAATTTATAACATAATATATGTTTTTCTTTTCTTAAGGTTGGTCGTGAATAGACTTCTGCGAGGCTAACTACGGTTGTGTAATTTGATCGACGCCTGTTGTTTAGTTTTCATAGCCTTAGAATTTGGGGTCCTTCTTTTGACGCGTTACAGTTCAGCTGTTCCTGAATTACGAGGTTTTGTCTAGAGGATATACTTGTTTGACTTCTGGATAGGTTTAGACAATGTATGGATGAATGGGTGTTAATTAAACCGCGCATTATAGTCGTTACATCCGTAAACTCATGCTCTGCTAAGTGTCTCCCGCGAGGTCTGGGCCTAATTGCAAACCCCCCCGACTGCTAACGCTGCTCGTTGTGTGAAGTAGCGATTCCCCAGAACGTGGAAGACCTAGAAGTAGTGGTTAGATATTCCTAAGTAAATCTATGTTTTTCCGGGGAACTGTCCTTAAATTTGGTTGTGTTCACGCTTCTTTGTTATCATTATAGTTCCGCGCGCGTAGACGAATTACATAACGGCGTGTGTATATAGAGCGAGTTGAGAAAGGCGTAAAGGTTGATCGGAAAGTGGATGACGATTAAATGGGATGGTCTGCCGCAGGTACTGAAATTAGGGTTACTTGGCTGCTAGGTCAATCTGATACAGGGTTTCGTTCAACACATGAAATTTGAGGCTGCTGCAAGTTTGTTAATAGGTCGATTAATACGGCCAATCCCCCATCCAAGACAAGCATCAATTTATGACCGTGACTAGAAGTTATCATTGCACGATAAAGGACTGGACTCCTTGCTTTCTATCGCTCTAATTTTGTTTAGTCAAAGGTCAACGAAATTTATGTCTGTCTCACAAAGGCCAGATAAAGGTAGGGGGCTTCGTTAGGGAATAATATTATTATTTTCTTTATGCACTAACACAGCAAAGCGACAATAGTGTGAAATCAAACTATTATTGGCCAGAAGAAAGAAAACTGCGCGGTACGGGTTGGAACATCCTGAATGAGGAAAAATAGCTAAGTTTGCATGTTTAATTTACTATACTGTGAATGTCTTATTTTGTGTATTTCGAAATGTTTTTTCGATTTTTAGCAGGTTTATCTTAAACTGATTCTTTACATTTATTTAACTTTAACTCCCCACGGGTTGTGATAAAAGTCCTATCTATAAAAGCGTCCAATTTAAATCACACAACGTATAAAGGGTCACTAAATATCTAGACTAGACGATCACGTTTTCAAGGCCATTATAAATCTCCGATAAATATCTAGACGGGTTAAATATAAATAGGTAGGTCTCTGCCGTCTCAGTGAGAATGGATTATCTCACTGAGACGGCAGAGACAGCCCAACGAAGGTACCCAACGGCGGAGCTTGTTTTTCTGGGGGACTTCAATGCCCACCATAGCGAGTGGCTGTTCCCGTTCCAGCTAACTGACCATGCTGGGAGAGAGGCGCGCAAGTTTGCATTATCGCTAGATCTCACCCAGCTGGTGAATCAAGCAACGCGGGTACCGGATGTTGATGGTCATACGCCCAATTGTTTGGACCTTCTGCTGACTTCAGATCCAGACAGGCACTCAGTATCGATCTCTGCCCCGCTGGGAACGTCCGATCACTGTCTGGTGAAATCCGTGTCGATCTGCTCTCCTCCCGATGACAGCCCTAAGGGCACGAGGCGAGTCTGGCGATACGGGTCGGCAGATTGGGATGAGATGCGGCATTTCTTTGCGTCTTACCCGTGGCGGCAAGTGTGTTTTTCTTCGAGTGACCCTGCTAGTTCGGCTGATGCGGTGATATTCCTTTCTCCGACATCTCACTCGGTCACAAAGCCCAACCTTGGTACAATGCGGATTGTGCTCGCGCTGAGGCTAAAAAAGAATCCGCCTACCAAGCATGGGTTCAAGCTCGCGACCGCAAAGTTAGGGCTCGTAGGGTTCGCGCGAAGAAGAGGGCCTTTAATTCTGCCGCCAAGTCCTGCAAACGGGTGATCCTGAGGGCTCGATTCGACCATGTAAGCCGCATTGGAGCCAAACTAGCATCCTACCCTTCTGGTAGTAAACAGTTCTGGTCCCTTTCAAAATCGGTCGAATCCAACTTCTGCCGTCCCACTTTGCCTCCCATGCAGAAGCCTGATGGGTCGCTGGCTCACTCCGCAACTGAGAAAGCTAATTTATTTGCTTCTCTGTTTGCGAGCAATTCACGTCTGGACGCTGGTGCCAAACAACCACCAAACATCCCTCGTTGTGATTCTTCGATGCCGGAGGTCACAATACATACAAAAGAGGTCCGCAGAGCATTGCGTAGTTTGGATGTGAATAAGGCCAGTGGTCCTGATGGTATACCTGCAAGAGTGTTGAGATATTGTGCGCCTGAGTTGTCTCCTGTTCTAAAGCGCCTGTATCGCCTCTCTCTCAGAACAAGAACGGTGCCTAAATCCTGGAAGCTTGCGAATGTGCAACCGGTACCCAAGAAGGGCAGTCGTGCCGACCCCTGCAACTACCGCCCTATCGCCATTACTTCCATTCTCTGTAAAGTCATGGAAAGAGTACTTAACAGTAAGTTGCTGTCATACCTAGAAGACAATGATCTACTCAGTGATCGCCAATATGGCTTCCGCCGGGGGCGATCGACTGGGGATCTTCTTGTGTATGTCACGCACTGCTGGGGCGAGGCCATCGAGAAGCACGGTGAACAGCTGTATCACTTGACATCTCGAAGGCCTTTGACAGGGTATGGCACGCTAGTTTGCTAAGCAAGTTTCCCGCTTATGGCATCCCCGCTGATCTTTGCAGCTGGATATCTGATTTCTTGAGAGAACGGTCGATTAGAGTTGTCATTGACAGCTGCTCTTCTGACCTTATGGCAATTGATGCTGGAGTTCCTCAAGGGTCTGTTCTCTCCGCGACACTTTTCCTGCTGCACATCAATGACCTCCTTGTGTCAGGTATTGTTGGGTATGCAGATGACAGTACTGTCATGGAGAGATATGTATCTGGCGCAGGGGCCAGCGGGGATAAAATACGCTCGCAGAGGGAGGCCATGGTTGAGCGGACAAACTTGACTTTAAGTCTTGTCTCCCAGTGGGGTGACAATAATTTAGTCAACTTCAACGCCACCAAAACACAGGCTTGTCTGTTCACCGCAAAAAGGAGTCCGTTTAATCTGACTCCTACTTTCCGGGGTACATCTGTTCCTGTTTCCGACAGTCTTGGGCTTCTGGGTATAAGCTTGACCACGAAACTCAACTTCGGCGCTGACATCGAGTCAAAGGCTCAAACTGCGGCCAAAAAGCTGGGCATCTTAAACAAGGTGAAGCGGTACTTCACTCCTGGACAGCTCTTAGTATTGTATTGGACTCGGTTGAACGCAGAGCCAGGAGGCTCATTGGCGATAGTAAGCTGGTGGAGGCCAAGCTTCATAGCCTAGCCCACCGCCGCAGAGTGGCCTGCTTGTCGGTCTTCTACAGATTGTACTTCGGTGAGTGTGCCCAAGAGCTGCATGAGCTCATCCCACCTTCCCCTTTCTACTATCGTACTTCCAGACGCACTGCGGGATATCACCCCTTCTTGGTTGACACCCCACATATCCGCACCAAGCGCCTTTCTGAATCTTTTATAATGCGCACAGCCAAGGAGTGGAATGCCTTACCTGCGTCAGTATTTCCGAGTACTTACAACCCGAATTCCTTTAAAGTACGAGTGAATAGGCATCTTCTGGGTAAGCTCGCTACATCTACGACCCCATCTTCGTCCTGAGGACTGGATTGAGGTCAAGAGCAAACCCATAGTTAATAAAAAAAAAAAAACTTTCATTGAATCCTTTAGGATAGATGTTATACAGTAGATAATGGTTTGAAAATGAAAACACGAAAAAACGTAGGTACGTCTGCAGTCACACGAGCTAGAGATGAAACCTTCAGAAACAATTTGCTGACGCTTTTTCCGGGAAACCCGCCACATGAAGCTATTTCAAATTCATCATGCATGCATGCATGCAAATAATTCGGTATTAGTAGTTTATCTTGCTCATCTATGAAAAGTTATATCTTTGCATTTACTTACATTTCATGAATTATTTAATGCTAATTGCCAGTAGTAGCTACTAGGATGTGTCAGATCAGCTATACGGCAGATAAATCACGTCCAAGCGAGCGAGTATAATGCAAGCAGTAACTGTGATAGAACGTAGTTATGTAATGAATTAATGATATCTGGCGGTGCTGCGTGCAGATGCGCTCCGTGGTGCAGGAGACGGCGTACGTGGACGCGGCGGTGGCGGTGTGGTCGCGCGCCGTCGCCGCGCGCAGGACCTTCCTCGCCAACGCCGTCCCGAGGCAGCTGCACCACCGCGCCGGCGTCGAGCACGCAGCCGTCAACAAGACCCTGCAGGTACACTAGCATGCGCCGCGCCGGCCCGAGGCAGCTGCACCACCGCGCCGGCGTCGAGCACGCCGCCGTCAACAAGACCCTGCAGGTACACTGGCATGCGCCGCGCCGGCCCGAGGCAGCTGCACCACCGCGCCGGCGTCGAGCACGCCGCCGTCAACAAGACCCTGCAGGTACACTGGCATGCGCCGCGCCGGCCCGAGGCAGCTGCACCACCGCGCCGGCGTCGAGCACGCCGCCGTCAACAAGACCCTGCAGGTACACTGGCATGCGCCGCGCCGGCCCGAGGCAGCTGCACCACCGCGCCGGCGTCGAGCACGCCGCCGTCAACAAGACCCTGCAGGCACCGCATCTCATCCTAGCCGGTGGATAAGCACCTCGAGGTTTACATTGTTCTACATTCAAATCCTATTCAAATTTAAAATAATTTATCGCAAAATATAAATAGCCCTTTATGTCTATGACCCGTCCCAAATTAAACAATGTAGAATGTTGAGGTGTTCGAGCGCGTACTGCTTGTCGTGCTGGTGAACGATACAGTAGACAACACAGTAGGTGCGGTAATAAGAGTGAGTGTTGCAGCTGGTGCTGCCGGCGGGGCAGGTGGAGATCGTGACGACGGGCCACATGGAGGACTTCGACGACGCCGCGCTCATCCCGCGCGACGACATCGAGACCATCAACAACCTCATACTGGTATCCTACCTTACCTCTTAGCCTTACCTATGCTACCTTACACTATTTTGCCTATACAATATTTTGACGACCCGGTCGGTGTAACGGTTACCACAACGCACCGGACTGCCAAACCAGGGTCCTGGGTTCGAATCCCAGTTTGGTCATGGATATTATAATATGTTTGTTCCGTTGTTGTATGGTTTCCGTAATAAAAAGCTTAAAGCTGCTTGCTTGGGATCAATATTAATTATAATAACCTACCTAACTGTACCTATCACGATATAGTTTACTACTGCAGCACGGCTAGCATGCCACCCATGACAAAGCGATTACACGAGAAAAAGATTATGCACGCTCTTTTTGGCATACGTAACATACTTAAAATAACAAAGATGAAGGCACAAATTAAAGATCGAAAAATTCAGTCTCGGGCGGGACTTTGAACTTGGCTGTAACAAGTTTAAAATCAATAGTATTTGAAGATGAAGGCACATCTCGACTTTTATTGTTTTCTCAGGGGTCGCATGTAAGGCCTACAGATATGACCTGCCCTTTGACGTGGTCGGAATATTTACTACGACTACCAACTTTGGCTATGTGCGAAGTGGGTGTTGGGAACTGTCAAGTCGATCGCAGCGCACGCTGTGGCAGAAATTTTAATTACTGACGGCGAAGCTGTGTCAGATTTGCTTGAATCTATGCCAACCCGCACACTCACTCAATACTCAAATATCCAAAATTCCAAAACAGTAAATACTAATACTTAAAATTTGGCAAGGGATGTTTTTATTAATATCGTCAATATTGCTCTTTATTTAGTTTTTACTTTATTTTAAATTAAAATGACAAACTTTATCCTAAAATTTTATGTACAAATAATCCACGGGGCCGTATTGCGCTAGATGGCGCTAGTGTCGTGCACATAGCCAATAGCGGCGTACCAGCAATATGCAATATGCACTGCAGTGTTCTCACTAAAGTTTAGTTTGAGGCATTTTTGTATTGGATTCGGTATAGCGCTCCTAGCAGTTACTTTGAAAACTTATTTATATTTTTGACGTCACAGAAGGTGGGCGCGATGAAGCTACGCTTGATGCGCCGCCAGATAGAGTTCCGAAAGGTGATCCTCGCCAAGGAGTGGGAGCACGCGCAGATGAAGATGAAGCTGCGCCACATGCACCAGGAGCTCTACTCCTACCGCCGGCTGAGGGTACCTGACCTGGCGGAAAGCGTCAACTTTCGTCCCGCTACGCTAAACGAAGTTGCCGCATTCCATCTACGTCGGGGAGAAAAATAGTGTACCTACTAACCTCGGGCAGTAAATAAGAAAGCCTCCGCTCACATGTTTGTTGACCTCGGCTTTGAGATCCGAGACCTTTCTTACTTTCCTGCCCTCGGTGTGTAATGTACTAATACGTACGTGTCTGTTAACGCGAGACGTCGTCCGAGTGCAGATCCCGAAGGAGCTGCAGTGGTACCTGAAGAACAAGGAGCTGGGCTACACGGACGAGCAGGACTACGTGCGGCTCGAGAAGGAGATGGCCGCCAACAAGATGTCCATCAACCGCGTGCTGGCCGAGCAGCTGCACCGCGCCGAGGAGCTGCAGGTACCTGTACCTGCTGCTGCAGTGCGACTTCACACACCTGTGACGTCACCGTCACGTCACGTGCCCTAGATCTACTTAGGAAGTGAAGGTTTTGGAACTGCCTCAAAATCTAAACCGATTCGGGCTCCCAGTCACCGCTTCACTGAGACGAACCGTTCATACGTGTTCGAGCATTTTCCTGGGTTATCTGCGTCGACCCTATGTACCTATAAGACGTCGTTCAGGTTCTTGCAGGGAGTCTTGCGGCGGCGCTAGGCGCGGACAATCAATCTGTGACAACGCGCACCGCGGCACCTGGCGCCTGACGCCTGACGCCCACAAGAACCTGAACGAGGCCTTAGAGCATATCACAAGTGATTTTTGAGCGTGGGCGATGTCGCTACTGCATCGCCGTCGCCGTGACGTCGCAACTGAATCGACCCGATTTTTAGTGAGCTGCGATACTGATTAATGTCAGATTATACATGTCGTGGCGGAATCCCGATGATATCGTTCTTTCGACGTCTACGCTCAGACATAGCTCGTGATGCGGCTCTAAGTAACGTAACGAACCGTCGGTCGGTGGCCCCTCTCCCTCAGCTGAGGATCGGGGCGGTGGAGGCGTCGTCGGCGCGGCTGGAGCAGCTGCTGGTGTCGCTGAACCTGAAGGTGTCGGAGAAGCGGCTCAACGAGGACCCGCTCGAGCCCATCCGCATCCGCCGCATCATCAGGAAGAGGTGCGTATTCGCCCGCGCCTGCTCAGTGACCTGGTAGCTACCCGCCACACCTAGGAAACTTACCTGTGATTTCATACAAATGGGAAAAATTAACAAGAGGTCAGCGTGTGTGGTACTGAGTGCGAGTGCGACCGGAATACGCTACTGCCACATTTTACGCCACGCTTTCTACCGAGCGGGGGTGATAGCCCAGTCATTTTGTGGCTTGTAGGTACCGGGACTAACTAAGAATTGATTTTTTTTTTCGGTTCATCGTTTAAGAGCCAATTTGAGCCTAGAAATATACCAAAATAAACAATAAAACATGGCAACATCCCCAAATTGAAAATTTAGTATTTATCTCGTTACAAAAAAAACAGACGGTAACTTCTTTATTTTTATTTTAAAGGCTTTATCGTTATACGCACTTCAAACACGGGGTAAATATTTGTGTCTAGTTTCTAATTTATTTTGAAAAAACATCAGTACATTCTAATGACCGATTCATTTTTAGGGTACGGAACCCTAATAATGTTCCGTACTGACTCAAAGGATGAAAACGGGATCCTATTCATAAGCCTACGCTGTGGGTCCCTCTGTCCGTCCGTCCGTCCGTCTGTCTGTCTGTCTGTCTGTCTGTCTGTCCTCTTCCTATTTAGGGCTCTTAACTTTTGAATTGTAATACTTAGCTGTTAACTAAAATGTTCATATTGTTGAGTCTAATTAATTAAAATGCATTGGTATTATAATTAAGCCTTCCGGGAGATACAATTGTGATGCTTTGTTGCGTAGCGAATTCTTATTTAATATATTTTCAGATAGTCTTTGTCACTAAATGGTGCCGATTACAATTTAAAAGTCCCATACATAATTACTTACTTCCCACTCCACCTATCAAAACTCCGTAAAGTGACTGGTCTATGAGGTTAAAATCGGTGGGGGAGCAGAGCAGGGAGCGTCCGTACGTAGCGTAGTCCGTACGTCGTAGTAGTACGTAGCGTCCGGAGCGTAGGTAGTAGGTACGTAGCGTAGCGTAGGTAGTAGTGGAGTGGATACAGTTAGTGATAACGGTAGCGTGACTCCCGGTCCGCAGGATGGAGACGCTGGTGGCGCGCGGGCTGCTCGTGCGGCAGGTGCAGGCGCAGCACTCGCGCGTGGTGCTGCTGCAGACGGAGCTCGAGCTGCTGCGCCTGCGCACCTACCCGACCCTCGCCACCTTCCGCACCTTCTGCTAGCCGCGCTCCGCGCTGCTTCACCGCTCGAGTCTCTTCTTATTGTCGACACCACTATGTTACCATTTCAATTTTGGATCTATTTAAGTTACCACCGGAGAATATGTAGTTTTTTTTTTTATAAACTTACGTGGAACGTAGGAGAACCTATCACACGAGCGACTTTCGAGTGAAGGCGATGTCGATCACCTCGACTATATCGTTCCGTCGACGGCGACGCATGCGCTCGATATTCGGTTCTGTGAGTTAACGGCCCTCTAAGTTAATGGACCTGTAAGGTCATGTTGTATGTGTCTAAGTTTTATTTTAGGCATACCTACTTAATAAATAATGTAATACTGAATGTTGCGTTTCAAATAGACAGTCGTAGATTCGGTGATCTGGGGGCTTACCATGCCACCCCCGAGAAAACCGTGTATTCCCAGTTGTCACCACTGGCAACTAATGGGCAAAAAAATCCCAGTCATCGCCACTGCTTTGTCAGCACTGGCGACAACTGGGAATAAAAAGTCTCGATTGTCACCACTGGCGACGAATGGGAATAAAAAGTGTCGGTTGTCACCTGATGGTGCAAAACATTTAATAAAGTCTCTTAACTGATTCAAAATTGTTGTTCATTTGCAGTCAAACAAGAAAACCAGTCTATGTATTATCGATATTGATTTTTATTTAGGTAAAGGACGATAAAGGTACAAGTTGGTAGCCGACTGCATGTAGCGTGCGGCTGCGGCGTGTCGCGACGACACTACTGGTTTGTATGTATTTCTATGAAATATCCTGCGCAGCCAGCGACACTGAGGTCGACTACACTGCGATGCGGTCGAGCTTCACTGTCGCTCGACCGCAGACCAGCACTGGTAGCATGCACACCCGCGATAGCCGTGATGCGGCTGTATCACGTCTTTTATCTCGTTCGTTCGCGCACAAACGAGCGAGATAAAAGACGTGATATACGATATACACAGGGTACAGCTCACCCCCCCGCCTCTCCCCCCACAGTTCCCAGGCAAGCTGGTGGGTAGGCTACTGGGCAGGGCTCTAGTCACAGGTGGTACGAAATTGATAAACTAAGAATCTAGTAGAGTCTACCCATCAAACTGAACAACTTTTATTATGGGAGGAAACCGATCTAATCTACTGTTGCATACATTTGACTCGAGTTGGTAGGTATTGCAGTTTAGTATGGAACACCTGAACCCCGGGGGAGTCTGTACCGCGCGCGCGCGCGTGTGTGTGTGTGTGTGTGTGTGTGTGTGTGTGTGTGTGTGTGTGTGTGTGTGTGTGTGTGTGTGTGTGTGGGGGGGGGGGGGTGTGTGTGTGTGTGTTTGTGTTTGTCGCCAGTGGCGATTTGTGACAACTGGGAATACACGGAGAAAACGACAAAATTCTTTAAAAAAAAAAAATTTTGCGTATGCGCAAGGGCGCATGATGTTCGGTTTTCTCGTGTTATCGCTTTATCGTGCACGACATGCTAGCCCAACTGGATCAGTCTGCCCGATATTATCTATAAAGAATTTGGTCTATAGCATTATGCAAAAATTTCATTAATGTATGCTTAATAATCGTTATAATATCGACTTTTAAGGTTAAGACACATCTACCGACGCGACGGCTGGGGGCTGGCCCATACAAAAATGTTATTTAGCGGGGAGTATTATTCTACAGAGGATGTAGGGGTGCACTAAGGATTTTTCGAAAATCTACCCCTAAAGGGATAATTCACGCGCGAAATCGCGGGCAGAAGCTCGTCTCAGAACAGTTTCCTACTATAAGGGCGCCTTCAAATTTGGCCGGCAAAAAAGGCGCCCTAAAGATGAGGCAGGTCATCGATGATCAGATTTAGAGGATTTAGATTCGCCTGTGGACTCCCGGAGTCCCGGACTAACAGGCAACGCGAGCATTCAAACAACATGTTGCAATACAAACTTTATTTACATAAACACTAGGCTCCTTTACAGTCTACTTAATACTGGCTACCCTCAGGCGGTACCTAGTACTAGTAGGTAGGTACACCGCGCTGTGCTGTGTGTGCGGTTCCTAGGTACGCAACGCGACGTGGATCGGCGAATCGATAAAAAGTCGCTTAGAATAAGGATTTGGCACAAGTCATCTCTTTTATAGTACCTATTATCTGGTATCAATGTATTCAGTATGACCCCCTGATTACAAATAGGTATATGAGATGACAAGCGAAGCGCTCAGACTGTGGGGGTAGAAACTGTGACGTCATAAAATTGGCCATACAAAGTAAAAAAAAAATCGTTTCGTTTCATGCCGTGTCTCGAATAAGTCAAGAAACATTGATAGGTACCAGATAACAATATAAAAGAGATGACTTGAACGGAAAGTTCCGAAAAGTCCTTTTTCCAACCCACTAGACTGTCTCCGAGACCACTCGACTCTCACTCGCCCGCCGCCCGCCGGAGTGATAGCACTCGCTCCCACGATTGAATCTGTCGAGCGTCTTGTCTTGCCGCTATCTTTGTTGACGCCCGTCGCAAAAATTGTTTTTTTTATAATAACCTCGAGATTAAACCTTGAGGTCGCAAGTGTTATGCCGGCTCTTCATTCTCGCCGAGAACGGGCGAGACAGGCCGAGAACGAGAGTGTGGATGCCATTCATTGTTCTCGTGGCATCATAAGCCATAGTCATTTTCCTTGAAAGTTCTCGCCGAGACTCTCAGTGAGAGTGAAGTGCGGGCTTTAGGGTTTTAAAATCGTTAAGGCCCTTTTTCCAGTCTAGCGGATCCGCGTGCGGGCAGGCTGCGAGCTGTATTTTCTATAATGCTATCTTTTGATACATCGAATGTAATGAAGCCAGTCATGTTCATATTGTTCATAGGTAAAATACGTGCCGCCCGCGTGTGTGGTAGGATAAGAGGCCCTAAGCACAGCCTATAAATCTACGCTATGCCCTAAGTGCCATCACTCGGCGACCGGGCTAGTATGCTACGCACGACAAAGCGACAAAACGGGAAAACCGCTATGCGCGTTGTCAAAGTACCCTGAAAAAGTAAAAAAGACAGAGGCACGTCTTGATTTTTGTCGTTTTCTCGGGGGTGGCATACTATAGGGCCCTCGGAGTACCAGTTCGGTCTACACTTCGTTATTTAAATTATCTACGGGTATAAATTATCTATATCACACATTTAACAATCACATTTTTTGCCAAATAGTTAAATATAATAAAATAACATTTTTACATTGGATCGATAGTAGGTACTTATACCTAGGTACTTATTTGTTTTCTAATAATTAGTTGTTATTGATCGCGTTACAAAACTTTACTGTGCGCTTCGACTTAGTCTTGAAAATATGTATCATTATAATTATTTACTACTGTCGTTACGATCTTATGATATGTGAGGGAAGGGGGATGTATAATGTTGTACAGTGAAGTATCATGTCATTGAGCACAATGAACTGAACTGAACTGGATGAAATGAAATGAACACTTGAACCTGTCTACGATTCCACCCTGTATAGGTACGACTCTCTCCACACGGTCGGTGATATCATCAAGGTGGTGGGCAATACTAGTAGGTAGGTATAATACCTATAACAGGTCGCGCAATGGTTTATGAGCGCTGGGAAAAATTGCTAGAGATTTTCGCGCAGGTCGATATCATAAAAGGGACTGATCGACCAATGGCGCTTGTGCCACACTTCTTAGGCGTACAATAACGAATAGCTACGAGAAGAAATTCGCTCGTGGACGTGACACCTTATGGCAGGATAGCCAATGAAATGTAGGCCAACTGAGAACCTCGTCACAGCAGATTACAATATATAGAGCTGGGTGATTGTGAGTATTGTGACAAGGTTCTAAGGTGGGATGGCTGTGCGTGGACTCGTCTGTGGGTCGGGCGGGGCGGGGCGGGTCGGTCACAGGCGGGTGCGCTGGTCGTAGACGACGACGGCGCGCTCGTACGCGTCCGCGTCCGCGCCCGCGCCCGCGCTCGCCTCCGCCTCTCGCTCGAGCTGCAGCTGGCCGCGCGACTTGCTCAGCGCTATGATGGCCGCGTGCTCGCTCCGCATACGGTTCTTGTACTTCTTGCTGAGGCTCATCTGCGCATACGGGAATACTACATGCATCACATTACTACATCCTATCTAGCTCTACCTTTAACTGTACCTAGCAGGTACTATAACCTATCTACGGCTCTAGGTACACACGGCGGAACATCAAGCTATACAAAACCAACATAAGCTGGCCGGGCGACGTTTTAAGTTCTTCTTCTTCTTCTCGTGTGGAATCGTCACGTCTTCTTCAAATCGTCAGTTTCCAGTATCTTGCCACCTCTGTCACACTGGCTGATGCGCTCATTAGGTCCTCCTCTCCACATTGTGGTCCACCTGTACAGACTGTTAGGTGCGGGGTAGTTTGTTGTAATCCGCATTGACATAAAGTGTTGCTGTTTTGGGGGATAATTCCCCATTTTAAGAGATTATCCTTGGTCCTACCCACTCCAACCCGCAGACGGTTCAAGGCTTTCCACACAGGCCATTCCTCCTTCCCTCCGGGTGGTAGTGTTTCAGCTGGTTTGACGAAATTGGGAAGATGTGTTGTTTGTTCCCTCCAATGTCGCATTCGAAACTCTTCCGCTGTTTTTCCGTCCAAGGTCCTGTTTGTGGCGAAGCTTTTGCGAGACTTAAGTCGAGGTTTGACTGGGGCATGGTTGTGCATCGGATGGCGGGCATCGTTTTCCTGTTTCCAGCGTTCCTTAGCTGCAGCAGCTTCCCTGCGAATTCGAGGAGGTGCTATTCCGGACAGCAAATAGAGTTTTTCGACAGGGGTAGGTTTCAAGCACCCCGTTATCAAACGGCAGGTCTCGTTGAGTGCAGTGTCTACTTGGTTTGTGTGCGCTGAGTTTTTCCACACTGGGCAGGCATATTCTGCAGCGGAGTAGCTCAGAGACAAGGCCGTAGTACGCAGAACATGTGGGTGGGCACCCCATGAGCTTCCGGTCAATTTGCGCAGTAGGTTGTTTCTGGCACTGACCTTCATTTTTGTATTGCTACAGTGATGCCTGAAAGTGAGGGCTCTATCCAAGGTTATTCCGAGGTATTTGGGTGACACTGTGTTTTCCAGGCGGTGGCCCTCCCAAGCGACGTTAAGGCACCGCTTGGCGTCGTGGTTTTTGAGGTGGAAGGCACAGAGCTGCGTTTTGGCAGGGTTAGGCCTAAGTTGGTTCTCGGCATAGTAGCTGGAGAGCGTGGCGAGAGAATCTGCTAGTCCAGTCTCCACTTCCTTGAATGAGCGGGCTTGGCATCCCAGGGCGAGGTCATCCGCGAAGAGAACGTGACGCATTTTTGGGTGTAGAGATACTGGTTGGTCATTCGTGTAGATGTTGAATAGGAAGGGAGCCAAGACACTGCCCTGCGGCAGACCGTTCCTCTGCCGTCGCCACCTGCTGGTCTTTCCTTGGAAGGAGACATAGAACCTGCGGTTGCGCATGAGCTCTTCTATGATGCGGGTAAGGTGGTAGTCCTTCGATAGGTTATATACCTTGGTCATCAAACGACGATGACTAACGGTGTCGTATGCAGCTGTTAGATCCACGAAAGCCACTCCTGTAATCAGACCCTCCTCATAGCCGTCCTCGATGAACTGCGTTAGTACTAAAGCCTGACCTGTACATGATTTTCCAGGACGGAAGCCAGCTTGTTGGTCTATAAGCTTACAATCTAGGCTCTTCGTAAGTCTGTTCAGGATCATCCTTTCGAAGATTTTGAAAAGGTGGCACATTTTAAGTTTTAAGTTACGCGACCTACACGCGGCCAGCTTATTTTAGTTTTGCACATTAGCTTTTGCACTTCCTGTAGGTACACAGGGTGTATGTAACAAATCAAAAAACCCTAGAGATATTTAAAGTTTTAGTTTTGGCCATCAAAATGAACAACTTTCACTATGAGACAACATCGAAAAAATCATAAAATTAGCTGTCCCAAAGATTTGAATTGTTTACCTACCTAGTTACTTACCTACCTACTACCTACATACAACGAGTTTCTCTTTACAAATACATCGGCACATGGGAATCAGACGACGAGATTAAAACCCGCACAGAAATACCCCGCGTGTCGTTTACAAAAATTAAAAAGGTAATAACTAATCGAAAACTGGATACGACTCCGAGTAAGAATGCTCCAGCGTTACATAATGGCCAATAGTTCTGTACGGTTGCGAGGCATGGACCATTAAGGAACCTACTCGCCAGAAACTAGAGGCTATAATAGAAATGTGGTTCTACCGAAGAATGCTGCGAATTAGGTGGGTTCAACGAGTCACCAATGTGGAAGTTGTACGACGTGTCAGAAAGTCCCGGGAGCTGTTGCAAGCCACTAAAAGGAGGAAAATTGCCAACCTAGGTCATATTTTGAGGAATGAGCGATTTCAACTGCTCCAGACTATAATAATGGGCAAAGTAGAGGGCAAAGGAAGCGTCGGTAGGCCACGAATGTCATGGCTCGCGAACCTGAAAGAGTAGACAGATATCGCTAGCGTTGAAGAGCTGTTTAGTTAGTTTGGCGAGAGATAGACAGGGATAAGCAGAGCTGAATGCCAACCTCCAGTAATGGAGAGGAACCCGAAGAAGACCTACCTAGTTAGGTACTGTAATGATGATGATGATTGCTCCTGACCGATTTCGGCCACGGCGACTGCTTAGGCCTTAGGTACTGTATAGACTATCGGCCACCCGCAAAAAAGTTGTCTCTAAACCAAATCTCGTATGTAAGTTCTGTATATACCTACAACAGGTATGGCTGTATTCGGGGTACTCTCAGGATCACGAAACTGCTTGTTGTATAATTCAAAAGTGGTGGAGGGGGTAGCAGTGACGTCATAAAGATGGCCGCCGACGGTTTTAGTTATTCTTCAATTGTAGCGCACCTATGAGATCAATCTGGTTGTGCGAGGTGTCATTTGAAAGCTTATTAAATTTACTTTAATCATTTCATAGACACCTAAAGTGGAAAATTTGTATTTACTGAAATATTTTGAATTTAATGAATTTTTTGCTACCTACCAGCAATCATTCCTCCAGTTTTCTCGGAAACGGATAACTATATTGTGATTATAGCTATTACATAAAACATACAGAATTTTATAAGCTATCTTAAAACTTGAATTGTATAAAAATACAACTTCAAACGACTGAGCTGTGTCAAATTTACTGGTGCACTGTAACTATGAGTCCAAGAATGCGTCGGTCTGCGGCGGGGCGGAAGGACTGCAAATAAAATTATTACTTATAGATTATTATATAATTAGGGTTTCCATTGTAATATGGCTTAGAAAAATATACAATTTTATATTATTTACTTGCACATGCGTTTACATAGACTATAGATGTACAGGGTTTAAACTTAAATGCGTAACATCTTTAGACCATAAAACTGAACAACTTTTACAATACAATGGGACCAACTTAGAAATAACGAGAAAAATAATCCGCAATTTCATACATTTTGCTCGAGAAGGGATTGACATATTCTATGGAACATCCCATTTTTTTAACACTGTTTCTATGTTCGCTCCAAGGTGATAGTGGTTCAGCTTGATGGTCTGAACTGAAGAACCTATTTGATATATGTAACGCATTTATTTTACACTATGTCAGAGCATAGGTAATAGTACATAGTTCTACATAACAAGGATGAAGCTGCCTTGGAAAAGTGAATAAAAGAATGATAAATCCAAAACAATTCAACATGTTTATAAATATTTATTGTTAGAAAAAAAAAACAATTGTTAGTTGCAAGAAGGTTGCAAGCATGCAAAGTAAAACTAGGTGAGTGATTCATCAACATCACCAAAATTATACTGGTTTAACATACCTTCTCCCCGAATGGGATGCACTTTTGATTTTTATTGACACAGCCGCATCTCGCACTGCGGTAGCCTGTTTTGCATTGGCAGGATATTAATTCCAAATCTTTTAACGAAACACATGGTTAACGTTGTTATCGGTGACAACTTTTCGTTTTCCAATGTCCAACCATGGTTTGTAGGTGGTGGTAAATTTTGAATTGCCACATCTGCAGTGGCCAAAACGTATATTTGGCGATTTGCTCTTTTTATATGTTGTTTCAGAGCTTCTTGTGACGGTGGAGGATTATCCACGTTACAAATACCTATTTAAAAAAAATCTGCTCTAAGATTGTCCATATTGTCAACCGTGTACAATTTAGGTTTCTTATGACAGTAAAGAGTCGTAATAAATTTCTCGCCTTTTTGTCTAGATCTTCTGTTAGGTCAACCACCGATCCAAATCTTTCCAGAAGATCGTAATTTTTTGTGAAGACTTTCCACGTGCTTTTCTTTGAAAAACCTAACAATGTGCTTTTGCTGTCGCATCCTGTAAGAGCGTGGTACGCCAATAAAGTGTCGTTTTGGTCCGACAGCTTGAACAATTTTATGGACTGAAACGTATTTTGGTTTACTCGCGCTCATTCCACATTGAATCCAGACCTTCGCTGGTAACTTGTCGAAGAAACGAATAAGCAACAGTAAATCGTCAGTGTCTCTGTTGTTTAACATAATTCTACTTATATCTCCCTCAAGATTTGTATATCACGTATTGTGAAATAAATTCATTGCAATTTGATTTACTAGCAGGATTTATTGGCGTACCACGCTCTTACAGGATGCGACAACACAAGCTCATTGTTAGGTTTTTCAAAGACTGGCACGTGGAAACTCTTTAAAGAAAATTGCGATCTTCAGGAAAGTTTTGGATCGGTAGTTGACCTAACAGAAGATCTAGAGCAAAAGGGCGAGTAGTTTACTATGGCTCGTTACTGTCATAAGAAACCCAAATTGTACACGGTTGACAATATGGACAATCTTAGAGCAGATTTTTTTAAATATTGGTAACGTGGATAATCTTCCACCGTCACAAGAAGCTCTTAAACAACATACTTATAAAAAGAGCAAATTACCAAATATGCATTTGGGCCACTGCAGATGTCGACCACCTACAAACTATGGTTGGACATTGGAAAACGAAAAGTTGTCACCGATAACAACGACAACCATTTATTTTGTTAAAAGAACAGGCTGCTGGAGTGCGAGATGAAAAATGCCATATCGGGGAGACCTATGCTTAAATCAGTATAATTTTGGTGATGTTGATGAATACCTTCTTTTACTTTGCATGCTTGCAACCTTCTTGCAACTAACAATTGTTTTTTTATAACAATAAATATTTATAAACCTGTTAATTTGTTTCGGATTTCTCATTTTTTTATTCACTTTTCCAAGGCAGCTTCATCTTTGTTATGAAGAACTATATAGGTACTATTACCTATTCTGTGACAGAGTGTGAAATTACATACTTTTCATTACATACATCAAATGGGGAACTTCTACTTCAATTCAGACCATAAAGCTGAACCACTATCACCTTGGAGCCAACAAAGAAATAGTGAAATAAAATGGGATGTTCCATAGAATATGTCAATCCCTTCTCGAGCAAAATGTATGAAATTGCGGATTATTTTTCTCGTTATTTCTAAGTTGGTCCTATTGTAAAAGTTGTTCAGTTTTATGGTCTAAAGATGTTACGCATTTAAGTTTAAACCCTGTACATCTACAGTCTATGTAAACGCATGTGCAAGTAAATAATATAAAATTTTATATTTTTCTAAGCCATATTACAATGGAAACCCTAATTATATAATAATCTATAAGTAATAATTTTATTTGCAGTCCTTCCGCCCCGCCGCAGACCGACGCATTCTTGGACTCATAGTTACAGTGCACCAGTAAATTTGACACAGCTCAGTCGTTTGAAGTTGTATTTTTATACAATTCAAGTTTTAAGATAGCTTATAAAATTCTGTATGTTTTATGTAATAGCTATAATCACAATATAGTTATCCGTTTCCGAGAAAACTGGAGGAATGATTGCTAGTAGGTAGCAAAAAATTCATTAAATTCAAAATATTTCAGTAAATACAAATTTTCCACTTTAGGTGTCTATGAAATGATTAAAGTAAATTTAATAAGCTTTCAAATGACACCTCGCACAACCAGATTGACCTCATAGGTGCGCTACAATTGAAGAAAAACTAAAACCGTCGGCGGCCATCTTTATGACGTCACTGCTACCCCCTCCACCACTTTTGAATTATACAACAAGCAGTTTCGTGATCAGGAGAGTACCCCGAATACAGCCATATCTGTTGTAGGTATATACAGAACTTACATACGAGATTTTTTTTTTCTTGTCCTGGCCCCTACACTAGTAGTTTTGTATGAAACAGCAGATTTTTTCTCAATGTTGGCTCCATAGTGTAACTTGTTCAGGTTGATGGTCTAATTTAAACCACCCCTTCAAATATTACTATGGTGTTATTGTTATGTTACGTTACATACACCTCGTGTAGGTAAGTGTAGCCTGCTGCTGTGTGACAGTGTGAAGTAATTAGAGTTAGTTACTTATTATCACCGCAGAGTACTGGGCACTTGAGACTGAGAGTCCCGTGCTTTTTGTAAAAAGAGAGTGTGATAAGTAAAATACGGTATGTATTCGTACCTTGTTGTGTCTGTCTGCGGCGGCGGCGGGGGCGGGTGAGGGTGCGGGCGGGGCGGTGCGCGTGCGCAGCGCGGCGGGCAGCGACCGCGTCTTGAGCGCGTCCGCGTCCGCCTCCACCTCCGCCTCGTCCAGCACTGCCGGCGCGTCAGCACACGTTACTGATACCTTATTACTTGCTTGTTAGTAGGTACTTGCTCAATGACCAGTAGCACAGCTATACTATTACCTATTCTGTGGCACAGCATATAACTATTATAGTCCTTACAGTACGGCAACGGATGTACTTGCGCAGAGCAATGGAGGGGGCCCTGTGGAGCTGGCGGCGCGGCGATCTGTATGAATATGAACGTGTCGGTATTGCCTTGCATATCTGCACACGACAGTGTAAGTACACGCGGCGTGTACTGGCGCCCCAGGGGGCGGGGGGCGGTGGCATCGCGCGCCATCAAGAGCGTTGCCATACTGTGAGGCTTATATATAGTAATACTGTGCCAGTAGCTACCGTGACGTGGACAGATCTTCTGTAGCTACGGGCACATATACATATATTATGTGTACTCACTGCCGCTGGAGGCGTAGAGCGCGGTGGCGGCGGGGGTGGGGCGGGGCGCGGGGGGAGGCACGGCGCGGCGCGGCGGCGCGCCCGCGTAGCTCGCCGGCCGCGGCGACACCTGCCGGCGACATTGTGTCAGCGGTCTCAAACTGGCCTGACCGTGCCGTGACTACCCTAGTATAGGTACCTAGGTACTGTAGCGAAGGTTCTATTTGCGACCCAAAAACTTTGGTACCTACTGGCTAGTTGTGATTCGTAATATGAAATTGGAACGTTGATGAACCTTGAGCGCGTTATTCTTTTATTAGAATTCTGGAGACGATCAGCTGCCAAGCGAGTGAAAAGATATCGAAATAAAATCCAAAGAAACATAAATTATCCCTATAATGCATGAATTATGAAGGATGCGATAGAAAAAATGTTTGATACTAAATATCTGTTTAGTATCAAGTACAAAAACCATAACAATGTTTAAAAAAAAATTATGACTTTATTTTCAGAAGATAATTTTCAGAACCATATATGGCTTTATATGCATTCAGTCCAAAATTATTGCTGACATAAATGGCTTCGTATGCATGTATTTTTAACATTGTTAGATGTATTGATAAGTTTTAATTATGCAAGTGGCTAGATATTGATTCTCTTAGTTGAAACGATTTTCCTATGCTGAAAACATTATTACGGACTTGTTACTGTTACCATAGGCATAGAATAACTAAATTGCAAAGATTTTGTCAATATTTTTAATATACAGGGTGATTTTTAATAGGTCTGTATGGTTTAAAGGGGAAAGAGTACAGCCCATTAGAAGTCTAAAACTGTATGGAACCCCTGGTCGAAAATCACTGGTTTCGGAAATAATGGACACTTTAACTTTTTTTCGAAAATTACCAAAATTTAAGGTAAACGCATAAAAATAAATACTTATTGCATGCATTTTTTTTTTACGTTTTCTGTTTACTGGATAAATTATTCATAAACTAAAAACAAAAAATCTCATAAGTTACTTCAAATTTTAAAGTTATGAGAGCTAAAAGTCGTAACATTACAAAAAAAAAAATACTTTATTGAAATTTCAATTAACTTTTGAGGAAAATATCTTCAAATGACTTGTCGTACAAACGATGTCAATAAATTCCATGTTTCCTTAGCTTTCTAAAAAGGTATAATAAGTGCACAAAATTCTCAAAAACCGCACAAAAAACTCAGTTATTGTCGAGTAGGTAAACCGTAAGCTACACGTTTTTATTACTTAGCTCCTGTAACAACGTTATTGACAAAAAACTCCTTTACCATATCGCCTTTCTAACTCTGATAAAGTATCTTATGGATGTAAGTACAGTGGCGGTCTGTTCAAGCTTTACCTTTTGACAGCTGTCATGTTCTTAAGTCAAAGCAGTAAAGATTATTTTCCCTGTCATAGGGTAAAGCTTGAACAGACCGCCACTGTACTTTGCCTGTATACCTACCTACGGGATTCTACATGGGGTGTAAAAATACTCATATTGGCACAAATAATCAGATTTAATAAAAAACGAAAGTTAAATAAATTTCAATACAATAATAAAAATAATCGTACCGGTCAGGGACTTCGCCATCCGATTGGATGGCGCTGTGCTCGACAGCTTTTTAGCGCACGGATCGTTGAAATATGAGCACACGAATGTTTTATTTTATAAACAAACACTGTTTATTGCTTCAATTTGAAACTCACTCTCCCATTACGTAGTTTTCTCAAACATGCTCGGAAATTCGAACATTATTTTGACAATCAGTTCGAATTTTACCTAATACCTAATAATGGACACTTTAACTTTTTGAAAAAAAGTTAAAGTGTCCATTATTTCCGAAACCAGTGATTTTCGACCAGGGGTTCCATACAGTTTTAGACTTCTAATGGGCTGTACTCTTTCCCCTTTAAGCCATACAGACCTATTAAAAATCACCCTATATATTATTAAAATCTTTACATGTCGATATATTATAATTCAATTTTATATGCAGATTAGTCTCACTCTAAGTACTTGGTATAATCAAACTGTATTTAAACAAGTACAACTTGATGATTTTGGGCAGTTGAAGCATTAGCATAGAAGATATAATAAAGTCCATCATATACTGCGAGTGAATTATACAGAAAATCGTTTATTTTCGCAAACCTAGTATACATTTTCATGACACAAATAGATGCTTTGATGCATACGAAGCCATATATGACATCTTACATAAATTAGGTAAATAATGATTAAACAAATTATAATCTCAAAATAGATTATCTACAAATGAGGAAGAATGTCATGACTATCTTACTTATATTTTTAAAAGGCTCTCACTTTCTTTTTATTATCCTTTTACATAGGTCGAAATCAGGAAAATTCTGCTGAATTAGAATGCGAGCAAGGTCATGAAATGATGGTTGTTTACTATAAAAAAATATAAGAAAAGGTGTTTCGGAAAAAATATGTTTAGTTCTCTATGAATGTTGGCAATACGGTTTAAAAGGTAACTTGATAATTAACAAAAAATATCCTTTAATAAAAAATGATTTCGTTTAGAGGCCATATTTGGCTTCTTATGCAATAGAGGGTTATCGTTGAATTAGCCTCAGGCTACGCCTCCACACTATAGTACTCCCTTCCCTCTACAGTTTACACTAAAACCATGGCAAATCAAACGAGAGGCAGAGGTATCATGAGTAAATAGGTATTTAAAAACCTTCGGGATGATATAAAAGAAATCACTATTCACCTTATACAACATGTTAATAAATTAGCGCAAAACCTCATACACCCCAACTGATTTATAACAAAAGAATTAGATTGAAACAATAATTTCATTATTTTGATAGCTAAAATTTAAAGTTATTCGCATTTTAAGTTCAGAGGCAAAAATGATTTGTTATTATTTCAGCAATGAATGAAAGCGCTAACGTACTTATGGATACATTTGTATAATCTTGTTTTGGTATAAGTAGTTGTATATATTCTATGACTGAATGACTGACAGACAACGCACAGCCTTAGCCGCTGAAGATGGAAACATATGAAATTTGAAATAGGTATTACCTATATTCTACAGAGGATACAGGGGTGCACTAAGAAAGGATTTTTAGAAATTCAACCCCTTAGGGGTAATCCACGCGGACGAATTCGCAGCTCAAAAGCTCGTCACTTCACTACATTATATTATATTATACTTGTTACCTACTATTGATACATAGGTAGGGTAAGGTGGGGTACAGTGACACAGGGGGCACAGTAAAACAACCGCAATATTTCTATCTCTTTCTAACATTTTATCGGAACTACTTATACTGGTTTATGATTTATGACGCAGCTGAGCCGCCATCTTGGTGCAGTTTTAATTTTATAGTTGGACTGTCACCTATTATTTTATCGCAAAAATATTGTTTTTGGGAAATAATTCGGAGCATTTTTTACCCAGTGATTTTCGATTTTATCAGAAAACAGTTCTGTTGAGATAAGTGTGCAAATTTTTTGAATACATCTTGTATATTTCTTGTAATATTGGAATCAATCAAACGCCGGTAGGATTTATAACGTCAAAAAATGTAGACGTAGATACTTTCTTGAATAAAGGTTGTCGTGGGGTACAGTGAAACGGGGCACAATGAAGCATGTTTTAGGGTGACAAAGATCCTGAAAGTAATGAATATGATACTATTAGTGACGGCCCGGTAGCACAGTCGGTAGTGAACCTGCCTGCTGTGCCGAGGGTCGCGGGTTCGAATCCCGTAAAGGACAAATATTTGTATGATGAATATGAATATTTGTACCCGAGTCATGGATGTTTGTATCTATATATGTATTCTATATCGTTGTCTAGTCATCATAATACAAGTCCAGGCTAGATTCTGGTACTTTAAATGTGACTAGATAATTTGTGTGACATTGTCCAAGATATTTATTTATTTTATTTTATTATTTATTAGTTGAGAAAATTTACAAAATCAGAAGGATTTTCAGTCCCATTAGAACCAGATATTGCTACACTTTTTTTACCTTTGGGCACGAAAATTAAAACCAAACGCAAATCAAACATTAAATTGTATTCCTAATAATATTTTGAAACATTTTAATTTGGGTTAATTTTACTTTTCCTTTTTTTTCTCATTTATATGTTCATTTTCTATACAGTGTTGTATTATGTTGCACTCTGTCCTTACATATTTCATTGTACCCCTACCCTTGTTTTACGGTACCCCAGATCTGGGGTACAGAGAAACAAAAATTTGATCTCGAAAAATTGCAAATAACTTTAGAAACTTACGGATTAAGATTGATGTTGCTGATTATTTAAGGGATAACCTATTGTTACGAGCGACGGGTTCCGGGATTGGAGTGAAACGCTAAGTCCAATTCTACAGAGTTTATTTGGGATACACTTACAAACGGTCCACCTCGCAGAGGTTCCCCTGAACGGTTCACTTCACCGGGTCCTCCTCGCAGGGATTCCCCGTGCACCACTTACTGTCACTGTTCACAGTCCACTACGTCACTACTGTGACGACACGACACGCGTCACGGCTATGACGTCACGACGTACGACACTATGGCGTCACGACGTACGACACTATGACGTCACGCACTACACTGACACTTATGACGTCACGTACTACACCGACACTATGACGTCACGCACTACACTGACACTAGTCTACTCACTGTTCCACTCTTAGCACTTTTCCCTTCACTAGTACTTTTCCACTTTTACTTTTCTTCCTTTTGTTTCGCACTGTTCACTGTTAAACCAAGTACTGCTCTTGAACCGCGAACTCGCCGCTTTTTATGCCCCGCAGAATATTCCAGACCTACGAATTTCGTTATTCTTTTGTTCTCTTCCAGATACCTCTATCCCACCTTTCTGGAAGTTTCCTTCATTTTTTCTGTCCCTTTCTAGATATTCCTTCTCATTCTCTCTTCCTTCTAGAACATTTCTACAAACATTAAAATCTAGAAAGACTTTTTTTGGTTTTTGATCGGATTCGATCCGTCACCCCCCGGCATGGGAGTCCGAGCCTTAGACCGTAGGACCACGGCGATTGTTAATGAGCCGGCTTAATTTTCGAATGCCTTCTTTACGTTTGACGTTTGACAGCGGCCGTGACACTATGTTAAATTATGTTACAAGAGTTTATCAAAATAATAAATAGTTTTTTTTTCTATGACCAAAAAACACTTTTTCGTTTCACTGTGCCCCACCTTACCCTAGTCTGTTGGTAGGTATACCCACCTCAGCATGTTTTACTCTATAATTATCGTGGTAGGAATATGTTTGGTTTTCCTTAATCGTGTAGTTTTTCTTCAGGTATTGTTCATCTAAAACAGATAATGGATTACCAAAGTTAATTAATAAAATTGTAATCGTGGAAAGAATAAGTTTACAATTAATATTTATTTATTTAACCACTAATAGTTATAATTATAACACATGCCATAGTTCAACTTAATATCTAAAACATTTCAAACTTAAGTATAATAAAAAGGAAAAAGTACACATATGAGGACAACTAAGAACAAAATTACCAGGGGTCCTCAGCAGGCAGGCCTGAAACCTGAGGAACCAAATAACATTAAAAGCCAATATTTGGGTAACAATAAAAACAGTAATTTTAACTAGGTACGCACGGCGACACATCAAGCTATACAAAACCAACATAAGCTGGCCGCGCTACGTTATACGTTACTCGACATACGCGCGGCCAGCTTATGTTGGTTTTGTATAGCTTGATGTGTCGCCGTGTGTACTTACCTAAGTAAGTACCTACTTGAAAACAATCTGAGTACCTAAAAAAATAACAAGAAACCATAGATTTATATATTACTAGCGTAAGGATAGGCCCGTCAGAATATTTTACAAAAACCTTCTTCATAGAAAGAAAAGTTTGCGCCATCTGTCATAACTCGTATACGAACTATATCGTGTCATATATTTTCGAGTGCTCTAAACTGACATTTTTCCTTGCATTTTAGAGCCAACGAACTGGGGACAATAGTCAAGCTCATAGGCCATGTCCTTACGCTAGTAATATATATGTCTTTGCAAGAAACAAATGTCTAAAATAAGAATATTGTGCAATGATTGTGCATTTGTGCCTGAAGTGCGATTTTTGAAAATCATACGAGCGACTTGGCAGTAGAAAATGTCAAAATTACTATGGAGATTATGCATCTTTCTACTGCCAAGTCGCTCGTATGATTTTCAAAAATCGCACTTCTGAACTTAAAACAATTAAATAATCTGAACTTAAAATTAAATAATGAAATGCGATAGAAACCTACCTAAAGATTTTTGATGACGCGGCATGAGGCGGCAGTAACATACAATAATTAACAAAATAACAACGCCGCACACGCCACCGATAAACCAAGATAACCAAACAATTATAACTCGTCCCTGGAAATAAATACAATTATCTGATAGAATAGAAGCAAATACGAATTACGATTGACCTATTTTGCTCTGTCGGATAGCTACGATTTTTTCATACCTGCAGAAACATTTCAATTCCTAATACAAGTGCGAAAATCGCATCTTTTCGTCCGTCCCATATATTGTGTTCCGAACATTTTTCTTCTTATGTAGAAATCTACTTACAGCAAAAAAACACATTAATTGAAAATAACAAAATTACAATGTCTGACATTTTTCGGGGAATTGAAATTAGTTTGTGGAATTGAAACATGCGCGCGCTTTTGCGACTGCGCGCCACTGACCAGTGCTGCCAGACCCCAGCCAGTCCAAATCGCCAAAAAACTCAAGCCAAGTAGCCTAAAGTCGCCCAATTATTTTCCAGTGTGCGATTTTTGAATATCATTCGCTGAGTTCAGCTGTTGAAAATGTCAAAATTACTGATAGCACTGGTTGGCGGCCGGTACTGGCACAGCAGTGACGTCGATTCATATTCGGTTCGTAAAACAAAAAGGTGAAAAATGATCTGTCACATGCACAGACAGACTGTCACATGTAATGTGGAATTGTGCATGGTAAATAAAGATGTTGTGATCCATTTGTAAACGTTCTTTCTGGAAAAAACCCTCACAATTACCGTGGAGATATGCATTTTTCTACTGCTGATTTGACTTTAAAAATTATACTTCAGGAGTGCGATTTTTGAAAGTCAAATCAGCAGTAGAAAGATGCGTATCTCCACATTAATTTTGACATTTTCAACTGCTGAACTCAGCGAATGAGATTCAAAAATCGCACACCTGAAGTTGCCTAATAAAATACCGAAAATTGCCAAAGTAAAATAGTGACTTTTTTATATACTTTGCTATATATACATATTAATCTATGTACACACGGCGACACATCAAGTTACCCAAAACAAAAATAAGCTGGAGTGCGATTTTTGAAAATCATACGAGCGACTTGACATTCGCATACGATTTGAGATTTTCATTCCGAGTGGTTACGTTTTTCTCTATTTTTGAAATCGTTCGGATGTGCCAAAACCGTTTCGATTCACACAGAAAATGTTTCAATTGAACGAACGAACGAATGAATGGTTTCATAGTAACATTTCAAATCGGACTTTACCGCCAAAATTATGGGTTAACGGAACGTAGAAAAAAAGTTAAATCTGTTGACGTCTGACAACATTACAAACGTCAAACATTCGAGTGGTAGAATTGGATACGAGTGGTTCGGAGCACTCGTTGCAAGTGATAGAAAGTTGAATTCAAAAATGGCAAATCATCGATTTTACGTCATTTTCTACTACTCGTTTTGAACGTCTGATATTGAAAAATATGATTTTTGAAATGAAATCGGAATGAAAATCTCAATTCGTATGCGAATGTCAAGTCGCTCGTATGATTTTCAAAAATCGCACTCCTGAAGTGCTATTTTTGAAAATCATACGAGCGACTTGGCAGTAGAAAATGTCAAAATTACTATGGAGATTATGCATCTTTCTACTGCCAAGTCGCTCGTATGATTTTCAAAAATCGCACTTCTGAAGTGCGATTTTTGAAAATCATACGAGCGACTTAGCAGTAGAAAATGTCAAAATTACTATGGAGATTATGCATCTTTCTACTGCCAAGTCGCTCGTATGATTTTCAAAAATCGCACTTAGCGCCGCGCGACGTTTTGTTGCTTGATGTGTCGCCAGTGAACGCAAATACAGACATGAATTCAGAACAAAATCTCCTTATTTTTTGGCACCATCGAACAAAATTTTTGTTTTATGAGTTTTGGCGGCAAACGCCGTGATTGGAGTCTCCGTATTGACAAGGGGCGGGGATTGAGGGTTAGTCCATCTAGTTATACTGAGTCATTATGCCAACTTCCTCTGAACTTCCTGGTCATGTTGCTATGGTAACCATGTCAACGGCGCAAATGGATGCGCTAGTATACAATTTGGCATTAAATAAAAACAATGCTATGCAATACGCAGACAGTAAAGAAATTAAAGGGAAACAAACTAAAATTAGATTTTTTTTTATAATTTCATTTTGTTCCTAATTAAGTACTTTTTATTAAATTAACTATGAATTAAGCCTCTAATATATGCCAATGAGTGATTAACAGCCAATTAAAAAACTAAAATAATAGAATAAAGTTTTGAGGTGACTATGCAGGCAAACCTGCTGATAAAGTACAAATAATATACAAAATAGTAAACAAAACAATGTTTGTTTAATTGAGCAACAAAAATTAAAAAGATCCTTCATCAACAGATATTTATAATATATTACATTTAATATTTTTACACATGCGTCAGATAGATAAATGCATTTCTCTTTCACTTTTTTTAGACTATTATTAGTTCGTCCAAGATCGCTTGGTGATTTTGACAGTCGGTTTTCAAGATTTCTTTTCACTTTTTAAAGCGGTTTGAGCCGTCAAAGCTTTATAATACACTAAAAATAAAAATTTTTCAAAACTATTTATACAATGGCTACGGATGTGTCATGCTACATGCTTTTGGCCGGTTTATTTTTTTGTTATTACAAGCTTTTATTTAATTTGCCTTGTTAGTAAGTATGTAACTATGTATGAATGTAACTAAGATGTTCCTTTTAAAATTTACAAAGCATTTTTCAACCACTGGCAGCTATCCGATTAAAATGAAATTTAGTTTAATGGAGAATCTTCACAAATTTAATTTTCAGCTTACCGTATTTCTTATTAAAAATTAAAAATATCAGTGAACAAATTATTTAGGTACTTCAAGAAGTTTCCGAGATATTGAACATAGAAAAAATTATTTACGACGCGAGATTGAGCTGCCTGGGAAGTTTGGAACGTGACGTCACATGCAGTTATTTTAATTGGACGCACCGACAATGTGGTTATACATGTTTTGTACAGCACATGATTTTCCGATATTTATGTATGACATTTAAAAAAAACTGGCGTAATCTTTGATTGACCCATTAGGGAAGCGCGCAAGCTAGTATGCTACCCCTATGCTAACCCTAGCTACAATATCTTTTTCATAGGTACTTGTCTGATAGGACTTCTCTTAGAGAATGTTATTAAAAATCAGACAAAAATCTTTTCTTTTGCGGCCATGACGGTCAAAAGAGTGTGACGGACAAAGGTCCCAAATTCCAGAAAAAAATTAAAAGTCCAAATATCTCGAAAACCGTGGCACTTTTACTGGACATGAAAGTCCATTTTCTGAACGGGTTTGAGGTGCTCTATCAGCAGGTACAGGATTATCCATTACTTACCGGACACCCCGTATATTTAGTCCTATAATAAATAGGTAGTAAAATTTACTACTTACTACATTATGCATAATGACATCCCTGTACTAAAAAGGGAGATTTTAGTATTTTTAATTAATCGGTGTATTTTTGTCAATGAGCGTGAAAAGTGATTCCACTACCCTTGGGCCGATGATCCGTATGGTTTCTGCACCACTTAACAACACATGAAGGCATTTTTAATTTAAAAACCTTGTTTTAGCTGTTTTAAAAAAAACGTCATCGCGAGTGCTCGCGCGTAAACGAACTGATCCGCGCGTCTGTAGACTTTATAAGCCCCGCCCACCACTGTGTACTTTTCGTTGCGCTATTTTGAAGCGTAAAAGATGCTTCCATGTCTGTATTTGCGTTCACTGTGTGTCGCCGTGTGTGCTATGCTATCATGCTTCCGCCTAGTTAAAATATAACTTATGACCTGGCTGTAAGGGCTAGTTCCCATTGCCTTTCCGAAACGATAAAATTATTTTAAAAAAATTTTTTTTTTGTTCTTTAAGGTAAAGGGTAAATCTCATACAACCGCTGTCTTCAATGAAATTCTTTCATTCATAGCAATTAAAACATTGGTGTTCGACGTTTTTTTGACGCTTCGTTGAAGTTTTTGGAGACAGTTGAAAAGACGCAGGAAATGCAGAGAAGTCCACAGGAAAGGAGTGAACCGATCGCTTTGCCGCGCTACAAATGACGGAACACTTTTCCTGTTTTCGACCCATACACCATCATATTTCACTGAACTGTATATTTTTCACTTGCACGACACTTTTTTTACGCAAAAAAACACCAATTTTATGAACCAAAACTCACTATAAACAATAAAAATTCGATAAAATATGTAAACTCCAAACGTACATAACGAATACCAAAGCTAAACTCATAGATAAGCTACTATTTTACTCTTAGACTATGTAATACACTACATTTTACTGCACTCTTCAAGCGAAGCACAAAAATAAATGCGGTCAAAGTGTATAATAAATTGCCACACGAAATGAAGACTCTTCCGGATGAGAAGTTTCTCAAGGACCTAAAAACCTTTTTAGTATCAAAATGTCCCTATGACCCTTGCTATGACCTAAACTAGTAAATACAGGGTGGCCGGGGAGTTGACGTTCAAACGCAAAATTTAGGTCCGGTATGTCGTGGGGTATCCGAATCACCCCCATGCTCCCCCATGTATGTTCCGCGATTTTTTATAGTTTTCGAGTTATGATGATTTTTCCGATTTTTTGAGGAAACTCGACATGACCGGCTTAAACAACTTCTAAAAAAAAAAAGTATAAGACTTTTTAGAGATTCTTTTTTTGCAACTTAATCTTCATGAATGGGTTTGACAAACGTTTTTCACTTTACATGTCAAATAAATCTTCAAAAAATTACGAAAAAAACTGTTTTCACTTTTTTTATATCTTCAAAAATGGCTGAGATATTAACGATCAAATTGCGTATTTCCGGACGAAGGTTTTTAAAAACGCGGGCGGGCGCCCACTAGCCGATGACGTCACACCCCCGGTCATTCGTCAGTCGCGCTCTCGTACGCTCGCTGGCGCTGCTGTGCAGTAAACATCGAGTTCTCTTCAGTGAAAATGGAAAAAAAGTATTGTATTGTGCCTCAGTGTTTCAATTCAACTGTGAAAACACCCGATAAACTCTTTTTTTATGTGCCTGAGGACCCAAAAATGAGAAAGAAGTGGATGACGGCCATAAAAAGAGTAGATGCAATAGGGCCTAAAACTAAAGCGCACTGCTGTGAAGACCATTTCGATGTTTTTAAACTAATAAAATACAAATAATCATCAACAACAACAACCTCGTACGAGCAAGATTTGGATTGCGATTGCGAGTACCTACCTAGATTTTTTAAATCGTTGTCCATAATGTAGGTCCTAAATAAAACACACAAGAACCTTGAACAAATACCTACCCGACAGTAGGTAATGCTTACATAAAACATACACACCTTTTCATCTTTATTCCGCGAATTTGACAGCCCGGTAGCACAGTCGGTAGTGAACCTGCCTGCTGTGCCAAGGGTCGCGGGTTCGAATCCCGTAAGGGACAAATATTTGTATGATGAATATGAATATTTGTACCCGAGTCATGGATGTTTGTATCTACAGGGTGAAATTGATATCATTGGCATCCTTTTAAACTAAGAGTCTACCCATCAAACTGAACAACTTTTACTATGGGAGCAAACAGGAGCAAACCGATCAAAGCAAAAAAAAAATCAGCTGTTGCATACATTTGAGTCGAGTAGGCATTACAGTTTAGTATGGGACAGCAGATTTTTTAGTTGCTCCGATTGGTTTGCTCCCATAGTGAAAGTTGTTCAGTTTGATGGGTAGACTCTTAGTTTAAAAGGATGCCATTGATATTCAATTTCACCCTGTATATATGTATTCTATATCGTTGTCCAGTCATCATAATACAAGTCCAGGCTAGATTCTGGTACTTTAAATGTGACTAGATAATTTGTGTGACATTGTCCAAGAAATTATTATTAATTATTATTATTTCGGCAGCCGTAAAATCCTTATTCTTCATAAAATATTGTGCCACCATCAAACTATCCACTCTTGGCAGATTGTCCGACTGACCTTTTTGAAAACCTTCATTTATTCTACACACCACACGGTTTACTTTAGTGTAATCGGTTATAAAATTAATGTAAAGGTATTATTCCCTTGAAATACAAGCACACTACTAATAGTGCTGTAGTGTGTTTATACCTGAGTATAAACGAAATTAAACGAATTTTTGACGAACAAACGAAACAAAATGCACCGGACCGAGCGCCGCGCTATGTCGCGGTCGCGGGCTGAGCGGGGGTGTGACGTCAAAGCGTGAGCGCGCGTAAACTCGGAAATTTTAAAAAAGCGCTTAAACTTCTCGTCGTCATAACTTCGGAAATACTGCATGTATTGAAGTGAAATAAAAACTAATGTAATGTACATGATCTACGCTAAGATTTTAAGTGTATTTTTTTGTAATATTTTGACCCTTTTGTGTTCCCCATTATGCCTTTATTCATAACATCATCAGCATCGTAACTTTGATAAAAGTTATGAAAATATTGGTCTAAAGTTAAAAATTTGCGATCCGTGAATTATGACTTAATTTTCAACTTTAAATTAAAACTCTAAACAGGTGACCTTATGATTTTTTAGCCAATCCCAAAAATGCGCCCAACTCTCAGCTTTCATAATCATAAATAAAAAGTAGTACTTAAGAGGGCTAATTTGGCTAGAATTGATCTTCAAAGACAACAAGGCGGAAAATTGTTAATTTTTTTTTTTTTTTTTGCCATAATTACCACGCCTAAGGCTAAATAATGATTAAAGAATGCTGGAAACCGAAACGGCGACGGGTTATGCCGGACTCTTACCTGCTAAAACCCCACCGTGTTCCACCTCATCGCATATTGCCGTAGAGCCTGAGGGCCCGTGAGGATCTTCCACATTCTACGGCGCAGCGACCGACCTTACCAGGTCTCATCTCTGTTGGCCTTGACAAGCCTACAGGCCTTTAGGTGGTGCGTGGGAACACGCACACAACCACCTCGAGTCCCTATGATCGGATGCCGGACCCCCCAGCCCGACGCCCAGAGACTCAAAAATTACGGGGGAGGCAGACCGCGAGCAAACGCAGCCCGTCTGCGCCCCGTGCGTCTTTGGTGGATCGGGAGTTCAGAAGTCGACTCCCTCTCCCTCTCCGCCGTCTCCTTCTGGAGCATTACTGCCTCACAGAAGGAGAGAACCGCGCGCCAAGACGCCTCACTGTCGATAATAGCGCGAACCATGGCCGGCAGCGAGAGGTCTGAAACTACCTGGGAGAGCTCACTGCGCTCTCCCGCCCACGCAGGGCACTCCTACAGCACGTGCTGCGCCGTCTCGTCGAGACAGCCATCGCAGTGGTGGCACCCGGCTGTCGGCTCCCTCCTCCTAGGTTAGGTTAGGTTAGGTTAGTTCATGTTCGGCGGAGGACACGGCGCAGCACACGCTCGAGGTGTGCCCGTCGTGGTCCGAGTCGCGCCTGGACTTGGTCGCGGCGGTCGGGCGAGACCTCTCTCTTCCCAGCGTGGTCAACGCCATGCTGGGAGGCGAGGAGGCATGGGCGGCGGTCGCCTCCTTCTGTGAACTTGTCATATCACAGATGGAGGAGGCGGAGCGCGCGCGGGAGGACGATCCTCTCGCGGCACCACTCCGCCGGCGAAGAAGGGGCAGGCGGAGGCGGTTGCATAACCGTATTCAGCCTCCCGGTGGTGAGTAGCGGGCGACAGGCGTGGGGACGCCTCCGCCCGCATTGCACTACTCACCACCCTAGTGGAAAGGGGAATGGCCGGGCACTCACGGTCATTCCCAGGCTCCTCCCTGTGCGGAGGAGCGTGGTTGGGCCCGCCAAAAGGCGGGCGATCGCCGGCGGGGGACAGGACGTAAAGGCTCTGCTGGTCTCCCAGTCCCCTGCCATCCGGGCGAAGCGGGAGTGCCGCTGGGTTATTTTAGTGGGTATACCGGTGACACGCACCGGGGAGCCCCACATACCCCTCCCGTTCCCCAACGGGAGGGGATGCGTAATGCATTTTTTCCCAGCGTCAAAAAAAAAAAAAAAAAAAAAAAAGGTTAGTTCATGTTAGGTTAGGTTGTCTACTTTTTACTTAAAACTTTCCTTATTCCACCAACACGATAGGTTTCCAGCATTCTTTAATCATTATTTAGCCTTAGGCGTGGTAGTTATGGCAAAAAAAAAAAAAAAAAATTTCCGCCTTGTTTTTGAAGATCAATTCTAGCCAAATTAGCCCTCTTAAGTACTACTTTTTATTTATGATTATGAAAGCTGAGAGTTGGGCGTATTTTTGAGATTGGCTAAAAAATCATAAGGTCACCTGTTTAGAGTTTTAATTTAAAGTTGAAAATTAAGTCATAATGTGGTCATAATTCAAGGATCGCAAACTTTTTACTTTAGACCAATATTTTCATAACTTTTATCAAAGTTACGATGCTGATGATGTTATGAATAAAGGCAAAACTCATGAAGATTAAGTTGCAAAAAAAGAATCTCTAAAAAGTCTTACACTTTTTTTTTAGAAGTTGTTTAAGCCGGTCATGTACAATTTCGAGACGGAAGAAAACTTATCTCCGGAATGAATAACAGTAAATTATCTATTCTACTCGCAAAGGATTACGACAAATGATATGTTAATTTTGTATGGAAAATAATTTTAAAAAACGCAAGTTATAATTTAATTTGGATTAATTTAATTTAATTTTAAAAGAAAGCGTGACTGTAAATATTTTATTTCGTGGTCTGGCAACAATCAGATATTTTAGACCTTTGGTTCGTTTTAACAAAGTTCTTAATGAAAAAGATTTTTTATTGTATACAATAACGTAAACGGGTCTCTTAATTGTTTAATACCTTCGTCTGAGTCCGTACGCTATGCGCGGATGCTACGCATAGCACAAAAAGCCCACACAGACGGAGTAGCGGGCCACAAAACATAATTTAAAAATTTCATTCAAATTGCCACGAATTGTTTTTATTATTATTTATAGATAGACAATACATTTTTAAAGTCAACGCAATTTATTATATGCCATGCCGCCATAATTTTATAATTAATAAATGCACCAAAGGTTTCTGACCACGTAATTTCACTTTGACAGTGACGTTTCTTTGTTTACATTTTGTCTCTCGAATTCCTGATTTGTAGGTATTATCAATATTGTAAAATTGCCACACCCAAAATGGGTAAACGTTGTACTGTAGGTATATCAATGACATTTACCTATTTTTAAACGTGTAATTTATCCTTAGATTAAAAACTTTATGAATTTATCGCAATAAATATAAATGAAATGCCCGCCTAAAACAAAAAAAAAAAGTTGAATCTGTGATGTGATGACAGCTGTCATGTCAGCGGAGTTTTACGCGCGAAGTGAGACAAAATGGACGGGGCTTTGTTTCTTAATTTTCTAAATTAGTTTTTCGTGGCTATTATTGTGTTAATGTGGTGGAATTAGTGTAATAATGTGCCATTAATGGAGAACAATGTAGTAAAAGTGAGAAATAAAGTAAGGAGCTCCCGTTTGATTTGGATTAGACTCCTCGCGTAAAACTCCATTGAACATTAGAATGCGTCCATCCTCGCATTTTAATGTGTTAGGATTTAGGCTAGGAGGAGAGTTCTGCACGGGAATCTTGAAGACAAGAACGGGCTTTGTTTCTTAATTTTCTAAATTCGTTTTTCGGTGGTCATTATTGTGTTAGTGTGGTGGAATTAGTTTAATAATGTGCCGTAATGAAGAACAATATAGTAAAAGTGAGAAATAAAGAAGGCGCTCCCGTTTGATTCGGATTGATCTTCGCATAGAACTCTCTTGAATATTGGAAGTGTGTACCATCGACGCATTTCAAGAGTAGGTTAAGTTAGGTTATGTTAGTTTTAAGTACAAAGAAAAATGTTACTTATGACCATGCTGTAAGGGCTAGTTCCCATTGCATTTCCGAAAGGATAAATTGTTTAAAAAAAAAAAAAAAATGTCATGTCAGCGGAGTTTTTGGCGGGTATTCGATAGCTACGTTTGGAGTCCATAGTGAGTTTTGGTTAATGAGATTGGTGTTGTTTTGCGTAACAAAGTGTCGTGCAAGTGAACAATATACAGTTGAGTGAAATAATATGATGGTGTACGGTCGAACACCAACGTTTCGAGGCTTAAAATTCATCGTCATCTCATCTATCATCCTTCATCTACCATCAAAATTATGAATATGAAGAAGAAATTAACGTAGATATTGCTTTAAAGGACATAGTATCCAGAGCCATTAAACACATTATAAAAAAAAAATGTCATGTCAGCTGACTGACAGGTTTTACGCGCGAAGTGAGACAAAATGGACGGGGCTTTGTTTCTTAATTTTCTAAATTAGTTTTTCGTGGCTATTATTGTGTTAATGTGGTGGAATTAGTGTAATAATGTGCCATTAATGGAGAACAATGTAGTAAAAGTGAGAAATAAAGTAAGGCGCTCCCGTTTGATTTGGATTGGACTCCTCGCGTAAAACTCCATTGAACATTAGAATGCGTCCATCCTCGCATTTTAATGTGTTAGGGTTTAGGCTAGGAGGAGAGTTCTGCACGGGAATCTTGAAGACAAGAACGGGCTTTGTTTCTTAATTTTCTAAATTCGTTTTTCGGTGGTCATTATTGTGTTAGTGTGGTGGAACTAGTTTAATAATGTGCCGTAATGAAGAACAATATAGTAAAAGTGAGAAATAAAGAAGGCGCTCCCGTTTGATTCGGATTGATCTTCGCGTAGAACTCTCTTGAATATTGGAATGTGTGTACCATCGACGCATTTCAAGAGTAGGTTAAGTTAGGTTATGTTAGTTTTAAGTACAAAGAAAAATGTTACTTATGACCATGCTGTAAGGGCTAGTTGCCATCGCATTTCCGAAAGGATAAATTGTTAAAAAAAAAAAAAAAAAAAACTGTCTGACACTGACAGTTCAGCCCATATCACAGCTGACTGGGCGGATTTTGAAATAATCATTATTATCTTCTTTGATTGCTGTTGAATAATAAATAATAATACACTAGATTCGTAATCATATCAATCGCATGTTTACCCCCGCCACGCCAGCTGAGATCGGGCGACTTCTATATTACATATTACGGTTCGTCGCTCGGCGGTCGCCTCCAAAGAAAATTTATAATCCTGCTCGCCTCGACCCGACTGACTGGCTCCTTGATCATTTCAAGACAGCAGCGTCAAAAGTGGTGAATGCGGGCAATCGATTTTTATTATAACTGAACTCCTACACAATTAGGTAGTTAAGTTGTTGCGTTAAAACAAGAATCTGATAAAAGTGGGCATCATGAGCGGCGGCGGTGCCGGTGGGGGCATCAAACTAAGTTTCATCACGTTGTTAACGTGCGGTATCCTCGCTCAGAACTCGTTGGGATTGTCGCCGGTCATTTTAAGTGAGTGCATTTTTTTGTGATTCTAATTGTTTTGTAAACTTGTGGTTCGAAAATATGAGAAAGACTTCTTCTGCACAAATTATATCAACACCAGATTTTAACCCAGTGTCCGGTGAGCACAAACCTATATTTTTTTATTTTTTATTTTATTTATTAGGTTTGCCAACAAGATAACATCGTACAATATTAAATAACAATCCTGGTCACAATTCTTTAAACGAAGTAGACCCAATTACAGGCAAACACAACTTGAACACAATAATTATGTAAGGCTTACTGATATACAGGGTCTCCCAAAACTCAACGTCAAACCGCAAATAGGAGATAGGTGAGTTTATAAGTGTACAGGGAAAAATACAAAAAAAAATCCAAGTTGATAGTTTTCGAGATTTTGTAATTTTTTTAACTTTGGTAAAATTGCCACCCTGCCCTCAACTTTTAGATGTAGCTGCTACAAATTTGTAAATTTTTTCATGAAAATACCTGTTACGCTATCTAGAATAATCTTGTCAGCGGACCCAATTCAAAAACAAACTATTAGTTCCATTCTTTTTACAGAAAACATTTTTTTCTGTCAGACTTCTGCGCTAACAATTTTTTCTATGTCAACTTTGAGACTACACCCTGTATAAAAAATGTATGGCGGTAACCTGGCAAGTAATTTCAAAAGTTGGCCAGTTTAATCAAGTTTTCAAAATGATATCACACTTGGCACTTCCTTTTCTAAAAAAGTAGTAATAATTTTTTTTCTTCGAACAACCCCATTTCAAAACAATAATTTCATACTAAACGTTTTGCGTGATGCTCAAACAAACAGACACAAACATTCTAAAAAAAAGGTTGGACACTATCATAATCTTTTCTTGTAAATATCTTCAATATACTAACAAAATTGAAATGCGTTCCTTGGGAAGTATGTGTGGTGTCACGCTGAGAGATAGAGTGAGAAATTGTGTAATAAGAGATCGATGTAAATTAAAAGATGTTGTGACAAGAATAATAAAAATAGAGAAAGGTATGCTTCGTTGGTTTGGTCATGTGGAGAGGATGAGTGACAGTAGATGCACGAAAGAGATATATGTTGCTAATGTGAGTGGAAGTGTCGGCAGAGGGCGCCCTCGTAGGACGTATGCTGATCAAATCAGTTGCGTCCTACAAACAGGGGAGGTGCGGAGTACTCGAAACCGACGGGCATGTATGAAGAGATGTATGGATGTGCATGAGGCAAAAGAGGTATGTAAGGATCGTAGTAAGTGCCCCGCCCAGGTCTCTGCCTACCCCACTGGGAAAGAGGCGTGACGTTATAGATAGATAGATATACTAACAAACTTCTGTTACCTACTAATAATACTTAGTTTATGTAGATTAAATATTAAATAGGTATCCAAATATCAGATACAAAAAATATGATATTCATTAAACAGGGTGTTCCAAAACTCAATGTCAAGTGGAAAACAACTTTATAACTGTTCTAAGAAAAAAAAACTAAAAAAAACGAAGTTTGATAGTTTTTGAGATTTATATATTTTTTAAATTGGAAAAACTGCCGCCCTGCGCCGAACTTTTAGATGTTCCTAGTTACTTTTTAAATTTTTTCATGAAAATACTTGTTAAGTATGCAATCCTAAACATTCTTTTTAGTGGATGCAATTTAAAAATAAAGGATTAATGCCATACTTTTTAAAGAAAACACTATCCTCCTTTCAGACTTCTGCAGTATACCTAATTGTTTTCTTTGGCTCCTTTGAGATAACATTACTCTGTATTAAAAATGGATGGTGCTAACCTAGCAAGTTATTTCAAAAATTGGCCCATTTAATTAAGTTTTCTATTTGGCCTATCTTAATTTTTCGGCTCGATGTTGAGTTTTCAAATCAAATCATTTATTTCAGAACATAAATTCCATAGTAATGTCACAAATTACAATTTTATACCCACAGACATCCCCCCGTTTTGTGAACTCCTGCCCTGCGTTCCGAACCTACACCCTATGTGCACCCAGAGTGCACCCCGAGCGCAACTTTTCGCACTAAACGCCGTTCAGAGCCTCGGTGTAAGACGTTTTACTATAGAGCGAGTTGAAAAAACAACCGCACAAAAAGGTTCAGAACGCAGCTCTGTATATTTCATTTCATCAAACCCCATGTAAACAAACTATTCTTAGAGAACCTATAAACTTTAAGAGTCTAAGCTTTATTTTAATGTGAACCGTAAAACAGTTCCCGGCGACGGAGGGAGCCAGCTGGAGGCGAAACTGAACAAATCGTCGGTGGTGCACTACATCTGTGCCAAGACGTCGAGCGACTACTTCAACATCTGGCTGAACCTGGAGCTGCTGGTGCCGTACGTGATCGACTGCTGGGTGGACAACCTGCGCCTCGAGTACGACAACGCCACGCGCACCACGCGCGACGCGCCCGGCGTGCGCGTGCGCGTGCCCGGCTGGGGCGCGCCCGAGCCCGTCGAGTGGCTCGACCCCTCGCGCGACTCCGCCGGCGCCTACTTCAACACCATCGCCGACGCGCTCGTCGCCCGAGGCTACCGGCGGAACGTCTCCATCAGGGGCGCCCCCTACGACTTCAGGAGAGCACCCAGTGAGCGCCTCCGCTACCGTTATCGAGTGTCCATCGAGCCGTCCGTAGACGCCCGTCCTAAAGTAGGTGTACGTTCTGTTGACAGATGAGAACGGTGAATTCTTTGTAAAGCTGAAGTCGCTGGTGGAGGAGACGTACGCGATCAACGGCGAGGAGCCGGTGACGCTGCTGGTGCACAGCATGGGCGGCTCGATGGCGCTGCACTTCCTGCGGCTGCAGGCGCAGGCGTGGAAGGACCGCTACGTGCGCCGCCTCATCTCTCTCTCCACGCCGTGGGGCGGAGCCGTCAAGGCGCTGAAGGTCTTCGCTATAGGTATACTTATTTTAGTTCCCGTACAGTCGGTACTTTCTTGTTGTTATTATAAAGTTCCCTGCGGCGAACCGAATGCCTCGCATGAATTAATAAAATAAATGACGCATTTCCAAACCCTCTCGCTCCTTATCTTAATAGAACGATAAATCTGCAGACCGATGATTTAAAACTTGATCGTTAGAAAATACTCGTACATACGATTCTGGCGTATTAGACGTATTACACACATTCGGGTCGGCACGTTTTGCTAGAAAAAACCGAACCTAGCATTATGTGTTAATTGTGTAGCACGCCTTATACAAAAACTATGAATATGCGTAATAGCGAATCTCTATGCTACTGCGTATTTCAGATAGTTTAAAGTCTTAAGTATTTATCAGTACTTAAATTAATAAGATAGATAAACAGACCATCTTCAAACTGTGAGCATTGACAAGACAGAGAAACAGTTAAAGATAAATAAGTTATTTAAAATTTTTATGATTTCTTTAATAATAGACTACCTACTCGTAGTGTGTAGATATTAAACTATTAGTCATTCAGTACGAGTATGTTGACCTCTGACCACAGCCCCGCCTGCGCCCGCACCCAGGCGAAGCGACACGCGTCTGTGTTCTTGTTTGTATTGTATTCTATCTTCCTAACAAACATAATATTATTCACATAATAATGATTACACCGGAATTTACCGGATGCAATTTTTTACCTTTCCGAAACTTTCTGGGGAGGTTCAGACCATCAAACTGAACAACTTTTACTATGGAAGCAAACAGGAAATTCGTAAAAAAACTGCTCTGTCTCATACATTTGAGTCGAGTAGGCATTGCAGTTTAGTATTGAACAGCTGATTTCTTTTTTGTGTTTATGATTTGCTCCCATAGTAAAAGTTGTTCTGTTTGATAGTCTGAAACGCCCCTGAAAATTTTAAAAGAGTTTACAAAATCATCACGAGGTGAATTTATTGGAATTTAATTTTGCGTTTTCTGAGGGATTTAATACCTCTACTTTGGTTGACCCCTGAGAAACTTAATTATGTTCCTTATAGGTAAGTAATAAGAGGACCGAATGGGATGAAAAATAAAGTTTTGTGAAAATTGCAAATGCTCTCAAATTAAATACTGCATGCTCACGGGCAGATCACAGAGCTATATCAAAAATACTGTTCACCAACTTAATATTACCTGTGTTGCAATAAAGTCTATGAAGTTTGAAGTATATCTCGATGACTGTACATTTATTTGAAAATTGCTGAATGCAGAAGTAAAATACTCCATAAGGTTTTATTGTAGCTATAATGCTTCTGGCAGCTGCTCTTTGTGCCCCATCTCAACTTTCCACCCTGTATATACAGGGTGTCCCAAAACTCAACGTTAAGCCGCAAATATAGTATAAGAGATAAGTGTACTTTTTGCAACAATAAGCAGCAAGGCTGATTCAGTGTTAATGGGGTGTAGAGCATCTCTGTGATGGGGTTGACGTCGGTCTGCCTGCATATCGTCAGTCGGTTTAGGAGATACAGCCGTTCAAAGGTGAGTTATGGGTGCAAAAAATGGCCGATCAGCAGCAAGGCTGATCATATGGTACTATTGTAATATGCACTGAGGCTATGTGAACAGTACAAAAACTGACGTGGTTCATCAGTCGGTTTAGGAGATACAGCCGTTCAAAAGTGAGTTATGTGTGCAAAAAACGGCCGATCAGCAGCAAGGCTGATCATAGGATACTATTGTAATATGCACTGTAGCTAAGTGAACAGTACAAAAACTGACATGATCCGTCAGTCGGTTTAGTAGGTACAGCCGTTAAAAGTTTCAAAAATTAATGGTAATAAAAAAAAAATGATCTCTCGAAAGGATGATCATAGGATATTATTTTAATATGCACTGTAGTTATGTGAACAGTAAAAAAACTGACATGATCCGTCACTCGGTTTAGTAGGTACAGCCGTTCAAAGTTGCAAAAATTAATTTTTACAATAAAAAATAATGATCTCCCGAAAGGATGATCATAGGATATTATTGTAATATGCACTTTAGTTACTATACACAGTAGCTATGTTAACACTATTCAAACTGACATGATAATGTCGATCAGTTTAACAGTTATTACCGCTAGTGAAAAAGAAACTTGCTGCTAAAAATTATTAGAAGTAGTTTAGTGGTTATGATTATGAGTTTCGTTAGGTACTAGTATTGAAAAGTGAATGTTCAGAGTTTTATCTCTTTGATATCTTCCTGACTTGTATCTCTGACTATCTCCTCGGGGAATATAGTCAAAAGCACTATGCTATGTTGTATGTAAAACTGACATGATCCGTCACTCGGTTTAGTAGGTACAGCCGTTCAAAGTTGCAAAAATTTATGGTTACATAAAAATAATGATCTCCCGAAAGGATGATCATAGGATATTATTGTAATATGCACTTTAGTTACTATACACAGTAGCTATGTTAACACTATTCAAACTGACATGATAATGTCGATCAGTTTAACAGGTTATTACCGCTAGTGAAAAAGAAACTTGCTGCTAAAAATTATTACAAGTAGTTAAGTGGTTATGATTATGAGTTTCGTTAGGTACTAGTATTGAAAAGTGAATGTTCAGAGTTTTATCTCTTTGATATCTTCCTGACTTGTATCTCTGACTATCTCCTCGGGGAATATAGTCAAAAGCACTATGCTATGTTGTATGTAAAACTGACATGATCCGTCACTCGGTTTAGTAGGTACAGCCGTTCAAAGTTGCAAAAATTCATGGTTACAAAAAAAATAATGATGTCCGGAAAGGATGATTGTAGGATATTATTGTAATATGCACTGTAGTTATGTGAACAGTACAAAAACTGACATGATCCGTCAGTTGGTTTAGTAGGTACAGCCGTTCAAAGTTGCAAAAATTAATTTTTACAATAAAAAATAATGATCTCCCGAAAGGATGATCATAGGATATTATTGTAATATGCACTTTAGTTACTATACACAGTAGCTATGTTAACACTATTCAAACTGACATGATAATGTCGATCAGTTTAACAGGTTATTACCGCTAGTGAAAAAGAAACTTGCTGCTAAAAATTATTACAAGTAGTTAAGTGGTTATGATTATGAGTTTCGTTAGGTACTAGTATTGAAAAGTGAATGTTCAGAGTTTTATCTCTTTGATATCTTCCTGACTTGTATCTCTGACTATCTCCTCGGGGAATATAGTCAAAAGCACTATGCTATGTTGTATGTAAAACTGACATGATCCGTCACTCGGTTTAGTAGGTACAGCCGTTCAAAGTTGCAAAAATTTATGGTTACATAAAAATAATGATCTCCCGAAAGGATGATTATAGGATATTATTGTAATATGCACTTTAGTTATGTGAACACGATAGAAACTGAGATAATCCGTCACTTGGTTTAGTAGGTGCAGTCAGCAGCAATAAGTTTCATACACTTTTGTTCTGCGCCGTAGTACTAAAGTGTATAATAACTTATTGCTGCTGACTGTACAGCCGTTCAAAGTTGAACAAATTAATGTTTATAAAGATGTTATGACTACCGGATAGCCTGATTATATGAAAGTATTGTCATATATGCAGTAGATATGTAGATACTATTAAAACTGACATCATTGTCTAACAATTCACCGGCTATAAACGCTAAAATGAAAAAAAAAACAACGGGTTGCACTCCGGGAGTGCAAAATGAAGTGAGTGTGAAGTGAAAAATTTAACACTAACGTTGTGCATATTTGATATTTTGCAAAGGTTTGGGAATAATTTCGCGCAAATTGCTTTAATTATCAGTATGAAAGTATTTATGAGGTAAAATACAATATTCTTTTATTTGCGCTACCGTACACAAATATGATAATTTATGCCGCTTAAACGAAACAGCAGGAACAGATATACATTTTCGGGTTAAGTGACAACTCGCCAGTAAAAAATCTCGCCTTGCGGCGAGTTGCCACTCTTTACACTCTTTAGAAATAGGAAGGGGACATGTCGCCTTCAACACAGGGAGAGTTGAGCGTTCAGAAAAAAGGTAGACCCGCCCGGATTTGTGATAAGGGCAAATTATGAAAGGGGAGGGGTAAGTAGGTTTGTAGGTATGTATGCAGGTAGCTAGGTTTGTAAGTATGTATGTTATGTAGGTAGGTACTATGTAGGTATGTATGCAGGAAGATATGTATTTAGGTATGTAGGTATATAATGTAGGTAGGTATGTATGTAGGTAGCAATGTGGGTGTGTGTATTCGTTAATTTAAGTAACGATTAAAAAGTTTACCATGTCATACTAAATTAATCCAAGAATCCACCGAAAACCTGGGCTGGGTGGACAGGAAACACACCTCCACATACACCCCCCCCCCCTCCCCCCTCCCGCATACTCATGAACGAACGCACATGTCTGAATCACGTGGTTGCTTTCTTTAACTTTTTAATTACTAAATCGATTGCTCCTAAATTCGATATAATGAAGGTACGCGAGGACTCCGAACATCCCAACCAATGATATCTAATGCATCTTGAACTTTTTTGTTTCTCAATCAACCGATTGCTTCCTAAATCTAAGGGGGCCCGCGTTGACCTCGAACATGAATCCAATGTCAGATTTGAGAAAAGTGGGCGCCATCTTGAACTTTTTGTTTCTCGACCGATTGCTTCCAAAATCGATGTCTGGGGGTTTCTGTGATCTTTTAATACAAATCTGACGTCAGATTTGAGAAAAGTGGCCGTAATCTTGAACTTTTTTTTTCTTGACCGCTTGCTTCCAAAATCAATATCTGAGGGTCCACGTGGACTCCAAACACGAATCTGATGTCGAATTTGAGAAAAGTGGCCGCCAGAAGCAATCAGTCGAGAAACAAAAAATTTTAAGACAGCAACCACGTGATTCAGACATGTGCGTTCATGAGTGTGTGCGGGGGGGGGGGGGGGGGGGGGTTGGTGTGTGGATATTCCGAGAGATAAGTGTACTTTTTGCAACCATCGCCAGCAAGGCTGATTCAGTATTCATAGGGTGTAGGGCATCTCTGTGATGAGGTTGAAGTATGTCTGCCCGCAAGACGTCAGTCTGAAGAAGTTTTAGTATGTACTGCCGTTCAAAGGTCAGTTATGGGTACAAAAAATGGACGATCAGTAGCAAGGCTGATCATACTATATTATTGTTGTACGCACTCTAGCTATGTGAACAGTACAAAAACTGACGTGATTCGTCAGTCGGTTTAGTGCGTATAGCCGTTCAAAGGTCAGTTATGGTTGCAAAAAAGGACGATCAGTAGCAAGGCTGATCATATTATATTATTATAGTATGCACTCTAGCTATGTGAACAGTATAAAAACCGACATGATTCGTCAATCGGTTTAGTAGGTACAGCCTTTCAAAGGTCATGGCTGCAAAAAATTTTTACCGCCATTAAGGCTGGTTATAAGACGGTATTGTTATATGCGCCGTAGATATGTAAATAATATTAAAACGGACATGAAACGTCAGTTCGTTCAGTTTTTATAACCAGTTAAAAAAACCGGAAAACATTTTTAAGAAATCCGAACACTTCAGATTACTCTGAAGTGATCGGATTTGTTCAAAATTTTATACTTACGTATTTAATCTAAAAAGCCAACATTGTGAATGAAAATCAGCTGTTTCTCACTATTGACGTTGTCTCCATACTGAAGGTTGTTCAGTTTGATGGTCTCAACCACCCCTTTAAAAATATTAATAGGGTGTTTGGTTACACCCTGATTATGGAGAGGAGAGACATAGTGAATCATTACCACATTTAAAACACCAGATATAAAACACCTAACCTAACCTAACCTAACAGTATGTAGAATTATATACTATTACCTATTCTGTGCTAAAGGTTAAAACGGTTGAAAACTCGCCTACAAAAATATGCATATGTGTTTAGGGTAGGCGAGCTGGCAACGTTGCGTCGAGTCACGGGTGACGGACGATTCATCAACGATTATTATCAATAGAGTTTTTATAAATTATATAGGTAGGAGACCGCGAACTGGTAGGCGTAGTGTGGGACGCCCTGCTGCCCTCTGGAGAGACGACCTAAAAAAGGTAGCGGGTAGCGACTGGATGAGGAAGGTCGAGGACAGAGTTGTGTGGCGCGCCTTGGGAGAGGCCTATGTTCAGCAGTGGACGATAATAGGCTGATGATGATGATGATGATGATATAGGTAGGTAATACCTATGCTTCGTCGGACGGACCATCAAGAACTAAACCCGCTAAGTATATCAATATCAGTAAAATCACACATTTAAAAATCTGTATACATAGTAGACATGAGCGCCAATTATAAATCGGTCGACGGCGGCGCGCCGACTTTTAGGGGTCGGCGGCGGCGGCGTCGGCGGCGTGACCTTGTAAAACCTACCTTGTATATTGAAAAATTAAAAAACATGGTTTTTAGTTTCTTTTGTTGTACAGGATAGTTACAAACTATAAATGTAGGGAAAATAGATACACTAATACGTATCCCCCACTGAACGACCTTGACCCTTTCAGAGCCACCTCACCTCTACTAAACTACGTCATTTTAGTAGGTATACCTATTTTTGGCTAGTTTGATCTCTATTATGTCACTGTGGTGCCTTCTAATCCAAGGAAATCGAATCGGTTATAGTAGAAGCGTCATACAGTTTAGACTTTCTCAGTTTATCAATGCACCAGACTATCTGGCATCGCTGCCAGGATTCCAGTAAATAATCCATAGCCTTAGTCATATTGGATTATAATTACTATGTGATTGACAGCATTTAATGTCTGAGCGATCTGTGAAAACGGTTCCTACAGCTGTCAAATTATTAGCGCAATACCGAGTGTGTAAAAAGTTATAATTCACACGCGGTCCAATCGCGGTTCAGTTGCGATTTATTTAGCGCGATTGGTCTCCAGTATAAATTTCGTGAAGTATAGATTCCTGGCTCAGATAGGCATTCTAATAATGATGAGCTCTCTCATGTTTCTATTTGATTATAGCACGGTATGATATAGACCAACAGACTTCAACAAAGCCATTCAAAAAATTTTAGGCAAGTAATATGTTCTTTCTATTAAGGTTCAACAATATCTACCAACTGCTCAAACAGGTTCGATAAAAACAATGTTTTTTTGCTACACAGTTTCTAATAAATAATTATATATCTCAAAACATTGCTAAATATTCCACCAAGTTGTTTCTTAATAAGATCTACGTCTCAAAAAATGCAAATAAAAGTCAATACGGGTTACGAAAATCAACCTTTTTGAAGGAATTAACTCGCTCAGCTCAAGGTCGGCGCGCCGACTGTTTTGATCGGCGGCGGCGGCGCGGATAAAATCACGGCGGCGGCGGCGCGCCGGCGCGGCGCTCATGTCTAATACATAGGTACCATATCGTATCATATGGTATCATATCCCTCGGTAAAATCAAGAAAATGTAGTTATAATTATGAAAAACATAGTCATCAACACCAACCGTTTTAAATCGAAAAAAAGGTAAAATTTCGTTTTTTTTTTTTTTTTAAACGTATTGGTTTAATTGGTTTTAAACCGGCCTTACATCTATCTATGCATTTTCTCCTTGGAGAAAATGATTTTTTATTTATAGAATTAATACCCGCCGCGAGATACTCGCTCAGCAAACGCAAATTTATTACCATTTTTACAAAACAAAATGCAAATAAGGACAGACCTATACGCGAAAAAGAGATGACAAGAGTAATTGCCAGATAAATAATTAGCATCTCATTTACTGCATATATTTATATCGCAGTTATATTTAGCATTTTTTGCATCGCAGTTACTGCGCCAAAGCCTTTACTTGGGGATCGACCGCAAGTAGCCTTTTATTGGAGATCGTTATTCTTTTGCAACCATAATCTGATTGACGAATCATGTTCATTACAAGCACAACATAGCATAGTGCTTTTGACTATATTCCCCGAGGAGATAGTCAGAGATACAAGTCAGGAAGATATCAAAGAGATAAAACTCTGAAAATTCACTTTTCAATACTAGTACCTAACGAAACTCATAATCATAACCACTAAACTACTTCTAATAATTTTTAGCAGCAAGTTTCTTTTTCACTAGCGGTAATAACTGTTAAACTGATCGACATTATCATGTCAGTTTGAATAGTGTTAACATAGCTACTGTGTATAGTAACTAAAGTGCATATTACAATAATATCTTATGATCATCCTTTCGGGAGATCATTATTTTTTATTGTAAAAATTAATTTTTGCAACTTTGAACGGCTGTACCTACTAAACCGACTGACGGATCATGTCAGTTTTTGTACTGTTCACATAACTACAGTGCATATTACAATAATATCCTATAATCATCCTTTCGGGAGATCATTATTTTTTTGAGACCATTAATTTTTGCAACTTTGAAAGGCTGTACCTACTAAACCAACTGACAGATCATGTCAGTTTTTGTACTGTTCACATAACTATAGTGCATATTACAATAATATACTATGATTATCCTTTCGGGAGATCTTTTTTTTTTATTACCATTAATTTTTGAAACTTTGAACGGCTGTACCTACTAAACCGACTGACGGATCATGTCAGTTTTTGCACTGTTTACTTAGCTACAGTACATATTACAATAGTATCCTATGATCAGCCTTGCTGCTGATCGGCCGTTTTTTGCACACATAACTGACCTTTGAACGGCTGTATCTCCTAAACCGACTGATGAACCACGTCAGTTTTTGTACTGTTCACATAGCCTCAGTGCATATTACAATAGTATCATACGATCAGCCTTGCTGCTGATCGGCCGTTTTTTGCACCCATAGCTCACCTTTGAACGGCTGTATCTCCTAAACCGACTGACGATATGCAGGCAGACCGACATCAACCCCATCACAGAGATGCTCTACACCCTATAAACACTGAATCAGCCTTGCTGCTTATGGTTGCAGAAAGTACAGTTATCTCTCGTAATAATAGGAGATAGGTGAGTTTATAACTGTTCAGGGAAAAATACGAAAAAAATTACAAGTTTGATAGTTTTCGAGATTTTGTAATTTTTTTAAACATTGGAAAAATCGCCACCCAGCTCTCAACTTTTGGATGTAGCTACTACGAATTTGTAAATTTTTTCATAAAAATACTTGTTACGCAAGCCAGAATAATTTTTTCTGTGGTCCCAATTCAAAAATAAACTATTAGTTCCATAATAGGGATGATGACAATTTTTATTTTATTTCTTTTTTAAAAACTGTTTGATATCTTAAACACTAAAGTGAAACAGATTTTTAAATATCTTCAAAAATAACCGAAATATAAGTGTTTAAAATTTACGGTTAGAGCGAGAGGCAAATATAAAGGGAGTGACGTCATACCCTCGTATTTTAATACAAATAATAACGAAGTGTCATACCAACACCTGTTTTGCATGAAAGAGATAGAAGATGATAAAAAACATTTTTCCAATGGCTTATAACTTTTTTGTTTTCTATTCGATTGTAATTTCGTTTGAACATTTTGCTATAAAATTTAGCCTATTTCTGTAATTCGTCACAATACATGGATTTCCAGGATCTTTCATCATCCCTATTGTTACAGAACACACTTTTTTTCTTTCACAAGACTTCAGCGGTAAACATTTTTCTATGTCAACTTTGAGACTACACCCCGTATAAAAAATGTATGGGCGTAACGTGGCAAGTAATTTAAAAAGTTGACCAATTTAATCAAGTTTTCAAAATAATATCACACTAGTCACTTCTTTATCTAAAAAAGTTGTAATAATTTTTTTTCTCGTCGAACTACCCCATTTCAAAACAATTATTCTATACTAAAATTAATAAACGTTCAACGCCCTAAATTGCGGTGGTTTAATACAAAGATATTTAACTATGTAATTATTGGTTTCAAACCGGGAGTGCGATTTTTGAAAATCATACGAGCGACTTGACATTCGCATACGAATTGAGATTTTCATTCCGAGTGGTTACGTTTTTCTCTATTTTTGAAATCGTTCGGATGTGCCAAAACCGTTTCGATTCACACAGAAAATGTTTCAATTGAACGAACGAACGAATGAATGGTTTCATAGTAACATTTCAAATTGGACTTTACCGCCAAAATTATGGGTTAACGGAACGTAGAAAAAAAGTTAAATCTGTTGACGTCTGACAACATTACAAACTTCAAACATTCGAGTGGTAGAATTGGTTACGAGTAATTCGGAGCACTCGTTGCGAGTGATAGAAAGTTGAATTCAAAAATGGCAAATCATCGATTTTACGTCATTTTCTACTACTCGTTTTGAACGTCTGATATTCAAAAATCGCACTCCGGGTTGTTCTACAAGAAAAAAAATTATTACAACTTTTTTAGAAAAGGAAGTACCAAGTGTGATACCATTTTGAAAACTTAATTAAATTGGCCAACTTTTGAAATTACTTGCCAGGTTACCGCCATACATTTTGTAGGTAGGTTGTAGTCTCAAAGTTGACATAGAAAAATATTGTTTCCGCAGAAGTCTGACAGAAATAGTACATTACTGCAGCGGCCAGCAACAGAGGCATTGATGGACGAACGTGTAAATGTGGGCCGAGGCGATGCCGAGGCACACATACGTAAGTCCATCAATGCCTAGTTGTGGCCAAGGCTTGTATAGTACTTTTCTCAAATAATGCGCAGAAATTAAAACAGTAAATTTTCTGAAATAATTCGCAGAAATTAAAACTCTTTTCAAAATTAATGACGATTTTTTCAATAAACAGCTTTCTATTTGCAAGCCAGTTCGAAATTTAAATAAAACCTTTGATGAGTTACCTCCTTGGTCGCCATGTTTCGGAGAAAAAGATCGTTCCATTTTTAAATTACACGACAGATATGAGATTACCAAAAATTTTGTATAGTAACTAGATTGTACACTACGGTGCTGGCACCGGGGCAAGTGAGATTACCTAAATCCTCCTGTGTCCCTTTCTAACTAGGGAGTCCATTAATTCTTAAATTTGACGGCATACCTAATATGCATTTATTCAAGCCTGTTTCTTACCATCTCGTTGAGGATTCAATATTATCTTTTTATTCTGAAAATGTTTTTAGGGGTAAACTCAGACTAAAAATATATACAACGTGTTAATGAATTAACGCAAAACTAGAAAGTAGTTTGCTTAGAATCGAGAGCAGAATCGAATTATCATGGTTTCAACATAGGTAATTTTTTTTCAAAATATTAATTATTTTTTTTTTGCAAAATTTAAAATTTACTGAACCCGATGTCAATCCACCGCACGGGCACACTCACCCTACTTACTACCAAAACAAGATTATAAAAATGTATCCATGAGTACGTTAGCGCTTTCTTTCAATGCTGAAATAATAACAAATCATTTTTGCCTCAAAATTTAAAATGCGAATAACTTTAAATTTTAACTATCAAAATAATGAAATTATTGTTGCATTCTAATTATTTTGTTATAAATCAGTTGGGGTGTATGAGGTTTTGCGCTTATTCATTAACACGTTGTATATATATAATTAATTTTGAGTTTACCCGCGACTGTTCTCGTTCATCCGCAAAAATAATGCAACGTGTTAATGAATTATCGCAAAACTAGAAAGTATTTTGTTTAGAATCGAGAATTGAATTATCTTGGTTTCGACATAAATGTCTTGCTGGTTTTCCCAGGGACTACTGTCAACCATTTTTCTCTCAGCGTTTCATCCCTGGGAAATCTACAAGCAACACACATTTTAAGTTTAATACATAGGTCGCCAAAATGGTCAATGGTCACCCTAGTTAAGAAAAGTTAAGCGAAACAATAAAATATCTAACCTGTGGAAAGAAAACCCACAGCCAGGTAAAATTTCATTTTTGCATCCAGTAACACAACAAAAATTTACCATTTCGAAGGTTTACAATGTTATTATCAGTTATCACAACAATTTAATTTGTTATTTTATGACTTTTCAAATTTCAAATATGTCCGCCACACACTGGTCCGCTTTGGCAAAACGATGGACTTAGGAAACGATGTAAGTCAATGTTTATATTTTGATTTGAATTTTTTTTTACGTATTCCTCTTTTGATTACAAACAACCTTTTTTAGTCACATTTTTCAAAAAAACCTACTATTTCCGAGAAAAAAAATGTTGAGTGTTTTTTTTGTATGGGAGGATATGGAAAGCGTGCGTGAGTCAAAATGAAACTTAGTAGGTATTCAAGAACATGTCATTCCCAAAGAGAAATTACAAAGAAATGTTATTGTATCCCTGCCGGTTTTGGAGGTACGGGCGCTCAAAGATTTGAAAAAAAATAAAATATTTTGTTTCGACTAAAAGAGCAATGAAAGCTGAAAATAACATTTAAGATAAATTAATTTTAAACATCGCAGCCCCCAACATCATCAAAACATGTGTATCATATTTTAACAGGTGTATTATACCTAAAAAAATCTTGAACATGAGCCTACATGTGACTTTGTGAATAATACTAATAAATAATCGATTCTTTTCCTAAAAATAAACTGTGACTCAGTGCGATAAAACATGACGTCATTATCATGGAATGTGCGGCTTGCAACTACAATAGGGTAGTCATTAGTAAAGTGATTTCGGATTGGTTCTTATGTTTGGTGCGCCGAATGCCGGTATCGACTACCGCAGCGCAGCAAGTTTTAACCAGCAGTGTTGCCAACTCAGTGGATTCTCCACTAAAACTAGTGGTTTGGATCCCCTTTTAGTGGAGAAATTTTGCATTTAGTGGCTGGTGGTTTTTTCTAGTGGTAAAAATGGTAAAATTTAATTTCAAGAGAGCTATTTTTGAATCTTGCACAGCCTTATTCATATTCGAAAATGTGTTAAGCAAGTTTATACATTATTCGATCATGATTTTGAAAGTGTATGATTCAAAAATAGCACTGCAATTAGTAGGACAGATGATCACTCAACCACTATGCTGATTTACTTATTATTTTCGAAGCCAAGCCAAACCTTTCTTTAAGGACCTGGGTTCATATTAATTGATCCAACAAGTTATGTCCTTAGCTGTGTGTGCAGCGGAGAAATGCCGCCAGCATAATTGTCACTTTTGGTCTATGTACGGCCGGAAGCGAATAAGTTTATTTTCTTAATGTTATTTCATTACTTTGTTTTGTTAAGTTATATTTTAGGACTTACAAATAAAGCATTTATAATTATGCATATGCTCACGACGAGGTAGTCAGAGATATTCTGAAACCTCAGAACATCCACGTTTCACTAGTACCGAAAATCTGTCCAGTCTGACGAGGAGTGAGCCCGTCGCCACTTGTAATGGACAGTGGGTACAATACAATCCAAATTGAAACATGCAGGTTTCCTCACGATGTTTTTCTTCACCGAAAAGCCAGTGGTGTTAGGTACAAATCGTACATCAATTCAGAAAAGCTCATTGTTACTCGCCACTGGACCACCACGGCACGGCACTTACAAATAAATGTTACTAAATATTTATACTAAAGGATAGATTAAAGGTAAAAACCCATTGTTTTCTTGGTTAGTGGAAAATTTAGTGATTATGAGAGTAGGGCCACTTTCTGTTAGTGGTTTTCTGGTGGTTTTAGGAGTTGGATCTGGTGGAGAGCTAATATAACTTTTGGCAACACTGTTAACCAGTCTCAGACAGAGTGTGCTCCTGTGTTGACGTGCTTTCCATTCTGTGACTACGTTTGCTTCAAAATATTTAGTTTTTGTTGCTTGTTTCGTTATTAATATTGTTACGTTTTCGTTGTTATTATTGTTTTGTTCACGTTTTCGTGTTGTTTGTTTTGTTATGTTATGAATTTGCATTCTGTTGAATTTTTGTTTTTCTTGTTGCTGACAAAAAAGTCAGAAAGTCTCGTGGTATTATCGACTACCGACCTTTTTGTTCGTTTAACTTGTTGTTTGGTTTGTTGAGGTATTGATTTTAAAAAGTTTCGATTGGTTTGTTTTGGAAATGGCCCAGTATGTTACCAATTTAGATTTTTTCATTGAATTGCAAAAATGTACAAATGATAATGCGAAATATGAGTACCTATTTAATTTGCTCTCAACTCGTTTACCTTTGGAAATTTCTGAAGGAGACGTAAAAATAATAAAAAACTTTATTAAAAATTTTATCACCAACTTTAAAAAAAGATGGTTAAAGGCACACAGAGATGCCAAAACATTTCGAAATCAAAATTTGTCTTGGTTAGAGTCTCATATACGTTGGTTGGCCTTCTTGTGCATCAGTTGATTTGCTGTCTATATTTAGTCGAGAAACTATGGACACACAAGAAGAGTTGAGTTCGTCAACTCATTCAATGGAAGCTGGACCATCTTATGGTGATGTCAGTATATCGATGGAACATCTTCCATCAATGACCATCGATATACGGACATCTGATGAGATGGACCATCGTCCATCTAGTTTTGATAAAAGTACAAATACTCTAGTTACACGAAAGGCTTTTGTTGATTTGACGAACAAACAAAAAAAAAGACGTTCGGGGTCGTTGCTTGATCATGATGAGGAAGAAATTACATTTGCATTGATTTCTAAATTAAAAGAGAAAGGAAATACACAACTTGCAGAAATCATCCGTTGCCTATCTACGGATACGGATAAAACTCAGAAAACCCATGATTTTTTGTTTAAACACCAACCAGACGAATCCCTTCCGGTAGATGAAATCTTGGCACTTTGTAGTGCGATAAATATATCAAAATGGCAGTACCAGACAATGAGAACCTACCTTAATGAGAAAGGTATATCAAAATTACCATCATACTACCAAATTTTAAATGCCAAAAAATCGTGCTATCCACAAAATCCTGAGGATATAAATGTTACAGAAACTGGTGCAAAGATAAAACTGCAAGCGATTTTAGACTTGACTGTTGAGAAAATTCTTAAAGTCATTGGAGTCGATTTTAACTTTCCAACTTCTTTTAGACTTATATGCAAGTGGGGCTGCGATGGATCTTCTTCACACAGCAATTACAAACAAAAACATAATGCTGGAGAAACGTTTTCTGATTCATCTGTTTTTATGGCAAGTTTTGTCCCATTACGCTTGATGTGTGGCGATATAAAAGTGTGGGAAAATCCACGTCCATCGTCGACTTCATATTGTAGACCTTTTTTGTTTGAGTTCATGAAAGAGACAGAAGAGGTCATTAATTCACAAATAAATTCAATCGATGCAGAAATATCAAACTTGATACCGACAAAAATAGGCGATCTGGTTATATTTCATGAACTTCATATGACGATGATAGACGGAAAAGTGGCAACTGTTCGGTCAGAAACACGTTCATTTGCCAATTGCAACATTTGCCATGCAACTCCAAAAGAGATGAATGTTTGGGAAGTGATATCTAATAAACCACCAGCTGAAGAGATGTACAAGTACGGCTTGTCGTCTCTGCACATGTGGATAAGGTGCTTCGAATGTATTCTGCATATTTCATATAATTTAGATTTTAAACAGTGGGCTGCTAGAGGAGAGCATAAATTATTAAAAGAACAAAAAAAAAATGACTCAAACAGAAATGTTTCAGCGAACGGGTCTGTTGGTGGATATTGTTAAGCAAGGGTTCGGCACAACCAATGATGGTAACACTGCTAGAAGGTTTTTCCGGTGCTACGAAAAGTCAGCAGAGATAACGAAGGTAGATGAAAAACTGATAAAAAGATTTGCTGTAATATTGCAAGCTATTTCTTCTGGTAAGAATATTAACATTGAAAACTTTAGAGACTACTGTAAAGAAACAGCTCAACTTTACATTTCTTTATATCCCTGGTATTATATGCCATCTAGCGTGCACAAATTGCTATTACACGGTGCTGACATATGTCAACATTTTTCCTTCATTCCTGTGGGAATGTTATCAGAAGAGGCGTCCGAAGCCCGAAATAAAGATTTTAGAAACATAAGAGAAAAGCATTCTCGAAAAATATCTCGCAAGAAGACAAATGAAGATATAATTCATAATTTTTTAGTAAGTTCCGATCCGTATATCTCCAACCTCAAGCCAAAATTTAAAAAAACACACATGCTTTTCTTTCCTGAGGTCGACCATCTCTTGGAAGAAGAGGTAAATAGCGAAGAACAGGAGGCTGCAGAAGAAGAAGTCTTTATATAGGTAGATTTGGAAATGAATTTTACTGACGATCCCTTGACCTTGTAAACAAAATAAAAATAATCGATTACTTAAAAATAGTCACATGTAGGCTCATGTTCAAGATTTTGTTAGGTATAATACACCTGTTAAAATATGATACACATGTTTTAATGATGTTGGGGGCTGCGATATTTAAAATTAATTTATCTTAAACGTTATTTTCAGCTTTCATTGCTCTTTTAGTCGAAACAAAATATTTTATTTTTTTCAAATCTTTGAGCGCCCGTACCTCCAAAACCGGCAGGGATACAATAACATTTCTTTGTAATTTCTCTTTGGGAATGACATGTTCTTGAATACCTACTAAGTTTCATTTTGACTCACGCACGCTTTCCATATCCTCCCATACAAAAAACACACTCAATTTTTTTTTTTTCGGAAATAGTAGGTTTTTTTGAAAAATGTGACTAAAAAAGGTTGTTTGTAATCAAAAGAGGAATACGTAAAAAAAATTTCAAATCAAAATATAAACATTGACTTACATCGTTTCCTAAGTCCATCGTTTTGCCAAAGCGGACCAGTGTGCGCCATAATAATATTTTTTCATAACACCAAAGAGTTGCCATCAAAAAGTTTTGAAATAATACACTAAAGTATTGTACTTACCTTATTTGTTTTGTCATAAATTGAACAAAATTAGTGTAAAACAAATAAAAATTATCAATACCTAATATACTTTAAATTATGAATTTTCAAAACAAAATATTTTTTTAATTTACATACATCTTTTGTTACAGTAAATTCTAAAGTGGTAGCTTAATAAGTTGGCAACACGTTAGAAAGAGACACACGAGTATTCTGGTTATCTCACATTTGCTTGGTTGTCAGCCTACAACAACATTGAAGGAAATTAATACTTATTAAGTACGTAAAATTAGAGTTTATTTTGCATTCTCCACGAAATTCGAGAGTTTGGTCCACCTATTGGCTATGTGCGAAGTGGGTGTTGAGAACTGTCAAGTCGATCGCAGCACCCGGGGTGGCAGTAATTTGTACTTTTGCCGGACAAGCTGTGAAAATAATGCTTGAATCTATGCAAATCCGCACACTAACTTAACACGAAATCTCCAAAACTGTCAAGACTACAAAATTGAAATTTGGCACGGAAGTTTCTATTGGCATCTAGATGCTCACTTAAAAAAGGCTTGTCGCATTTTAACCCCCCAAGGTGTTAAAACGGATGTAAAAGTTTGTATGGGAATTCCGATACAAATTAGATTTTGTCCGTGGCTTCGTCCGCGTCCGCTCCCGTCATCGTACCGGAATAAAATATAAGCTAGCTTTTAAGAATAATAATAAGCTTTTAAATATAAAAAGTTTTATCAAAATCGGTCCAGTAGTTTTGGCAGAATCCTCGAACAAACACAGACTTTTACAGTACTATTAATAGTGTAAATAATTCACGGCTGTCCGAAAAAGTTCTGTCAGTACGCCGCGCTAGTGTGGCGCTAGTGTCGTGCACATAGCCAATAGGATACTATATACAATGTTCTTGGAGTTTACTATGTAATTTATTTGGCCGCTAAACACGACAGATATGGATTTTCATACAAACATTGCCGGCCGCTGCGCGCATGTATTTGGCCAGTACAGCAATTTCGATTTATCTCGAAGAAGATTGTCAAAATAATGCTCACATTTCCAAGCATGTTTGAGAAAAAAGTGTTTTCTGTAAAAAGAATGGAACTAATAGTTTATTTTTGTATTGGGTCCGCTGAATAGATTATTCTGAATTGCGTAACAAGTATTTTCATGAAAAAATTTACAGATTTGTGGTAGGTACATGTAAAAGTTGAGCGATTTTTCCAATGTTAAAAAAAATGACAAAATCTCGAAAACTATCAAACATGGAATTTTTTTTGTATTTTTCCCTGAACAGTTATAAACTCACCTATCTCCTATTTGCGGCTTGACGTAGAGTTTTGGGACACCCTGTATAGGTATAGATATACAGGGTGAAATTGATATCATTAGCATCCTTTTAAACTAAGAGTCTACCCATCAAACTGAACAACTTTTACTATGGGAGCAAACTGATCGGAGCAACAAAAAAATCTGCTGTTGCATACATTTTAGTCAAGTAGGCGCCGCAGTTTAGTATGGAACAGCTGGTTTTTTAGTTGCTCCGATCGGTTTGCTCCCATAGTGAAAGTCGTTCAGTTTGATGGGTAGACTCTTAGTTTAAAAGGATGCCAATGATATCAATTTCACCCTGTAGATATGTATTATGTTGTGCCCCCACCTCACGCTCTCGCTCGCCCGCAGGCGACGACCTGGGCTCGTACATGCTGCGCTCGAGCGTGATGCGCACGGAGCAGGTGACGTGCCCCTCGCTGGCGTGGCTGCTGCCGGCGCCCGCGCTGTGGCCCGCCGCCGAGGTGCTCGTGCGCACCGACCGCTTCAACTACACCGTCAACGACCTGCAGAAACTATTCACGTTAGTTTTCTTTATTATTGTGAACACTGAACACTGAACCACCCAGCCCACTGGGGCGCACAGTGGGTCGAAACTGCAATATGAGGGACATTGGACCTGTTTTTCACTTATCACATTTTTTTAAATGTCAATCGTTAGATCTTATAAACTCTATCAAAAGTTGTTATTAACAATTTTTTCCTAAACTGTATAGTTTTCCGAGAAAAAAAAAAGTTTGTGTTTTCTTTGTATGAAACTTATGAAACGATATAGAAAGTGCTCAATTTCTACGAGTTCATGACTTATCTCGCTTTAAAACTTATTGATTTGTATTTATTGATTATCCTTCTACTATTATGTGTTATAAGCGCGCTCCTAAAGTTGCAACTTAGCCCGTTAAACAGGTAGAAAGAAATGAAAAAAAGTTACTTTTCGAAGCAATATTGTTTTATTTTGAATGTAATTGTTCGATAAAATGTAAGTACATAAAACAGTGAGTTAGATTTAATAACTACTCAGATACGTACGATTAAGTAACTACCATTTTAAACATTTAGCAACAAATAAATAATATTTAATTAAACCTATGTCAGTTCAGCAAACCTCCAATAGATTGTTCAAAAAAACAATAGATCCTTTATTTATTATAAAGTATTTTAGTAGAATCGAAAATAAATCTATTAAAAATAGATAAAGGATCTATTGTTTTTTTGAACCACCTATTGTAGGTTTGCTGAACTGACATAGGTTTAATTAAATATTATTTATTTGTTGCTAAATGTTTAAAATGGTAGTTACTTGATTTGATTTTGTTTTATAACTTTCACTGGACAATTTTTACCCTACCCTATTTATTAGTTTTAAGGACGTATCTGAGTAACTTTTAAATATGACTTAATGTTTTAGATTAATTTTATCACGTGATATCTTTCAAAACAAAATAGTTACCTAATAATCATTGCTACAAAAAGTTCGTTTTTTATCATTTCTCTCTACTCTCTACTCTCTACCTGTTTATCGGGCAAAGTTGCAAATTTATGCGCGCGCTTATAATAATTATTATATTATTATATTCTACTTAATTTATAATTATTAGGCATTTTTTTTTTTAATATTTCTTTCGTTTTTAACATTTTAACCGTATTTATTACTTTTAAGCAACATTTAAGAACGTATTTGAGTAGACATTAAATCTTACTTACTGTTTTATGTATATTTTATCGAAAAATAATATTCAAAATAAAACAATATTGCTTCCAAAAGTACCTTTTTTTTTCATTTCTTTCTACCTGTTTAACGGGCTAAGTTGCAACTTTAGGAGCGCGCTTATAATTATAATACACAATAGTAGAAGGGTAATCAATAAATATAAATCAATAAGTTTTAAAGCGAGATAAATCATGACCTCTTAGAAATTGAGCATTTTCTATCTCGTTTCATACAAAGAAAACACAAACTATTTTTTTCTCGGAAAACTATATAGTTTAGGAAAAAATGGTTCATAACAACTTTTGGTAGGGTTTATAAGATCTAACGATTGCCATTTAAAAAAATGTGAAAAGTGAAAAACAGGTCCAATGTCCCTCATATTGCAGTTTCGATCCACTGTGGGGCGTTATCCTTTTTAGGGTTCCGTACCCAAAGGGTGAAAACGGGACCCTATTACTAAGCCTACGTTGTCCGTCCGTCCGTACGTCTGTCTTACTTATTTAGGGCTGTAACTTTTGAACTGTAATAGAAAGATAGTTGAAATTTTCACGGATTATGCGTTATTATGGCGGAATTGTTAACAAATAATAAACATGTCAAAAAGTTAAATATTAAGGGGGGTTCTCAACAAGAAACTAGTTTTTGTCAACGTTTTTTCTTCACACTCTATCGTAAAAACGGTAATACATAAAAGCGTCAAATTTAGTGTAATTATAGAGCAAACTCTTCAGAATAACAACAAATACTAATAAAAACCGGCCAAGTGTGAGTCGGTCTCACGCTAAAGGACTCGATTTCGTTTAAGAGGAGAAAGGCGGGCTGCAAGTTTGAAGAATAAGTCTATAACAGATCTATTGCTGTCGCGCCGTTCCCATACAACCGAGCTACCAGTGCGAAAGTGATAGCTGCACCTTGGACTGATTTTACCTTCATAAAATGGACGAAATCACATTATTCCCGTTTCCTCTTCCAAAACGAAACCGATTTTAATAATTCTTTCAAGAATAATATGTGAAAGACTTTGGTTGTCTATCAGTGAACGCAAATTGTCTGTTCGCTGTTCGCGTTCACTGTTGTCTATATGTTTTTCTTTTTACTGTAATTAGCCAGTTTTGTTTGCTGGATGTCTGAACACAGCGGTAAAATTGAGAAATTCGTCATTTTCGAGAGCTTCTAGGTCTTATTTAATTTTTGCAAAAAACAAAACAGGGACATGGCTGCGGTAATATTGATAAAACATTGTTTGCTCAGTGTCATAATCTAGGCAGGAAACAGAGGAATATGTTTGTGTGGATGGATTAAACGGAATCCACCTTTCCTCTCTCCTTTCTGGTCGGATTTCGAGTCTATAAAGTATTATATTCTGTAATACACGGGGTGTAAAATTAAATAGGTACGATACATGTTAAACGCGGCGTCTCGGACTATAGAACTGAAAAACGTTTAATCGATTTAATAGCGAAAGTCGTCCGGTTCGGCGGTGCGAGGCCGAGGCCCCCACGTGCAAATTATTTAATCGGACACCCCGGGGAGGTGGGGTTCGGTCTCGGAGCGCACGGTGATGATATCACGTATCACGTCGCCCTCAGGGACATGGAGCTGCCGTGGGCGTGGGAGATGCGGCGCGACACGGAGCCGTACTCGCGCGACCTGTCGCCGCCGGGCGTGGAGCTGCACTGCATCTACGGGCTGAACGTGTCCACGGTGGAGCGGCTCGAGTACGCGCCGGGCGCGTGGCTCGACGGCTACCCCACGCTGGCGACGGGCGACGGCGACGGCACGGTCAACGCGCGCTCGCTGCGCGCCTGCACGCGCTGGCCGCGCGCGCGCGCCGTGCCCCTGCCCGGCGCCGAGCACCTCCGCGTGCTGCACGACCCGCGCGCGCTCGCCTACATCACGAGCGTGCTGGCGCCCTCCCCCGCGCCCGCGCCCGCGCACTAGCTCGGGGACTATCCAGTACCGGAATATGCTCTCTACTTCAGATCTGCGGCTGCGGTTCTTAACTTTAATTAGCATATAAGTTCTCCTCGGTTCTCTCTGGACGAGTCATTTTTTAGTCATACTCCTTATCGCTAGTTCGGGTCGTTTGTCTTATGTTGACGGTTTTACATATTTTACATTATAGTTATATTTATAAGAGATAACTTCACTGTGACCGAAGCGACCCTACGATTGAAGTTTAACGGCTGTGATAAATCGAACTTATATCTCACTCGAGTGTCGCTGTCGTATCGCTCGACCCCGACCGCTACGCGTATGGGCTATTATATTTTGTACCCTGAGAACACTCCCACGGAGCTCACGATTACTATCCTCGATTGGATTTTTATTAATTTCTAAGCGAATACATTTCTAAAAAATAGGGACGTCACATTGTAGTCGTTATTTATGGAAACATAAATTACCTACTATGATCTATTTCTAGTTCTTTATCGTAACGTATCGCTAACATTACAAAAACAATCCGTAATGACCCGATAAATTAAAAATCTGCTATTACTACAATGTGACATTCTTATTTTTTTTAAGCATAGCATATGCTCACGACTATATTCCCCGAGGGAGTAGTCCGAGATATTCTGAATTTTCAGAACATCCACGTTTCACTAGTAGTACCGAAACTCTGTCCAATGTGACGGGGAGTGAGCCCGTCGCCACTTGTAATTGACAGTAGGTACAATACATGCCTCAAAATTGAAGCATGCAGGTTTAAATGTTGTATAATTAAGAAATTTAAAAAAATATGATTAGGAGAGCACTGGAGGCTCGGCGCCCTCTTAATATTTAGCTATGATTTAGTTTAGCTAACGCGGCCCACACATAAACATAAATTTGTATATTATTTTATTTTCTTCATAATGAGAGCTCAGTATCAAACTTCTCTAGCATTTAAGAAGACAACATGACATTCCAACTTCCCACTCTTCCAAATAAGTAATACTTACGCATAATAGTCGTGTTTCCAAACAGGTTGTTATTATAATAATTGGTCGCTTGGCGAAATGCACCGTGCAATCAAATTCCAAAATGCATTGTTTTACATTTTATCATACTAGAAAAATATACAATTTAAAAACATTACGGTTTTTATTTAGACAATTTATATTTTTCTCCATTTCTCCCGAATGGAATTATAGAGCTAGAGCAGGGTTCAAATGAAACAATAACTAGTAATAAATATGTAATAGATGAACTCCATTTGATTGACTTTTAAATCGTAACACAATGTTCACGTCGCGTCGCATCGTAACGTAACGTACAGCGTAGAGCGACACAGGGCACATGGACGCGCGTTATTACTTGTTTAACAGCTTTTTAACAGCAGTGCAATTCATTAACCGCAAACATCGTCGCATCCTTCATATTCATAATATTAAGTTGACACAATACAACGCATACCGAATTGACAGCTCGCCGATGTTACAACCGATGTTTGCGCTTAGAGAATAATTGCACTCCAGCACAGAGTAGGTACTACATATAATTATTAATTACTACCGTCTTGATAGATAGGTACCTACTAGGATCGTGAGGAGCACACTACACTACCCTGTGTCGTTCTACAGTTGTTGATTTGATTTCACATGAACATAATATTGTCTACCTAGCCTAGCCTAGCCTATTTATTAATAAGTATTATGTTATAAATACATTCTTACAAAACTGTCACATACAAACATGCAAAACATTACAATACTTAGTTTTATTACCTACACTACATTACATAGCCCCAGAGTCTAACAGCTAATATTACAGGGTGTTAATGTTAAGGTAAACAGTTGCATTACTTGGGGTGATTGTACCCATGATACTGATTAACTGCTGTCCTGAAACCTTAAGGAAATTCGAAAAACTAATTTTGCTCTTTCCATACCATAAAGTTATTATACCTGCCGGCTGCCTGCCGGAATAGAGTAACTGACATGAGTTGTCAAATGAAACCGTTTTTTGTGCATTTGTCGGCACTTATCGGCACCCTAAAACTTCGAGTTCTGTGTATAATTGTGAATCTAACGTGAAATCGTAGGTAATTTAATGAAATAGAAATAGATTAGTCAAAATAATCTACGACTTCACTTTAGATTCACTAATTATTCACAGAGCACGAATATTTACCCAGTCGATTGTGCCGACAAGTTCCCAAAAACGGTTCTATTGCCTCGCGTCACGTATCTCTTTCTATTATACAGTGCCGCCGCTAGGTACATCTCGCTCTCTCAGCTGTCAGTTCCTCTATATGATACCTTTATGTTCCATACTAAGCAGCTGATCGAACGTTTGTATGAAAAGTCGTTTTTTTTTCGATTTTTTTTTGTAAATTTTCTAGGTAGAGATGATCAATATCATGGTTACAATCACCCTTTAACACTTTCGCTGCTAAGCCAATATACTACCTATTCTCAAAACAATAATACTCGCGCAGTGCTAACACTGTGGAATGCTATACAATTCTGACTCGAGACGTGTGCACTGCGGCCCGGCCCATTTGTTGCTGACCTACGACGTAGATCGATCGATCGTCAGCAGTTAGCTAAAGTAGTGCAACTGTTTATCCTAACACCCTGTATAGTTCTTAAGTTTAGTTTGAAATGACAGACGTAGAGGAAACGGATACAGCGAGCGGTTCGTCACGTCAATGTTAAACGTGCTCCGTGTCAATGAACTCGCAAACTCGTATTCATGTCGGGTAAGGGGCACACTGAAAGTTTCAAGACAATAAAAAGTGTATAGTAGTAGGAGGTTGGGAATACTTTTAATATTTTTAGAAGTGGCCTCCATTCCATTTTATGTATCGTCCCGTTCAATGGAACCTCTGTGAGAAGCAGTGGACCCCCTCTGCTTTACTATGAAATTATTGAAATCTGTTAAATTATGGGGTATTCATCTAGTACAAAACTTCCCTACGCCTTAATATTCGTGTAGGATCTTTTGCACTTGACTCATATCAATGCTGAAGCTTGCTTGAATCTGCTGGTGGGTCACTCTCTTATCAGCCTCTCTCATGAGCTGCACAGCATTGGCGTTTTCTTCAGTTGTCGCCGTTGAACGACATCTCCCAGGTAGATCATCACTGAGATTGCTCCGATCATGCCTAAACTCATTAAACCAGTTGTAAACAAGTGTCAAGGGACAGGGCTTCATCATGAAATACCAATCGAAGTTTATCATTAACTTTGTTATGGACTAGGACCACGACCAAAATCGTAATAAATTGGGGAGAAAACATTTTTCCTTGCTAAATTCGTTTTGCCTCGCGACACGCACTTTTCAAATCCAAATCGTTAAAACAAATGACAATCGAATAAAATTTTCGGCTATAGGTTGATAAAGAGTTTCTGATTCGTAATTAAAATAAATTTTTCATTGGCATTGTCACTAACTGGTCCATTCCTGAAACTTTCAGTGTGCCCCTCGTATAGATCTATCGCCCCCACGTCCGTGAGTCGTAGCGAGCAGCACAGCGAGGTCTGCTCTGCGCCTCGATTCAAAGCGGAGGACAGCGAAGAGAGGACTAACGCCGCACCGGCGTACTACTGACAGTAAAGAGATTCTGTGGCTCGTCCTCGCGTAGGTATATAGTCCTCTTATTGAATTAAACTTCATCTAACGAGATACGTTTTAAGTCTGCAATGGGCGATTTTCTGACAGTTAGTTCAAACAGTTTAACGTGCATAAAAAGATAGCGTTGACGTCATTAAATTCTCTGACGATTATTATTTAGGCTCACAGTCACAGTTCACAACAAGTTGCACAGGCAAACATGTTGCACATCCATCTCGCATCGACGCCATCGAAAGAGCCGTTTGAAAAAAAAAAATTGGCTGTCAGAAAATCCCTCATTTTGGTTGGATGACAACGATAAGTATAGATTAAACGAAAAAATAATAAATAGTAAATGCTTATATTTAATAAGAACAAGTAACTTATAAACAAACATGTACGTGTACATACTTAGTGGGGGATTGTTTCGCACGGGACGTAAGGGCGGGCGCCTTCAAAGTAGTCACTATGTGCCACGCGGCTGCAGCACGGCCGGCGCCTGCGCCGTCTTTATAGCGATTATTTGAAGGCGCCCTGAGGCGTGAAACATACAGAAGAGGCGTAAGGCGCAGACATCCGCTCGGGGCGCGCCGCTTGAGTATAATGACGTGTTACTTGCATACATTTCGTATGATAAAGTTTTGAAGCGGCACCAGGCGGCACGATGTCTGCGCCAAATTTTTTCATACGAAACGTATGCAAGCGACGCGTCGTGAATTATACTCAAGCGACGCGGCACAGGCACGCCGCCGCCGCCACCGCCGCTTCGATGTCCGTGCCTTACGTCTGTTCTATACTCGTATGTTTCACGCTTAAACCCCGCACTACACTCTCGGCGAGAACTTTCAAGGAAAATTACTATGGCTTACGACGTCACGAGAACAATGAAGGGCATCCACACTCTCGTTCTCGGCCTGTCTCGCCCGTTCTCGGCGAGAATGAAGAGTCGGGGTAACAGTTGTAGTCGCGAGTTCGTGCCGCGCCGCGCCGCGCCGGCTGACACCACCTGACACTGAGGCCCGTATCGATTAACTATCCCAAGCGTTTGCAGGCTGTTAACACGATTGTGAAGTTAGCAGTCTCCATACAATAAGCGAACACATTTTCACACTTGATCCTATAATCAAAAAAACCAAAAACAAACATGTTCGTACTGCATAGCATATTGTTCTCACGAGTATATGTGGGCGTCCACGCAAGAAGGGTCCAGTTGTCGGGTTTTGAGTTAAAGTTAGATTCGGCATCTATATCAGTCACATAATCATATGGAATAATAAAAAAGGGGTGTTAAAATGCCGACAACTGGACCCTTCTTGTGTGGACGCCCACATATTACCCGAAGGAGTAGTCTGAGATACAGCTTTGTAGCTTTGATATTTTAGTATTTCATGATAGATTTTTAGTAGTGAGCATTTCAAATTACGCATAACGGCATATAAAACAAAAGCTAAAACCAATTGTTTCATAAAAATGAAGTGACTTTAAGGGTTGCACCTCATCTGGCAGCACCGCATTGCCTCTTTCCGTCGCGTCGCTCCAACCTTTTCTGTCACTCAGGAACGTCATTTGCTAGAGCAAATAAGGTAGACGGAACGCGGCCGCACGCCGCCAGATGAGGTTCAACCCTTATGGCCAGGGAATTTTACCTATAATATAAATAGTGCACTGAATCAAATGAGACCAAAATAATATATTTCTGTAAGGTTTTAAGTGGTGTAAAAGCGTTTTTGCTGTTTGTATGGAGGCTGCTGGCTTCGCAGTCCTCTTTAGCTCACATTCAGTGTGGCGGGGCGGGGGCGGGGGCGGGGGCGGGCGGCTTGAGTCTAGCTCGTCAATACAATACGGGCCCGAGCGGCGTTGTGGCTGCTGCTGGCTACACTGACTAAATAGATATCACACAATTTCTGTGGCCACTCGCTCACAGCTTATAATTTTGCAGAAGATGTAGATAGATCAGTAGATAGCTCGTAATAAATAATAAGTTGATTATTCTACTTCTCTTTCTTCCACATACTAACGCTAACTCTATCTACACTTAATATAAGTAATTAAAATGTAACACTAGCAATTTAAACAATAACAATATTAAATTTCATAACTTTGAAGTTTTTTTCATCTAGTAGGTTAGGTAGTAAGTAGGGCACGAACTCGCGCTACACGTACACGGGCGGGTCGGCTACTCGCTGCACAGCGCACATCACTACAGTACTGCAGCTGCAGCGGGGAATGCATACAAAATAGACCACTAACACTCATCACAATTATCACATTTCATTTATAAACAAAACCTCCACACACACCTTACACTCCGACCGGGCCGAGTGGACCCAAACGTTATTTGGTTCATCTCACAATATTAGTTTCTCTACGAGACAAATGACATCGATGTGTCGCTAACATATTTTACTTTTATCTTGAATAACAATTTAATACAATGGAACTTGTCTTCAATAATATAAACGATTTTACTACATTTATACATTAGGATCAGTAAAAATAATTCATAAGTATAGTTTATTTATATTCCATTTATACAGAATACATAACAAGTTTATACCTTAGTTAGCGTTACGATATAGCGATAGAAGCGTTCAACGGGTGACCGACCTCGCGTTCAGTTAAATGATAATTTAACATATGGGTGGCTTCCGACCAGAGTCGTGCGGGTATCGCGGCAGTAAGAGAGGAACAAATCGTCGCGTCGCGCAGAAATAGAAGCTATTCTACTAATTTTATAAAATAAATCACATCACAGTTCATCGTCTTCGCATCTCGGTCCCATCACTCGCGGTCCGCGCACTAATATCAGTTATTTTGTAAAAAGAATACAAAGTGATCATCGGCCGTTTAATGGATGCGTGCGACCGTCGAAATCCACACCCCGTACTACTGGCTAGCCTACTCTCAACCTTTACACTTCGGACTAGTATTGAGAAAATTAAGTATCGTAGTTTTCCATCTTCGGCCGCCCGTGTGCCCGCGTCTCAACCGCGCGCTCCATGTCGCGGGGCGGGGGCGGGGGTGGGGGTTGGGTTGGCGCTAGAGGCGGAACAGCACGAGGTGGTAGGCGTGGCGCTACCTGAGCAGCAGGTCGGGTCGGTAGTACACGTACACGCCGAGCAGCGCGGCGGCGCCCGCGAGCACGAGGCCGCGCGCGGGGAGGCGCGCGGGGAGCAGGCGGCGCAGGCGCGCGGCGAGGCTGGCATCGCGCAGGGCGCGCGCCGCCCTGGCCTCGCGCCGCGCGCGCATGCGCTCCTCGTCGCGCCGGCGCCGCTCCTCCTCCTCCTCCTCGAGGCGGCGCGCCTCGGGCTCCAGCTCGTCGGGCGGGTGCCGCTCCTGCAGGACGCGCGCCGCCTCCAGCAGCTCCTCGAACGGCAGCTCGTCCGGCAGCTGAAAATACGACGGAACTGGAACTTCGTTTGTATGCGCCGCGCTCGGACGCCCCGACCGGTACGATACCTTAAAACGTGGGTTCGCATCGTAGACGATTTTTTTTTCGTTTACGCTAGTAGACGTAATATCAGTAGTGTAACCGCGTAATGCGACACCGATAGCATGTCTGGTCAGTTCCATACATTTTAGGTCTAGTAGTCTTGGCGCAAACGGATGTCGCTACTGGCCTGAACGAGAGATAAATCTTAATTAAACATTCTTAGATCACTATTGTTTGAGTTTTGTTCCACGGAAATAAATTATACAGATAAATTTTCTTAAAAACTTTAATAACAAATGTATTTAACACGTGTTTTAACGTAATTAAACATTGCTGTAGTACCGTTACTCACCACCGTTTCTGTACTTTCGCGAGTTTTCATGAAGGTGGCAACTTTCTGAGTATGGACATTGACCCTCTGTTGTGTATAATTTATTTACTCTATGCCAATAGTCATAAAATACTACTATACAATTTATGTTGTGCTCATACCCGGGCGTTTGCGACGCGGGAAGCGGGAGCGTCTACGACGCGAAACTCGGCCCCCAAACCGGCGCGACTGCGACGCGCGAAGCGAACATCATTTGTTGATGAATAATCATTGAAGCAACACCTCTTTAACTATTGTTATGGTAATGTCATTTTGGTTTTAACATCAGAGTCTAACTAAATTGGTACTCTTTAGTAGTCTTTGGTAGATTTTATTACTTTTTGGAAGTTTCTAGAACCTACCTTAGTTCTTTCGTTTTTGTTAATTTTTTGCAGTTTTTAAGTTTTTGTTGTTTTTGCTGCCAAAATCTACCAGAAATTACCAAAACCTACCAAAAGCAACAAAAATTTCCAAAATCTACTAAGAACCGAAAACAACCAAAATCTAGGAAAAACTACCAAAAATGATCCAAATCTATCAAAAAGAACCAAAAACTACTAACAAGAACCAATTTGTACTGACATTTAAAATTTGTATTTTATTTTGTTACGAGAGCGGAACATTGTACACGTCTGACCACTTGACGCGCGTGTCCGCTCCGCTGACGCTGCCTTCCCGCGTCGTGGTCGCGACGGTGTGGGCGACTTGGCGGTACGCCATAAGATTACATGGGCAGCGTCTACCGCGCGTCGCGACCACGACGCGGGAAGGCAGCGTCAGCGGAGCGGACACGCGCGTCAAGTGGTCAGACGTGTACGATGCTACGCTCTCGTAACAAAATAAAATACAAATTTGAAATTTCAGTACATTTTGGTTCTTTGTGTGTAGATTTTGGTTCTTTTTGATAGATTTGGATCGTTTCTGGTAGGTTTTTCCAAGATTTCGGTTGTTTTCGGTTCTTTTTAGTAGATTTTGGAAATTTTTGTTTCCTAGTTAATGTTTGGTAATTTCTGGTAGTTTGGTAGCAAAAACAACAAAAACTTAAAAACAACCAAAAACTAACAAAAACAACAGAACTAGGTAGGTTTTAGAAACTTCTAAAAGGTAATAAAATCTACCAAACAGTACCAAAGTACTCTAGATGTTCAATTTAGTTAGACTCTGATGTTTAAACGAAAATAACATTACGAAAACAATAGTTAGAGAGGTGTTGCTTCAACGACTATTCATCAACAAATGATGTTCGCTTCCCGCGTCGCAGTCGCGCCGGAGTGGAGGCCAAGTTTTGCGTCGTAGACGCTCCCGCTTCGCCTCCCACTTCCCGCGTCGCAGACGCGTCGGTGTGAGTCTAGCTTAAGATTACATGGCCAGCGACCGCCCCGCGGAAGACGCTCCCGCTACGCAGTCGCTTTGGTCGCGCGGGTCTGAGCGATCCTTTATAAGAAGTGACTCCGGAGTCAGATAGCCATCGTAGTACAAAAAAGTGGTTACGTCAATAAGGACAGCGATAAGATAGCGATCTCCTTTTTTTACTAAAGCGAATTTGCTATGTGCATTCTCTTATTGAGTGAATATGACAAGACACGTGCTTCCTTCTATTACTTTCTCTTTCTACGGTTCGCATTTACATTCAGCGTCATGCCATAACGGTGTACTAAACAAACAAAAAAACGATTCAGTAGTTTTTGCGTGATGCTTAAACAAACAGACGGATTAAATTCTTTAAAAAAAATGATTTGAAGTCAGGGACACCTAAAAACCATATACAATGTGTTAATGAATTAGCGCAAAACCTCATACATCTCAACTGATTTATAACAAAATAATTAGATTGAAACAATAATTTCATTATTTTGATGCTATGCTTTTATTTGAAGCTTGTATACCTGAATCCATACACAATAAATTTCATTTCATTTCATTTCATAGCTAAAATTTAAAGTTATTCACATTTTAAGTTTTGAAGCAAAAATGATTTGTTATCATTTCAGCACTGAAAGAAAGCGCTAACGTACTCATGGATACATTTTTATAATCTTGTTTTGGTAGTAAGTAGGGTGAGTGTGCCCATGCGGTGGGTTGACATCGGATTCAGTAAATTTTAAATTTTGCAAAAAAATTATTTAATACTTTGAAAAAAATTACCTATGTTGAAACCATGATAATTCGATTCTGCTCTCGATTGTAAACAAACTACTTTCTAGATTTGCGTTAATTATTAACACGTTGTAGTTATCTTGTGTATTGTAAATATCTTCAATGTACAGACAGACTTCAGCACTGGTAGCATGCACACCCGCGATAGCCGTGATACGGCTTTAACACGTCTTTTATCTCGTTCTTTCGCGCGCAAAAGAACGAGATAAAAGACGTGATAAAGCCGTATCGCGGCTATGGTGGGTTGGCATGCTACCAGCACTGTTACTGTTTTGTAACAGTTTACATAATTTACGTTTTAGTATACGTAAGAAGTAGAATTGACTTAAATACGCGCGCTGCGTTTTGGAGTTTGGTTATTTAATACGAGCCCGAGAATAGGTTAGGTACGTGCAATGAGCTCACCCGTGAGAGCAAGCAGTGCAGCATCGCCATGTCGCACTCGCACTCCAGCACCTCCTCCGCCCTGCGGACACAGCGACATATCATATAAGTATTATATTTGAAAAATATAAGAATAAGAATAAAAATTGTATTTCAGGTTCTAGTCCCATGTTTGTGCCGTTGTTGTATGGTTTCCATAATAAACAGCTAGTGCTTTCTTGGGATCATTACAATGTATGTGCCTGTGAGCGTTATTTATTTAATTTTATTTTTATAACATTTGATACAATTCGATAAAATAAAATACAATAACAATATAATTGAGATACACTTATACCTACACCTCGCCCTCGCTGCGCTGGTCATGTCTCTACTCGGGATTAAACAGACAATCGACAAAGAGGAACATGATTTATTATTAAACCACTCACATAAGCAAACGGAAATATTAAAATATTGTTAGCGATCACAGCACCTGTAGTGTACAGCAATAAAGAGTAGTTAATGTGGAAAGCGCCGGTAGCGCCGTCTATCGGCGGACGCGGTCTGTGGTGAATATCTATCGTGCATTCGCTCGGTTTTCGTGCACCGACCGCCGTGCTGCGCGGACGTGTGCTAGTCACATTCACTAGTGAAGACTATATCTGTGTTTCATTATATACATCAACCTCAACCAACCCTTAGTAGAAAGGTGTATTCTACATTGGCGACGAGGATGGGATTCGAAATTCACGTGAGTAAAGTGCTTATCAGTTTGTTGAGAGTTGAAAATTTAAGAATGCAAACGGTGCCTACGAAATAAAATTACACTGTTCCTTTAAGGAAGCTAAGCGATTTATTTAAACACAATCGAAGACGGTTTCTACTAGCGTTGCTTTGTTTGTTGCCTAAAAAGTTACACAGTGTTAAAATATATTTCAAAAGAAAAGTAAAAATAGTTTTGTCCCGATTTTAAATCGTTTATTGGGAATTATCTTAATTATCTGGTGTCTGCTAGCGTTGCTTTATTTTTGCCTAAAGTTCACAGTGATAAAAAATATATTTCAAAAGAAAAGGAAAAATAGTTTTTTTCCCGATTTTAAATCGTTTATTTGGAATTATCTACATACTGTATTTCTTTTCCCACATGTCGACCATCGAATGCTGATGCTGGAGGAAAGAGGGTAGACCAGACAGGAGTAAGGTGTGGGATAACACGTGACGGCGCGGCGCGGCGCCTAGGATGGACAAATGTACGCCAGCTGCGGACATCAATCTTTAAGGTCACGTAATCATTCTGTATTACTTTACACGATTAAAAGAATTTATTCAAAGCATTCCGCAAATATAAAAGGGCCTCGTAGTCCGTAGCTGCAGTTTCACTGCCCGTTACACGTGACTGGACGGAGTTTCGGTGCTGGTGGGGCAAGGGTGTCCTGGGGTTTTGGAGTCTCTGACTGCTCCTCGGGGAGTGTAGTCGTGAGCATATACTAATGCATGCTTGTAGTCCGTCATTATGGCCTAATAGGTATCCAAAATACGCCCATTAACCTCTCGTATGCCGGAAAAACCAGACACAATAGAAATAAATGGTTTTCATCATGCTGATCCGCGTTCTGGCATACCAAAGGTTAAGAATAGTGTCTTGATTCGAGACGAACAGGATTAGGTAACCAAGATATGCCAAGTGTGTTTATTCCAATTGTTTTTTATACTTATATTGACGCATTGTCATTTTTAAGTAATTGTCGTACTTCGTAGTTGTAATGGTCTCTAATAAAAGTTACTTATTACCATTATGCGTACCGAACATTCTACGTATAGAACATTCGGCGTAACGGATGTTCGGCGTAACGAACATTCAGCATAACGAACATTCGGCGTAACGAACATTCGGCGTAACGAACATTCGACGTAACGAACATTCGGCGTAACGAACATTCTGATGTCACAAAAACTTTAAGTTGAAATCCAAAGTTTTACGTTTTAAACGTTTTACTTATTGGACATTCTCAGTGTAGGTATGCGAGAACAATAATAATATACAACACATTCGGAGCTTATTTGGTGGTACTAGTTCATGAAAATATTTCAATACAAACATCAATAGTACCAACATAATTGCCAATCATCATTATCATCCTATTTGTTACCGGAACTTGTTTGACGTAATCTATACTTTATAGAACTTCAATTCGGTAACATTACGTTGATCTTATCTTTGCAACATTGTTGTTAATGTCATAATTATGGATGTAATCACTCCAGGCGAAACTAATTAGTTTCTTTGGCTATTTGAGCAAGGAATTTTATATTTTAAGGATCAATGTTAATTCAGACAATTATTTACAAAAAGTATCAAAAAGGATCAGAAAATGATCAGGTGATTTCATATTAAATTTAGTTTTTCTTGAAATACCTACTCACATTTTAACAAGAAACGCTCATCTCAGTTGAGAGAAGATTAATAACTATATCATATTCAAGCATCATAACATTCATAACCAAACCGATAATACTGGTTAACAATTTTGTTCGCAGATTGTATGTTCCTAGATGTCACAGAAAAACCAGCCTTCAACAGGACGACTGCTAAGGCGCCGATTGAACCATACCTCCTTGCTTTAGTGCTTAATAAAGAGAAAATGTCTCCAATTAATAGCTAAGAGGTTTGAAATGGTCAGGGTGATTACTCTCATATTGTCAGCTTGTAATGTTAATGGTTAGTGCTTTGCCATGTACAACAAACAGTTATTAGCAACGTACAGTTGGTCATTCAATTGACATTGGCAGCTTTTAGCTGGTCATTCAAATGACATTAGAAACTTGTAGCAGGTCATTCAATTGACATTAGCATCTTTCAGCTGGTCATTCAATTGACATAGGCAGCTTTTAGCTGATCATTCAATTGACATTAGAAACTTTTAGCTGGTAATTCAATTGACATTAGCATCTTTCAGCTGGTCATTTAATTGACATTAGCAACTTGTAGCTGGTTATTTAGTCATTCAATTGACATAGGCCGCTTTTAGCTGGTTATTCAATTGACATTAGAAACTTGTAGTTGGTCATTCAATTGACATTGGCAGCTTTTAGCTGGTCATTCAATTGACATTAGAAACTAGTAGCAGGTCATTCAATTGACATTAGCATCTTTCAGCTGGTCATTCAATTGACATAGGCAGCTTTTAGCTGATCATTCAATTGACATTGGAAACTTTTAGCTGGTAATTCAATTGACATCAGCATCTTTCAGCTGGTCATTTAATTGACATTAGCAACTTGTAGCTGGTTATTCAGTCATTCAATTGACATAGGCCGCTTTTAGCTGGTTATTCAATTGACATTAGAAACTTGTAGCTGGTCATTCAATTGACATTAGCATCTTTCAGCTGGTCATTCAATTGACATTGGCATCTTTCAGCTGGTCATTTAATTGACATAGTAACTTGTAGCTGGTCATTCAGTCATTCAATTGACATAGGCAGCTTTTAGCTGGTTATTCAATTGACATCAGAAACTTGTAGCTGGTCATTCAATTGACATTAACATCTTTCAGCTGGTCATTTAATTGACATTGGCATCTTTCAGCTGGTCATTTAATTGACATTAGCAATTTGTAGCTGGTTATTCAATTGACATTAGCAACTTTCAGCTGTTCATTTAATTGACATTAGCAACTTGTAGCTGGTCATTCAATTGACATTTGCAACTTTTAGCTGGGCATCAAATGCTATCAAATTTACTATCAGCAGCTTGTAGTTGGTCATTCAGATGACAAGTCAAATAAATAAAATAATTATTAGCAACTTGCAGCTGGTCATTCAATTGAAAAAAAAACTGTTATTTCATTATCAGCAGCTTGTAGTTGGTCATTCAAATGACAAGTCAAATAAATAATTATAAGCAGCTCGTAGTTGGTCATTCAGATGACAAGTCAAATAAGTAATTATTAGCAGCTTGTAGTTGGTCATTCCATTGACATTAATTATTGTGAGTAGCTGCGCTATGAATAACTCTAAAGGAATTAATGACTTACTGCACTTTCTTCTTTGTATAGATAAAATCTGTATCTTACCTAATCACTGCAGGCACTGCACTGTTAATTTAATCATTTGTATGTGTTAAAGTATACTATACTGTACTTGAACCAAATCGGTTAATCATAAATTCATAATATTTTAAATAAAGAACATAATTTCAGTGCAAGCAAGTCAAAAAACAAAATGATTTGCAGTTCTGTAATAATTTGACGCCAGGCAATTAAGTTTAAACAACAGTTGCACTTAATTCATGTAAATTGTAATTAAAAATAGCATTATTTTTTTAAAGCCTACCAAATGGTATAACTGTATGGTTCGTAAAATAGTATCTACATATTAAACGGGTCCATTAAATTGAAACTGCTGATTTCTCAAAACTAGTCCAGTCGACTAACTAAAGGTAACTACTGAACATAGCTGGTAACGAAAGCGACCTAGTGTACCTTACTTAATATTGTTGTCAGTCAGCGTTATATCAGCATTCATGAAACTGTAAAATTATATGGGTTATAAGACCATGCAACTATGAAGTTGTTAGCGAAAGCTAAAATATCATGCAACAATAAAATGATATGGGTTACAGAGCCATGCAACTATCAAATTGTTAGCAAAAGCTAAAGGGTCATGCAAATAAAATAGCTGTGAGTGCTTTATTGCAATGGCTGGCACCCGCCAGAATATTTTGAATGCATAAGTGTATGTGCTTATCACAGATTCACTCTTTTGTCCTTACCTCCTTAATTTGATAAAACGGAAATGGATACGATCTTGAAGCAGTGACTTTGACTAGTAGTTAGCCAAAATAAATAAATAAGAGATAATAAAGATCTATGGAACGTTATTTTTGTAGGTTTACTTACCTACCTATCAATAGAAAAATATTTTTACAGGGAAGGGATAGTATAGAACAGAAGTAACAATAACTCAAATGTGTTAATATAATGAGATTGTAATTTCCATAAACATTGTTTATCGTTGAATTTGGTGTTTGACAATTTCAGATCAATATTTGATAAATATCTATTTTCTGTAAACAAATTAGTCTCAATAAGTAATTCGTAATTTGTTTGATGTAATAGCTTTGATAACAGTCAACACTGTATTGTAATAAGATTTAAGAGATTAGCTAAACTGTGGAGTTTCTTGCGCCGCTTCTTCTCCACGGGCATATACATTCCGAAGCGGTGGTAGATTCGAGTAAAGGTAAAAAATAAATTAAAACAAGAAAGAGATGTAGTGTACAGCAATAAAGAGTAGTTAATGTGGAAAGCGCCGGTAGCGCCGTCTATCGGCGGACGCGGTCTGTGGTGAATATCTATCGTGCATTCGCTCGGTTTTCGTGCACCGACCGCCGTGCTGCGCGGACGTGTGCTAGTCACATTCACTAGTGAAGACTATATCTGTGTTTCATTATATACATCAACCTCAACCAACCCTTAGTAGAAAGGTGTATTCTACAGCACCTATACATTACAATAATAATAATCCCATAATCCAGCTCGCCACAAGATGCCAATCTTGTGGCGAGCTGACGGTGAGTGGCGACACCGCGGTCCCCTATCCAGGGGGACCATACAGACATGCGCTCACACACACACACACACACACAGAGACAGTAACACACCCCTCTACCTCTCTGGCTTGCCTTCATTGGCCGTCCAGAGTGGAATCGCAGGAGCGGAACCTGTGCTCCAGGTTTTTTTGATTGATTGAATCATCTCGACAACCTTCAGCCGCTCAATGGGATGTTGCCCCATTGTCGCACTTTGTGCGTGCAGCCGTGTTATGGGGCCCACTCGACGGGTCGGCGAGTCACCGCCTGCCCTGTTTACAATTTTGAGACTAGTTGTCATGGCAGGCGTCCGTTAGTCTCCTCCCATATCCCAGTATCCATCCATCCAACTTTCACCTCCATAGCCCAAGACCTTATTTTTCCATCGCGGCCATAGCGCCGTTGAGGGATTTTCCAGAGAAAAAAAAAGCTAGTTCATAATTTCTCGATAGATGGCGTTGAACAGAGAGGGTTCGATTAGGTATGAGAAAATATATTTATGAATATTATTAATAAAAAGACGCAGTACAAACCCTTTGATATTATTGTCGGTTTATTATTAACTATCTCGGTGTTATTGTCTGTCAACAACGAATCAAGTATCGGGCGTGGCTGTATGGGCTTTGTATCTATTTTGAATATACGAACAATAAAAGAGAAACAATAACAAACTACAAAAACCTAACGAACGAAAGCAGGCGAACGCGGGTGATGTTATCCATTTGCATCGGATAACATCGCCCGCGTTCGCCAGCGGGGGAGGGGAAAGTTAGAAAACGATGTTAGCAAACACGAAAACATGGCGCAGCGGACCCGGCTTACTGAGAACCCGGAAACTGAGACTTTCAACAAAAATTAACCGGGAAACTTTTAATCGCTACTTCATCAACAGCGGGGCTAGTACGCACGCCAACCCGCGATTGCGACATTTAACATATCTATCTGTCAAATCTTTTATCTTCTTCGTTCGCACGAAAATAGAAAGAGAGCGGAAGCGTGATAGCGATATATCACGCTACCGTGGGTTGGCATACTAGCCCCGCAGATATTTAATAATAAACCAACAACAATAAGAAAGGGTTTGTTTGTACACACGGCGACACATCAAGCTAAGCAAAACCAAAATTAGGTGGTCGCGCGTTGCGCGCGTGGTGGTGGTCGTTATACGTTATTCACCCTGCGCGCGGTCAGCTTATATTGGTCATACCTAATCGAACCCTCTCTTGTCAACGCCATCTATCGAGTTTGGAACTAACTTTTTTGTTTTTTTTTGCTTTTGGAAAATCCCTCATAGTCTTTGCACATGGCGGGGACCATCCCCGTGTGTATCATGTTGTGCGCTCGGGGATGTTATCCGCCATTTGTGTATCCCTTACATTTAGATTAACTTGTCTTTTGTACGGCCCTCTACATGTTGGCTTCGGCTCCATGCGCACGCCTTCCAAAGGTCCGGGACTTAATTGCCCGTGATTACGGAACGTAAGACATAATAATAACTTAGTACATATTAACAGCGCAGCGGCAGTCCTGATGTGATGCGGGCGAGTGACCGGCGTGGAGAAGGCGAGCAGAACTGCCACGTGGAAGTGAGCTCAGAAACGTGGGCTGCGGGAGATCCTTCTATGCAGACGCTGACTGTCGGTCGTTGAGGAAGTTGCAGGCCCAGGAAGCGGTGTGAAGACAGCTGCGATGGACCTGGTGCGGTTTCGGCTTGATGGCGTGACTGCTGCAGTTTGACCTGGTCGAAGGGTGTGAAGGGTTGGTTGAAGCTGGTTGCTTCTCTGCGGTGTTCAGGTTGCGATGTTCTTTGTCGAGGGTCACCAATATGGAGGTGCTACTGGGAATGTTCCTCCATTGAAAAGGGAAGGTCTTCCACCAGGCTATGTGGGAAGCCTGGGGACCGGCCGTGGTCCAACAGTTCTTAGTTGGACCTTGTATATATATTGAATCTCTGTGATTATTTCTCTTGCGCGATTTATGTCTCGCATTCGATTGTGAACCTTATGTGTAGCAGGTTACGAGTTACGTATTTACGGTGAACGTTGACTTCGTATGGAGCATATTTCCGAGAGCGACGGTATCGCCATCTGTTGGCATCTTTGCTATAACTTGTGGGTGCTGACATCTGTAGCAAGTCCCTACAGTCGTTTTTAAAAACTTTTCAACTTTCTTTAATCCAGTGCACATAGATATCCAAAGATATAAGTAAAACATTTGAAGAATCCCCGCACTAATGAATAAAGGGATCGTGGCGAGGAGGGTGACGTGTAGTTGCTGCTATAATGGCCGGCAAACTTCTTGAGCAAGACCTTGACTGCGCAGAATAAAATTTGTCGACAAAAATGCTACTGTGTAAAAACCTACTCATTTTTCAAGTTGTTTGCCGGGTACTGTACTATGTAGTATGTACTACTAGTACTAGTACTAGTACTAGTAGCAGGCAGGCATAGAGTAGATACCTGTGCAGCACGATGGCGGCGGTCACGTAGACGGGGAACAGCGGCGCGGCGCACAGGAAGTAGTCGTAGAGACGGACCACGTCGCGGTAGCGCGGCAGCGAGTGACCGAACCACGTCAGGAACCACGGCAGCGCGAACATTGTGCCCACTCCGGACCTGCAAGAGTATTCTTTATATTATACAGGGTCTCCCAAAACTCTACGTCAAGCCGAAAATAGGAGTTAGATGAGTTTATAACTGTTCAGGGAAAAATAAAAATAAATGTAGGTTTGATAGCTTTCGAGATTTTTAATTTTTTTTTAAATTGGAATAATCGCCACCCTGCTCTCATCTTTTTTTTTTTATTCAACGCCCACAGGCACATACATTGTAATGATCCCAAGTAAGCCTCAGGCTTTTTTGTTATGGGAATCATACAATATCGGCTCAAACATACAACATCCATGACCGAACCGGGATTCGAACCCAGGACCCTGGTTTGGCAATCCGGCGTGGTAAGCATTACACCAACCGGGTTTTAGATGTAGGAACTACAAAGGCCTATGGGTAATTTTTATATGGAAGGTGGCGTCTTTTTTTTTTAAGCTGCCAGTTACCAAATGTTGTGGGTATTTTAGAGCTATTTTTACCTTACATTATTATGCAAACAAAAATTCCTACGGTGTAACGTTTCGGAGATATTTCATTTTAAAGTTTTAAAAAAATGACTCCAGAGAGCTCATTAAAAGTTACTCGTTTTGTTTTTTTTACCACTTTATTTGTTTTTATAGCCCAGAATTATTAGTTTTAATTATTTGTGACATCATCATGCATATTTTGTGCAGGAACGCACCACAATCATCGCTAGTTTGCGGTCGCTCGTTTGAGTTAGTAAACGAGCGAGCGTTAGTAGTAGTAGTTTCTACGCTGATACGGCCAAGTACCAAATGTTGTGGGTATTTTAGGGCTATCTTTACCTTACATTATTATGCAAAAAAGCTGTCCTATGGTGTAGAGTTACGGAGATATTTAATTTAAAGTTGAAAAAATACTCTACAAAGCTCATTAAAGGTTACTCGTTTTGCTTCTTTTACCATTTTATTTGTTTTATAGCCCAGAATTGGGTATTTGACTATATTTAATATATTTTATTTTTATCTATACAATAAAAAAAGGGTTAGAAAATAACGCTAAACTCCCATTTTCATTGAGATTTTAGCTTGAATACTATTTTTAATAACAAGATAAACTATAAAAAGTAATGAAAATGTTGATGACGTCACAACTCAATATTTAGTACAAATCTTCATACAAAGCGCATGTTTTGACGTCCGATAAAGAGTAGCTGATTTGACTAGTTGTCAAGTAGCCAATTATTAGTTTTTAATTATATTTGACATCATCATGCATATTTCATGCAGGATCGCACCACAATCCTCGCTAGTTTGAGTTACTATGACTTTCTACGCTGATACCTACGGGTTGGCGGCATGCGCTCTAGACCAATGGAGTCCAACTACAGGTAGGCGGTATCTTGACCTGTTGAACCGTTGCGTGCCAAGGAAGGAACCACCGCCCATTGTTTAATAGAAGAAGAGGTGGAAAACAGGAATGCGATATTAGGATCAGAGTGTACATGTGTAATAACACATGAGAGGACTTTATTATGTTATGTTGCTCGTCTACCATGTCCATTGTGTGGTACTTGGGGTGGCATTGTTTTTAGATTCAATTATTTTAAGGCACGATATCGAAAATGGAGAATATGATGAACCACAAGACAATTGGTTGTAAAAAAACAAAATACAAATGTTAAAATGTTGCATTATTTTATTATTAATGTTTCATTTCATTTCAATTAATGTTTCATTATTTTGTTATTAATTAAATTAAATAAATTAATATTTCATTATTTTCTCTTTTCGCCTTTCTTTTTTTTTTTTTTTTTTTTTTTTATTAACTATGGGTTTGCTCTTGACCTCAATCCAGTCCTCAGGACGAAGATGGGGTCGTAGATGTAGCGAGCTTACCCAGAAGATGCCTATTCACTCGTACTTTAAAGGAATTCGGGTTGTAAGTACCGGAAATACTGACGCAGGTAAGGCATTCCACTCCTTGGCTGTGCGCATTATAAAAGATTCAGAAAGGCGCTTGGTGCGGATATGTGGGATGTCAACCAAGAAGGGGTGATATCCCGCGGTGCGTCTGGAAGTCCGATAGTAGAAAGGGGAAGGTGGGATGAGCTCATGCAGCTCTAGGGCACACTCACCGAAGTACAATCTGTAGAAGACCGACAAGCAGGCCACTCTGCGGCGGTGGGCTAGGCTATGAAGCTTGGCCTCCACCAGCTTATTATCGCCAATGAGCCTCCTGGCTCTGCGTTCAACCGAGTCGAGTGCGGCAAGTTGATACTTGGCTGAGCCATCCCACAGGTGGCAGCAGTACTCCATACATGATCGGACCTGAGCTTTATACAATACTAAGAGCTGTCCAGGAGTGAAGTACCGCTTCACCTTGTTTAAGATGCCCAGCTTTTTGGCCGCAGTTTGAGCCTTAGACTCGATGTCAGCGCCGAAGTTGAGTTTTGTGGTCAAGCTTATACCCAGAAGCCCAAGACTGTCGGAAACAGGGACAGATGTACCCCGGAAAGTAGGAGTCAGATTAAACGGACTCCTTTTTGCGGTGAACAGACAAGCCTGTGTTTTGGTGGCGTTGAAGTTGACTAAATTATTGTCACCCCACTGGGAGACAACACTTAAAGTCAAGTTTGTCCGCTCAACCATGGCCTCCCTCTGCGAGCGTATTTTATCCCCGCTGGCCCCTGCGCCAGATACATATCTCTCCATGACAGTACTGTCATCTGCATACCCAACAATACCTGACACAAGGAGGTCATTGATGTGCAGCAGGAAAAGTGTCGCGGAGAGAACAGACCCTTCTTCACACTTCTTCTAATAAAGTTGCAAGATCAAGATAATTGAAAACAGCTCAAGATACTATCTCTGTCATATAACACGTGTCATGACCAGTGATTAGAATAGGTAGATTCGATTAGGGTATAGTTGCGAATATTTTTGTGATGAATATTAATATTTGTATTAGATTCATGGGTATTTGTATCTGCACGGGGCGTGCACCCTGTTTAATATACAATGCATACCCCTTTGTGCATTATTTGATGAAAATACCTGTTTTGTAATCCTGAATAATCTTTCAGCGAACCTAATTCAAAGATAAAGGATCAGGAGTGCGATTTTTGAATTTCATTCTTTGAACTCAGCAGTTGAAGATGTCAATATTACTATGGAGACGTGTAGGGAGACGTGCATCTTTCTACTGCTGATTTGACATTAAAAATTCATACTCCAGAAGTGCGATTTTTGAAAGTCAAATCAGTAGTAGTAGAAATATGCGTATCTCAATACATTTTCAACTGCTGAGTTCAATGTATGAGTTTCAAAAATCGCACTCCAGTTCGATACTTTTTAAAGAAAACACCATCTTCCGTCATACTTCTGCGGTAAAATTGGTTTCTTTCGCATCTTTGAGATTACACCCTGTTAACCCAGTAAAATTAAGCTGGAATATACCATTCTGGAGAAGTAATTTCCGGAGTTTTGAAACTTTTTTTAAACGCTCCTTTGGTACGTAATATTGAAGAAAAATAAAATTCGTGAGGGGGGCGAGGGTGAGCTCGAGGAAGGGGGGGGGGGGGCTCTAAAGGTGACTTTTTTAAGTTTTTCACTTATTTCTCGAAATCTGCAAGTCTTATCGAAATGTTTTGTATGGACAAATTAAATCTGACAAAATTCCCTACAAAATAAGTGGTTTGCATTTTTGTCATAGGACTTAACCTTTGAGGGCTACGGGGCCGAGAAAGTAACAGAATTTCAAAGATTGTGAAATTTGTATGGCGACCCTCATGAAAGTTGAAGATAAAAACAAAATGATTTCATATTCTTAATCAGCAACCCCGAAAACCCCCAGATACAAATTTTCAGTCGGTTCGGGAAACCCTTAAAAGCTGCACTGGCGTTTGAAATTTCCATGGAAGCCATCTTGGATATGACATTTGTTCGAAGTCCATAACCCTCCATAATCTGTCTTAGTTTCCGCGGGCCGTTGACCTCATCAGTTAGGAGTCGACCTTCCGAGGAAGTCAAAGTTTTCCCTGTATCACCAAGGCATCCATACTATAATGATCCCCAAATGTCATCCTTGTACCGTAAGGGGAACCCGGAGATCAATTGGAGGTTCTGGTTGGGAGGGTCCCCTCACATAGATATTAGATAAATACCCGTATAATTGTAACCCGATACGACTTGCAGATTTCGAGAAATAAGTGAAAAACTGAAAAAAGTTACCTTTAGAGCCCCCCCCTCACCTGGACTTTTTTTTTTCTTCAATATTACGTACTGAAGGAACGTTTAAAAAAAGTTCCAAAACTCCGGAAAATATTTCATCTGATTTATCTAATTTTACTGGGTTACTGTATAAAATTTATGGCGCTAATCTGGCAAGTTATTTAAAAAGTTAGCCCATTTAATTATGTTTTCAAAATGGTATTCACACTTGACTCTTCTACTTTTCAATAACTAGTAATAATTTTTTTTCTCGCCGAACAACAGGGTATATAGTTAGGGAGGCGAATAGGGGAATTTTCTGTAATACTCGAGCGTGGCAGTTTAAGATGAGAGATACCACAACCTTGTAAAGTATTTAGCTCTATATGTAGTGACGCGCGCCTAGCATAGACGATTAGATTAGTAAAAAAAAATCGATAGTCTGAAATACTCGAGCGCGTCAGATTAAGATATTGGGGGTTGATTTTAGTGTTTTAAGACTAAATTTAACTAATCTGACGATAAGTCGAGAACTTGTAAAAAAAAACGTTAATCCGGCATTCTCGAGCGCGATTTTTAATTTTTTTTATTTGACGAATATAATCTAAAACTTACTAAAAATACAAAATCTGCCGGTTTCCGCATGACCGGAAGTGTGGAGGAGCCATTTCGTCTTCCGAAAAACGCGTTGCGGCATATAAGTCGCGAACGATACATTTTACAAAAAAAAGGTTAAATAAACAAAAAAGGTAAATTTTCTCAAACATGCTTGGAAATGTGAGCATTATTTTGACAACCTTCTTCGAGATAAATCGAAATTGCTGTACTGGCCGAATACATGCGCGCAGCGGCCCGCAATGTTGTATGAAAATCCATATCTCTCGTGTTTAGCAGTCAAATAAACAACACACACAGTTCGAAATTTAAATAAAACCTTTGATGAGTTACCTCCTCGGTCGCCATGTTTCGGAGAAAAAGATCGTTCCATTTTTAAATTACACGACAGATATGAGTTTACTTGGAGTTTACTATGTAATTTACTTGGCAGCTAAACACGACAGATATGGATTTTCATACAAACATTGCCGGCCGCTGCGCGCATGTATTTGGCCAGTACAGCAATTCCGATTTATCTCGAAGAAGGTTGTCAAAATAATGCTCACATTTCCAAGCATGTTTGAGAAAAAGTATGGAACGTACCTCAGCATGTGGTCGGCGAGGGCGGGGTGGGCGCGGCGCAGCGCCGGCAGCAGCAGCGCGAGGCGGCGCTGCGCCGGCAGCAGCGAGCGGCGCAGGAAGGGCTCGAGCGGCGCGGCGCCGCCCGCGCTCAGCCGCGCCAGCAGCGGGAAGGCGGCGCGCGCGCCGCACACCAGCAGCAGCGTTATCGCCACGTCGTGGTACCCCTGCCGGCCGACCGTAAGTACGCGTTAATATAGTTCGTCGCCACCGTGACCACCGCCCGCCGGCACTCGGCCTCTCGCGACGGACATGAATAAAATGCGGTCCGAACGAACGAAACACGTTTTAACCGAATTCGGTGAAACTATGTACGTACGTTTAACTTATGCATCTTTGGTATTTTTACGTTACCCTTACGCTAGAACACAATCACGACACCATCGTTCTTATTCGGAATGGTGTAGCTGTGGTTTACTTTTATCGTGACGAGATCGTCACGTCGCGTCGCTACTCGTAATTTTTTTATAATCGAATAAAAAATTTACGAGAGTCTTATTATCTAATAAAAAAATTACGAGATTCACATTGCAAGTTTTACTGCGATCAGTTATCTTTCCCGTAGTGTTAGCGAGGTTCGCGTTTAAGCCTGCCACGAGGTTCTCCGAACCTGTTCTTCTCAGCTGTGTTTTTGTCTAAAACAATCCTTGAGATCAGATAGATACTCCACAAACCACTCGACACTACTGGCGAAAGTGCAGTGCTTACGCATAAGCCAGAGTACATTTAAACCGGGTCCGCTGCGCCATGTTTTCGTGTTTGCTAACATCCATATGCATCGGATAACATCACCCACGTTCGCTTGCGGGGGAGGGGAAAGTTAGAAAACGATGTTAGCAAACATGATAACATGGCGCAGCGGACCCGGCTTAATGCATAAACAAAAAATACGATTAAGATGACACAGACTGTGATAAGAACAGAAATAGAACAGGCCCTGTACCCGCACTTTCGATGTTCGCTATATCGCCACTGTTTCGGTCCGCGCTTCATTGTAATAGAGTTGAATTTGGAATGAAAATGTTCACGCAATTGCGAAGTTCGAATGTGCGGGTAGACCCTCAGTACAATAGCCTATGTATTGGCTATGTGCACGACACTAGCGCCACACTAGCGCGGCGTACTGACAGAACTTTTTCAGCTGTGAATTATTTACACTATTATAGTACTGTAAAAGTCTGTGTTTGTTCGAGGATTCTGCCAAAACTACTGGACCGATTTTGATAAAACTTTTTATATTTAAAAGCTTATTATTAGTCTTAAAAGCTAGCTTATATTTTATCCCGGTACGATGACGGGAGCGGATGCGGACGAAGCCACTGACAAAATCTAATTTGTTTCGGAATTCCCATACAAATTTTTACCTCAGTTTTAACACCTTTGTGGGTTGAAATGCGACAAGCCTTTTTTAAGTGAGCATCTAGATGCCAATAGAAACTTCCATGCCAAATTTTAAGTTTGTAGTCTTGACAGTTTTGGAGATTTCGTGTTAAGTTAGTGTGTGGATTTGCATAGATTCAAGCATATTTTCACAGCTTGTCCGGCAAAAGTACAAATTTCTGCCAGCCCGGGCGCTGCGATCGACTTGACAGTTCCCAACACCCACTACGCACATAGCCAATATAAACTATTATAAAACTGTACCAGAAGTATGTCTGTACGTTGAAGAATTAACAAAAAAAAGTTATGATGTGGTTTTTAGGTGTCCTGGATTCCAAATCACCAATTTTTGGATTTTTTGTCTGTCTGTTTGTTTGTTTATTTGTGTGTTTTATTTGTTTGAACGAGCATCACACAAAAACTACTGAACCGATTTTGATGAAACTTTTTTATTTGATAGCTTATGATCTGACTTAAAATCTGGTAATAATTTGTGCGGACGAAATCGCGGGTTAACTCTAGTATTGTATAAGTATGCACCTGGTAGTAGTTGAGGTGAGGGTGGTGCATGATGACGCGCAGTATGAGCACGGTGAGCTGGTCCTGCAGCGCGAGGCGGCGCGCGAGCGGCACGCCCGGCGGGAACCTCTTCAGCGACCGGTTCACGTCCAGCACCACCTGCGGAGCGCAAGGTGCGAGTGCGAGGGCCACGACCCACAAGCAACACATACTTATAGTCACGTTTACTGTTTCGTACGCCCGCTGATATCTATACTCATAGTACGGTCCCGTACTGACTAACTGACAGATGACGTAAGGCCTAAACCACTGACGGTAGAAACTTGAAATATTTCATCTACAGAGGACGAAAGGGTGCACTAAGAAAGGATTTTTAAAAAACCTTATCCCAAAACAACACAAATACAGGGTGTACAATAAAATGGGACAGCTACTCAAAGGGGTGCTTCAGACCATCAAACTGAACAACTTTCTCTATGGGACCAATATCGAAATCGCGAAAAAAAAATCCGCTCTCCCATACAAAACTGCAAACATAACTCGACTGAAATGTATGGGACAGCAGATTTTTTTTTCGCGATTTCGATATTGGTCCCATAGAGAAAGTTGTTCAGTTTGATGGTCTGAAGCACCCCTTTAAGTAGCTGTCCCATTTTATTGTACACCCTGTATGCAACCGCTTTGTTTTATGAAAATCGGTTTAGCAGTTTTTAAGTTACTTTAAAAATTACAAAATAACATTAAATTACAAATTTAAAAAAACCTCCAACGCCAAAAACAAACATTTAAAAAGTGAAAAATAATTCGGTCACCTATTATTTTTTATGTAAACAAATGTTTGTTTTACTTTTTAACTCTCTTCAAGATATTTAAGGTCAATAAATGCACCACTATGAAATACATAAAAAGTAATAGGTGACCAAATTATTTTTCACTTTTTAAATGTTATTTTTATAGGATATGGTGAGCTGAAAAATCAAATGTGTGAACATTCTCCACTGTCTCCTGTACATAGGTCTACATCACTTGACAGTAGTATTAGAAGGTCGAATCTTTTACTAAAATGGGACCGTAAAACTAAATATCTGATAGTGGTTTATTCGTCCAAAATCTGATATTAATTATATCATACCCATAATCCTCATCTTCATTCTTTTTACCCATTCCTGAGAAAAAGAATCTTAACAGACAGACAACAAAGTGATCCTATAAGGGTTCCATTTTTTGCTTTTGAGGTACGAAACCCTAAAAACGAACACAATAATTTAACCGTATTGCGTTTTGATAGTAAGTAACAAACTTTTAGGAAGTACTACTTAACTACTACTCAATTTCAATTTCAATAAGCCAACTGTCCTGAACTTCTATGTTGTGAAGAATGTGGTTGTGCTTATAAAATGTCTCGCAGTACAGTGTGCCTCTCGGCAAAGGCCTCCTCGTAGTTTGGTCAATGAATGCTCAAAAATGGATGTGGATGGAAAAGTCGAAAGCAGAAAATTTGACTTAGGAACTTTGTTTGGACTAGTTAGGAGATAAACATACTAAAAGTCCTTACCCCTCCGAGGTGCGCTCGAGGGGGGGGAGGGCAAAGAAGGTCCCATTTTTTGGTTTTTTGCTTACATCTCGTAATCTATAAAAGTATTATAGGTACAAATTAAACCTGATAAAATTTCCTACTAAACTAGTTCTATGTATTTTTGTCATAAGACTTAACCTTTGGGAGCTACAGGGCCGAGAAAGTAACAGCATTTTAAAAATTATTAAATTTGTATGGCGACCCTCATGAAAGTTGAAGATAAAAAGAAAATGATTTCATATTCTTTATTAGCGACCCTGAAAACCCTCTGATACAAGTTTTCAGTCGATTCGGTGAACCTTTAAAAGCTGCTTTGGCGTTTGAAATTTCTATGGCAGCCATCTTGGATTTTGCTATTTTGGTTTTTTTTTACCGCCAACCAAATCTGACCAGGGTCTTCTATGACATTCGTTCGAGGTCCATTACCCTATCTGTCGTAGTTTCCACGGGCTGTTGACATCATCCGCCAGGAGTCGATTTTCCGAGAAAGTCAAAGTTTTTCCTGTATCACCAGAGCATCCATATTATGATCCCTAAATGTCATCCTTGTACCGTAGGGGGAACCCGCAGATCAATTGGAAGTATCTGGTCGATCCCCACTTTCCATAGAAAGTGTTCGCCGGGTTCCCGCCAACTAAAATGATTTTGGTATCATAATAAGGATGTCCTGGTGATAAAAGGAATATTTCGACTTCCTCGGAAGATCGACTCCTGACGGATGAGGTCAACGGCCCGCGGAAACTATGAAAAATAGGGCTATCGACCTTGAACAAATGTCATAGAGAACCCTGGTCAGATTTAGTTGGAAGTAAAAAAAAACCAAAATAGCGAAATCCAAGATGGCTGCCATGGACATTTCTAACACCAAAGCAGCTTGTAAAGGTTCACCGAATCGACTGAAAACTTGTATCAGAGGGTTTTCAGGGTCGCTAATAAAGAATATGAAATCATTTTCTTTTTATCTTCAACTTTCATGAGGGTCGCCATACAAATTTCATATTTTTAAAATGCTGTTACTTTCTCGGCCCTGTAGCTCCCAAAGGTTAAGGTCTTATGACAAAAATACATAGAACTAGTTTTGTAGGAAATTTTATCAGGTTTAATTTGTACTTAAAATACTTTTTAATATGACTTATAGATTACGAGATGTAAGCAAAAAACCAAAAAATGGGACCTTCTTTGCCCTCCCCCCCCCCCTCGAGCGCACCTCGGAGGGGTAAGGACTTTTAGTATGTTTATCTCCTAACTAGTCCAAACAAAGTTCCTAAGTCAAATTTTCTGCTTTCGACTTTTCCATCGAGAATCATTCGTGGCCTGAACTATCTAACGACCTCCACTGTGCCCTGCCTGTCTCTGGCAACTCTCCTCCAGTACCTACTCAATCAAGTTTTACAAATGTTATGTGAATAATAGTCGTATGGATTTGATATAAATGCTACTACTAAGCACTAACTAATAAGTAACTAATAAGTTACTATTAAGTAATAAGTAACTAGTAAGCACTAGTTTTCGGCTTCCGGTGTCGTAAGAGTCTAGACGTAAATCAATGAGCTCAACAAAAAATTGCTTAAACATCACAAAAAACACTTGCGAGGAAGAAAACTAGTGATTATCTAAAGTAATAAACTGTGGGAAGTGTAATCACCTGATCATTTTGGAAAGAACATTCTGTTTTCGAATGAAAACTGATCACGAAGGGCAAAACTACATAACCTAAAAGTGAAATTAAGACAAAGGAAGTGTACATTTTTGTTGACTACCCTCAGAAGAATAATAAAAAAAAACCTAAACCCGAACGTAGGTACAGGAAGTGACACTGACAAGTCTGGTGTTGCCATCTTAGAAACCAAATTCCTACAAATAATCTCAAAATGGATATGAATCTACTACTATGCAAACTTGATGAGATATTGAAGCAACAAACGATAACTATTACCACAACTGTTACAAAAAATGTTATGGAAGCATTAGATGAGAAAATAAACGGTTTACTAGAAGAAAATGTACTGCTAAAAACCCATATTACGAAACTAGAGGGGAAAGTTAATTTCCTAGAAAGAGAGAAACGACAGAAGAATGTTATTGTCTTTGGAGTGGAGGAAAAGGAAGAAGGTGAATGCGAGCTGGTACAAACAATCAAAGATAACATTGAAGGAGCAGGTGTGAACATAGAATGTCAAGAAGTAGTCACTGCATACAGAATTGGGAAGAAAGGAAACAACATACGCCCTGTATTAGTTCAACTTACAACAAATTGGAAAAAACGAATCATATTGGGCAACAAAAAGAACTTGCCAGATGGTATTTATATCAAAGAAGACTATCCCAAAGAGGTTCTGGCAATAAGAAAGCAACTCAAACCTAAATTGGAGGAAGAAAGGAAAAAAGGGAATAAGGCTTACATAAAATATGATAAATTAGTAATAAAAGAAAAGAACACCAAAGAAAAACGGAAAAGAGAATCAATTTCGCCAGAAACACAACCCCGGAAGCAACAAACAACAAACAGTAAGGATGGCCGTCTCAACGCTTTTGATTTAATGCGAACAAAGTCAAACTCCTCTTCGGCATCCTTTCAAAAATAAAAATTGTAACCACTACAGGAAAACCTTCCCCAATACGGCTGGTCACCGCGGGGAAGTAGACTACCACCCCCTAGAGAATAATAGGTAAACTTGATAAACAAGAAAAAAGTTAAGATAACTAAACTCGAGGGGAGGCCTATGCCGCACAAGGCAAGACGACATAAGCGTAGGACATAAGTGAATAGTCAAGGATGAAGTTAAGTTTAGTTTTAGTTAAAACCAACTTATGTTTACAATGAAATGAAATTCTATATTTAATATAATAAAATAACATAATGAATAGTACAGAATGAATGAAATGAAAAACTTATATTTGAAATTAACTTATTTTTATATACAGTTATATTCTATAGTAAAGAAATATAGAAAATAATGTTATGATGTTCAATTATTGTATACTTAAATATTTAATGCATGTGAAAACAAATGTGTATTTCTTGAGAAATCAAAGCATGTAAAACAATGTAATGAAATGATACTATGTGGTCGTAATAAAGGCTGTAATATAATATAATATAATAATATAAGCACTAGTAAGTAAGTCTCATGGCACCGGGGGGAGGTAACTGACCTGGCTGTACTCCCTATGAGCAGATAGCTCCTCGAGGGAGGGCGGCTCCGTCATCTCCTCCTTCGTCACCCCCACCAGCAGCGGCCAGATCCTCCGCCTGTATGCGTCTGTCCAGTGTCAAAATAACACTAACATTATCATTATGACACACAATTTAATTATCCTATTAACCCTAAACACTTTTGCTGCTGAAATCCTTAGATCAAAGTACTAGTTTCTTGTTTACTAATGTCATTGCTGAAATCCTACGCGGACAATAAACCGCAGTGCTAAAGAACCCATGTAATGAGTCTGTTCTATTGCATTTCGGCTGTGCTTATAACGTACTGCGCGAGTCACCGACAACCTTACTCCTGCACTGGTGACCCACGAGACGATCCATGTTTATCATTTCAATGTTTTGACTGTGTGCATTACCTCCGTGAGTCACTTAAACCTTACGCCTGTGCGGGTGACCCACGAGGTGAGCCACGTTGGTTATTTCCACATTATGACTGTTCGTACAACCTATGAGGATCGTCAATTTTAGCACGGTATGAGGATCATTGCTTTGAGCTTAGCAGCGAAAGTGTGAATTGCTCCCGTGGCGTGGGGCCTCTGACTGAGGGCTGTTTAATAACATCAGTAACCAAGGGTACAGTGTATATTTAGTGAACGACTTTATAAAAATGTTATCAGATGATAGGATAGGACATGGAATCAATCAAATATACTTTATTTTACACCAAAACATAAACAGTAAAATACAGAGAAAAAAATACAAGAGGCTCAAAATAAGGCGGTCTTATCGCTAAGAAGCGATTTCTTCCAGACAACCTTAGGGTAGAGGAAATGGTGTACGAAGAAAGGTAGGCGGTGTTTTCAGATAAATGACCAGAAATATCAGTAAATAAAAAACAAGAATAAACCTATTATAAATACATCTAAATGCAATACATAGATAAGTATATATAATATATATTCCTATAATATATATATATACATACACACATCATATATAAATACGCGTACTACTCAACTAAACACGATAGGAAAGCATGAACCATAGACATAGGAAAAGATTTAAGTACCTACTTACATTCGGAGAAAAAATCGGAGAGGGTCAGTGATCAAGGAAATGCGACTTAACTTTCGACTTAAAAACATTCAAGGAAGGTGCACGTCTGATTGTCTCTGGCAACAAGTTCCAAAGCCGAACGGCATGAACGGAGAAGGAATGGGTGTAGTTATTACAATAAAAAAAAACTAAGAGCGCTCGAGTTCTTCTGATTTTTTGAAATCTTTTCTAGTCTTTCCTTTTTCTAACGATATGCCGCATGCTATGAAATCCGTCGTCTAACATAGTTTTTTTAAGAATTTTGCGTGTTGGGGCACGTTCGGCTGATATTCAATATGCAGGGAAAAAAACTTAAAACAAATGCGTAGTAGGTTAAAATTGCATCTCCCTGTTGCGCAGTGAACTCTGATTGCCATCTCTTTCTTACATAGGGTTCTAGCGGACCAAAGACTTGAAATAAAAAATATCAAAATTACAAATATTGCTCGAAATGTGCTCCCTAATAGCAATGTTAAGTAAGATTTGTAATTTTGATTTGATTTAAATAAAAATTTTATTATTAAGATTTCATTTTTTATTTCAAGTCCTAGTTCCGTTAGGACCCTATGTAAGATAGAGATAGCAATCAAAGTTCACTGCGTAAGTTAGAGGATGGATTTGGTAGCATATGGCATATCGTTAAAAACAGAGGATAGACTAGAGAAGTTTTCAAAAAATCTGAAGAACTCAAGCGCTTTTAGTTTTTTTTAAATTCTTCTTTTCGTGTCATCGTTGGTCCGAACTGTCTTTATATTGTAATTCAAAGTTGAGTTTAAAATTTGATTTTTCTACTTCCAAAGAAAGTTAAGGTCAATAAAAAAAAATACTAGAGGTCGCATCAATGTAATTTTAATTTCAGTAGAACCACACGACATTGGACATTTATATTTAAAAAAAAATTGGAGGTTGTACCAACAACTTTTTTTTTATTCGAGCTTAAATGCTGAATTTTTTAGAGAAAACCCCTAAAAAATTCACCTAAAATAATCCATGATGCGGGATTTTTTTTGGGACGTGTCAAGATAGCAAAAGACCCCTACTATCCACCAATTCAATTTGGCCAATGATGCACCAAACACCCTGTATTTATGAAAAATTACAATAAGTTGATGTTCAAAGGTGAGCTTAACTCTAGAGTTTTCTTCCAGCAAACCTATTCATCAACAATTCCATTGGGATATTGCTGTGCCATTCATGTGCTATAAAGTGCATAAATCATAAAGGTATCATATAGAGGAACTGACAGCTGAGAGAGCGAGCTGTACCTAGCGGCGCCACTGTATAATAGAAAGAGATACGTGACGCAAGGCAATAGAACCGTTTTTGGGAACTTGTCGGCACAATCGACTGGGTAAATATTCGTGCTCTGTGAATAATTAGAGAATCTAAAGTGAAGTCGTAGATTATTTTGTGAAATATACTAACACTATTTCATTAAATTACCTACGATTTCACGTTAGATTCACAACTTATACATAGAATTCGAAGTTTTAGGGTGCCGATAAGTGCTGACAAATGCACAAAAAACTGTTTCATTTGACAACTCATGTCAGTTACTCTATTCCGACATGTATAATAACTTTATGGCATAAATACAAAACACTGATTAGAAAATATTGCTTAAAGATCTATGAGAGATATGAATCACAATATACCTATATACCTATATATTGTTGCAACACTAGTTGTAAGTACATAATATGAAGCGAGTGAGCGAGGACAGGGACGGGGGACGGGGGTCGGGGGGTGCCTCACCTGATATTAGACCTCCTTTGCTCTTGGCAAAGCTCTGCCATTTCTCCAAGCTTACTGCATCCGGGTCCTTGAGACATAATTCTATTTCATTCTTTTTCTCTATAATTTCAGGATCCTCGAAGACGAATTCTGTAGACAATTTCGGTAACTATAATCATAAATTAAAAGTCTAACTCTCTCTGTAGACAGGTGCACTGCAGTAGCTACGTGTGACTTTCACTTTGTATTTTACATAATTTTGATTTCAGTGCACAAAAAAAGGACTAGTTAATTTAGAGGCTTAGTTTAGAGGGTGATACGGATTCTACGGAAGTGATAGTTCATAAAATAAATGTTTACAGTACCTTGATCAAATTTGAGATCAGAAGGCGTAGATATGTCATCAATATTTTTCGCATGATTCAAGTCGAGAGATTGCAATTTCGCTGGCGGCGAGCAGTTCCCATTCACGTTGCACTTGTCACTGTTTGGTTCACAGGACTCCATTGTATCAGTTATGAAGATATCGACCGAAAACTAACATCATCGTCGCCGATTACCTTGTCCACGACAATTTGACGACAATGGGGAGTTTTCCGACCCGACCCGAGTGACATGACACTACAGACAGTGACAGTGACAGTGACAGCAGGCAGTGTGACCAGATTTAAATGGAAGATCCTGCTATACTCCGTTCAGGAATTAGAGCGACAAAATGTAAACAAAGAAACGTCACTGTCAAAGTGACATTACGTGGTCAGAAACCTTTGGTGCATTTTTTAAGAATAAAATTATGTCGGCACGGCATGTAATAAATTGCGTTGACATTAAAAATGTACTGTCTATCTATAAATAATAAAAACAATCGTGACAATTTGAATGAAATTTTTAAATTATGTTATGTAGCCCGTTACTCTGTCTGTGTGGGCTTTTTGTGCTATGCGTAGCATCCGCGCATAGCGTACGGACTCAGACGAAGGTATTAAACAATCAATAGACGCGTTTACGTTATTGTTTACAATAAAAAATGTTTTTCATTAAGCACTTTGTTAAAACGAACCAAAGGTCTAAAATATCTGATTGTTGCCAGACCACAAAATAAAATATTTACAGTCACGCTTTCTTTTAATCTAAAATAAATGGCTTATGTTTAACTTACTACCTATAGTAACATATAACAGACAAAAATAGTAAATGATCACCAAAATGAAACCCGCATTTTAATGTAAAATTATAACCAGAGTTTTAACATCTTGCTATCCTATTTTAGCAAAATGATTCCAAATAAATCATTGTTAACCCAAAAGTAGTAAATGATCACCAAAATTAAAACAGCATTTTAATGTAAAATTGTAACCAAAGTTTTTACATCTTGCTATCCTTTTTAAGCAATTTGAGTCCAAAAAAATCATTGTTCCCCCAGAAACAGTTAACAAACACCAAATTATAAGGCCACATTTTAATTTAAAATGACATGCAAAAAATAACATCTCGTTATCCGATTAAAGTAAATTACCCTCGGGAAAAAAATATTTTGCCAAACACAGTAAATAAATTCCTTTTTGTCTCAAAATTGATTAACCACTACGAAAAAAAATACTATACTTACCTAAAAAAAAAATACAAAAAATATTTATTTCAATGAGCACTTATTTTACGCTTAAAATTTGTTCACAACAATCTAGGTATAGGCTTGCACATTGACAACTCTGAAACTTTATCAGGTACTACAATTTAACGGTACACTAGGCTAAGCCTGAAGTGCGATTTTTGAAAATCATACGAGCGACTTGGCAGTAAAAAGATGCATAATCTCCGTTGACATTTTGACACTTTCTACTGCCAAGTCGCTCGTATGATTTTCAAAAATCGCACTTCTGGCCATGCGGAGGGCAGAAGTGCGATTTTTGAAAATCATACGAGCGACTTGGCAGTAGAAAATGTCAAAATTACTATGGAGATTATGCATCTTTCTACTGCCAAGTCGCTCGTATGATTTTCAAAAATCGCACTTCAGGAATACGCTTACCAAAATTTCGATACGACTACAGTGTTGCAATGAGAATGCAACAAAAAGAAGAAATTAAAAAATAAAAATGGTTCTAAATCTTAAATAATTATGAGATCATCCGAAACGATGTGCTGGTGCACCAATGTTCGTAATATATGCATGTATTTATTTATTGCATGTGGCTTTGATGGAACGAGTAATTTAGTGTTTGGATCAAAAAGGTTATGTTGCTACCTAGGATGCTATACCTAACATAAAAAATAAAACTCCAATTTCAATAGTCCTTTTTTTACTTGTTGAAACAATCATAAAAAATTAGTCCTCTTAAAACTAATAATAAACAGTTTAAAGTTCTTAAAACTAAACTAATAATAAACATTTAAAAAATCTTAAGAAGAATCAGTCTTCTGTAATAATTTACTGCACAATTAATGCTTTCTTAGCTTTGGCTGGTCGTCCTCTTTTGCGCTTCATGCCAATAGGAATAGCCCTGGCCTCTGAAGGTGGCTGGACGTGCTTAAGCCGAATCGCCAGTCCGACGAGATGCTTGCAAATGTAATCTTTGAGAAACTTTGGGCAATTGCACGTGCCGTGTAACCAATTTTCCTTTACTCGGGGCATTATAACTTCCCACTCGCTAAAATATTGCTCTTTGTATTCGTTAAAGGTCTCCCACGGCTTTTCATAATTTCTGCAATCTAAAGCCGACCCAGCTGGAATTCTGTATGAGCAAACTAGCTCAGTGCTATTCTTTAATGGCACCTGCTTCGACAGTTTTGCCCATTGGTAACTTTCTGTCCACGTCTTTAAAGATACTGTCGGCAATTCAGCGAACCGTCTCTCAGAATTAGTCATGTATTCATTAGACCAGTCCATGACTATATCAGAAGCAATTACTAAGAACCGCGCCAAGGGATGACGCTCACGAAGCGTGCCACCATCTTTTATTGTTTTATTGTAAGATTCTAGAGCATTGTTTGTAGCAGGAGTCCCCGGTGATGCGCCCAAATACCAGCAACGATTTAGTATGAGCCATTCGTTTTCAAAGTATGTAACAAAATCATTTTCGGCTTTCCACTTGACCAAAGATATTTCCTGAGTTGAGGCACACTGTAAAGCATCAATGTCTTGTAAAATCTCTTTTTGGGATTTCTTTTGCACACTTTGCTCTACTCTTGTTTGTATCTTCTTTTTCGCATGCGCCCAGCACATTCTTATGACTGTATCCGTTCCAAACGTGCACGCAAAGGCAGTTTGTATAGCCTTCGCTGCATCACAGACCAAAACTTTACAAGTTAAAGTGTCTGAGAAGATTGAGGAAACTGCTTTTTTTAAAGCGGAAAATAAAAATATGAAATCTTCCGTTCGTTCTGCTGTTGTCACAGCTAATCCAAATGGGTGAAAATGTTTATCTCTGTCTGTAGTTCCAATCACAAGTACTGGAAACCCTTGCCAAATGAGCTTATATGTGGCATCCGCGTGAAGAACAGAACATTGGCGTGATAGACCAATTAAATATTTGGTCTTTAACATGAACCGGAAATTCTGATCTAAATCATCTTCAGAAATTTCATAGGCCAAAACAAAAACTTCGTGATCGTCATCAGGTACTTTAGAGTTTTCTTTTAACCATAATTCAAGCTGTCCCAAGCTTATTACCGACGGCCCGTATTTTTTCTTACGTATTATTTTAAGATAATTGTTTAACTGTAACTTAGTCGGCAGAACTAGTCCATCAATTTTACTTAAGTTCTTCATAATAGATTTAGGTTTCAAACGCAGTTCGAATAGTTTTTCTATTTCCTTTTTCGTTGCCTCATTTATTCCACTAGTCGACTGATAGTCACTATTTTCATGGTCGTGACATGTTTCAGTACGAAATAATAATATATCATCACACGATGCGTCAAATAAAAGATAAATCGCAGCAGAACACTGAATTTCAGCCCGAAGCTTCACTTTGTTACAACGATAGTAACGTTTTACTCCTTCTTCAGTCATATGAATTTTCTGTATTGACCAGGTCTTCTCATTTTTGATAAATTCCTCTGCACTCCGCACAGTTATAAATTTTCTTTCAAAAACCCAAACTTTATTTTGCCTTCGACGTTTTTTCGTATGCTCTGTGATTTTATCTTCGTCTTTATCTGATTCCGATGACGAACTCAACAGCGGAGCACAAGAACTCGGTCCCGCTAAGTTTTTATTCGCCATTGCAAAGATACCAACCGATTGGGTCGGTTGCGCAACAGACAGAAAACAAAACACACCCAATGAACGCAAGTGCTTGCACGTGACTAAATTGGACAGTGTTGCCAACAGTTATATTAGCTCTCCACCAGATCCAACTCCTAAAACCACCAGAAAACCACTAACAGAAAGTGGCCCTACTCTCATAATCAATAAATTTTCCACTAACCAAGAAAACAATGGGGGTTTTACCTTTAATCTACCCTTTAGTATACATATTTTGTAACATTTATTTGTAAGTGCCGTGCCGTGGTGGTCCAGTGGCGAGTAACCTCCTTGGAGAAGGGGGGATGGTTCAGTCCAGGTTCACTCGTACCAATGAGCTTTTCTGAATTGATGTACGATTTGTACCTAACACCACTGACTTTTTGGTGAAGGAAAACATCGTGAGGAAACCTGCATGTTTCAATTTGGATTGTATTGTACCCACTGTCCATTACAAGTGGCGATGGGCTCACTCCCCGTCACACTGGACAGATTTTCGGTACTAGTGAAACGTGGATGTTCTGAGGTTTCAGAATATCTCTGACTACCTCGTGAGCATATGCATAATTATAAATGCTTTATTTGTAAGTCCTAAAATATAACTTAACTAAACAAAGTAATGAAATAACATTAAGAAAATAAACTTATTTGCTTCTGGCCGTACATAGACCAAAAGTGACAATTATGCTGGCGGCATTTCTCCGCTGCACACAGCTAAGGACATAACTTGTTGGATCAATTAATATGAACCCAGGCCCTTAAAGAAAGGTTTGGCTTGGCTTCGAATCCCCATGGCTCTGCTGTCTCGACAGCGAACAGTTGTTTATGTGTATCTACCAAATATATTTCTAGTTTTGTTTTGTAAATAATAAGTAAATCGGCATAGTGGTTGAGTGATCATCTGTCCTACTAATTGCAGTGCCATTTTTGAATCATACACTTTCAAAATCATGATCGAATAATGAATAAACTTAAAGGCTTAACACATTTTCGAGGATGAATTAGGCTGTGCAAGATTCAAAAATAGCTCTCTTGAAATTAAATTTTACCATTTTTACCACTAGAAAAAACCACCAGCCACTAAATGCAAAATTTCTCCACTGAAAGGGGATCCAAACCACCAGTTTTAGTGGAGAATCCACTGCGTTGGCAACACTGAAATTGGAGATCGTGTCCGAGCGAGCGCGGCGCTTGCGATGCGGTGGGAGGGGGAATTGCAAGCCGGAGACATAACTTAATATGGCATCATAATACTTTATTTGGTAATAAGCCTACATTTTATAGCAACCATAGTGGTTTATTTAGACAGAAATATCGCATTAATTTGCTCGCTAGCATTTGGTTTGGTGGTCATTTACTATATTTGGTGTTCGAATACAATTTGAAGAGCAGTCGTGACTATAATAGGTATGTAGTACTATTGTAATTATAGAGTTTATTTTTCTGGTGTTCAGTATATATTTTTGGTAAAAGAACTAAGGGTATCAAAGCATTTTGTGGTGGTCATTATATTTAACCCCAAAATAAATTATAACTTGCGTTTTTTAAATTTATTTTTCATAAAAAATTAACATATCATTTCTCGTAATCCTTTGCGAATAGAATAGATAATTTAATGTTATTCATTCCGGAGATAAGTTTTCTTCCGTCTCGAGATGGTATTTTCTACACTGATATCACCGTTGTTTACATTTTGTCGCTCGAATTCCTGAATGGAGTTTAGCTAGTTGGCTAAAATCCGTAGGCTAAAATCGAACCATCATAGACGATTTTTTTTTCGCTTATGCTGAAAGATGGAATTTCAATTCAAAATCAAGTTGTCTTTACATTTCAGGAAGCGGTTGTCTTTACATTTCAGGAAGCGGAATATAAGTAAAGAAAAGAATATCCGGAGCTCAAATTTAAATTTCGAACTTCCGTTACACGAAAAGGTTGCAGATCCAAATTTCAAAGCCCTCACATAAAAAGTATTTCACTTCAATAAACAACTCGGTCAACTCGGGTAACATGAACAACTCTTACAATAACAACGTATTGTTACGAACGATCTCTACTTACAAGTATTAAATTTTGTGAATTCGCAAAACATTAAAAATTGACTTAAGGACTTTTTGAACTGGGCCATTCAATTATAGGTATAGCTATAGGTAAAATTAAGTTAGTCAATTCGTAGTAGGACCCAAGTAAAAATAAAAGACCACAATACGCTATCAATATTTATCATAATTCAATCACAAAATACAGGATATTCAATCACGAATACTGTTGCTTTATTAAACGTTAAAATAAGCGCTAGATTCTCTGCTAGGCGCTAAATTCTCAGAAATGGAGCTAAACATACCTAAAAAGCTCTAGATCTAGCGCCGAAAGTGCTAAGGTGGCAGCACTGAGTGACAGTGACAGCCAAAGATAAAGTGACAGCTAGTTTTTTTATTATATTTTTAAATAAAATCTTTAACGGCTTTGAATACTGGTCCTCTTTGAGCCATTCGTTAATTTTTAGGATTCCGATTCCGTGTACCCAAAGGGTGGAAACGGGACCCTATCAAATAAGCCTTCGTTATCCGTTTATTCGTCCGTCCGTCCGTCCATCAGTCCTACCGATTTAGGGCTGTAACTTTTGAACGGTAATGGTAATTGGTATGGTATTTGCTCCAAACTATAGACTAAGAATTAGGTACCGTAGATATGAAGCAACCTGTATATCTGCCATCTGATCACGCGCCGACTGACTGACAAAGAACTGCCTATGCAGTTTTTTTTCTATACAGGTACGCGATAAGAACTTGTGCACTCTTGTGGCTGGCCGGTGCGATGTATACTATAGTTATGTATCTACCTGTTTACCTACTGTCAATTTGTAATTACTTTGCTATCGATGTTTGTATGACTGATGTTTCTGCATTGGGACAAACCCTTAGATTAAAAACTTTTCGCTTACGCTGAAAGATGGAGCCAAGAAATGAGAGAGCGAGATAGCTAGTTATGAAAACTTATGTAAACAAAAAAGACAGAAATATTATTTTTTGTTTCGGTCACCGTGGCCGGTTTTTTTGTTTGGCAAGATGTCAAACCATTGTCAAACCTATGGAATGTTGATGACATCTTGTCAAACAAACCGTCTTTTTGTATGCAAAAGTCACACTATTGCTGTTTCATGTGCGGCCACGGTATGGTTTCATCTAGTTACTATATCTATGGACAAACCTGATAACGGGTTTATCAATGCTTTTAGTTCGTAAGATGTTTGTTTACGTATTTGATAAATAAATTAAAAAAAAAAAAATAACTAAGCTAGACAGAATTTGGGTCATTACGGCGGATTTGCCAACAAATAATAATAATGTCAAAATAGAATCTCATACAACCCGGGCGAAATAACTTGTCACCTGGTTCGCACGTGGCTCGGAATTTGACATCCCTCCTGCTACCCCCCGCGGGACCCCGCGGTCGCCGTGCGAGGCTGTAGCATAGCATTTCAGTTACCGTTGCACGTGTCCCTGCGCTTAAGCATTTTCGAGTCATTCTTTCCGAGTTTTCCGAGTTTTTTATTCCGAGTCAGGTGCGAGCCAGGTGCCAAGTTAATTCGCCCGGGTTGTACAAGAAACTAGTTTTTATACAACGTGTTAATGAATTAACGCAAAACTAGAAAGTTATTTTTATTTTTATTCGCCCTCTTTTTTTTAATGCGCAAATGTCACTCTAACGATTTTTAAAAATCTAACGATACCTCATTCATACGTCAAAATCCATCAAGCCCTTTAGGCTGTAGGCCGTGCCAAAGAAATAGACAGACAAATATACATACCTACATACGCTCGAAAAACATAACCCTCCTTCTGGCGCAGTCGGGTAAAAAGTTGAGCGAAGCGTGGCGATATTTTCAATGCTAAAAAAAAAATCAAAATCTCGAAAACTATCATACTTAGATTTTATTTTGTTTATTTTCCCTGAACGGTTATATACTCGACTAACTCCTGTTTTCCGCTTGACGTTGATTTTTGGGACAGCCTGTATAATATCAATTATTTACCTGAGGGATTTTAGTGCCAGGTTACACGTTCAGTATTTCATCAGTCTGGTCCATCAGTCTGGTCTGAATGACGGGAGGCAATTATGCCAGAATGATGGGAGAATGATGGACTGATGGAATGATGGTAAACCATCCATCCAGACTGTCATTCTGTTGTGAATGATGGTATACTGATGGTAAACTGATGGTCGGTGGCAGTCACCGTCGGGGTTGCCAGGTTGGGGGTTTTTCACGGGATTTTTGGGAAAAATTTGGCCTTTGGGGAAAATTTGGAGAAGTGAAATCGTTGGGGAAATTTATGGGGAAAAAATTATCAAGGTATATGGGGGCTGTAAATAAATAATTTTAACACCGCATTATGATTTATGTTACAAAATTAGGGCCTAATAATAAGAGATCGGATATTCGGATGCATAGTTAGCTAAACTTAATTTTTAGCAATAAAATTATGGCGGCTTCTTAAAATTATTATTTTTTAATATTTGTTGGGATGCCATGAAAATGCGGGAATGCATAACTAATCGGATGCATAGTAAACGCATGCATAGCAAAAATCAACTTTTCAAAATTATTTAATTTAAAAGTTAATCTTTTTTAATTTAAAAGAGAAATAAATCCCGGGATTTCAGTACCTCGTACGTCTGGCAACCCTGCAGTCTTCCATCATTCTGGCGTCATTCAACGTTTGACCAGACTGATGGACCAGAATGATGAAATACTGATGGGAAACTGATCGTGTAACCCACTCATCAATCTGGCATCATTCTGCCGTCATTCTGGCGTCATTCAGAATGATGGACCAGACTGATGAAATACTGAACGTGTAACCTAGCACTTAGAGGGGTTTTACGTACACAATACCTTTCCCAGCTTCGTTGTACCATTTTATCCAAAGAGAATGGAATCACTAGCAGTATATAATCTCGGCTTTATTTGGGCCTCTTTGATTTGGGCTTTATCAATAACGTCATGTCATTGTCTAAAATTGACCATCCAGATTGGATCGTTGTAAAACAAATAAAAAACTTCGCAAAATCAATAAATGCCGATAAAAATAATTTTATAGGATGGATTCCAGCGTTCAATCTGCTAATGAAAACATTAGAAAAATTGAAGACATAATAGACATTCAAAAGGCGAATGGAAATTACAGTGTGAGGCAAGTGGCGTTCAGCCTGCCGACGTCGTCGGAGGCGGAGGGGGCGGAGGGGGCGGAGGGGTCGGCGGGGTGCGCCTGCGCCTGCGCCGCCGGCCTCGCGCGCAGCCTCGACTCCGGCCTTTCCGAGAGCAAGAGAGACCCGCGCGCCGGCGCCGCCAAGAAGAAGCCGAAGCGCGCCAAGCGGCACGCCAGCCCCCTGCCCGACGTGGTCTCGTGGCCGAGCGACTCTGACATCACCGTGCTGCGCATGAAGCTGTGCCTGCACGGCGCCGGCGCCGGCGAGCTGAAGGAGGCGGTCGGGGACGCGGTGCCTGGCGACGGCCTGCACCGGCCCGACAGCTCCTCCATGGTGAACCTCGCCACGCTGATGCTGCAGTCGCAGCCGCCCTCCAAGCACAGCCTCGGCGCGGAGGAGTACCTGCTGCCGCTGACGTCGTGGGAGCGCGAGCGGCGCGACAAGCCGCCGCCGCCGCCGCCGGAGGGCCGGCCGGCCGGCGCCGGCGCCCTCCTCCGCGGCCAGCACGTACACCACCACGACGCGACGTGTGACAACCTCAGCTCTAAGGATAGCGGTACCTTTTCGAGACTGAGCAAGAAATCTAAAGTAGCCAAATTTTTACGTTTATATTTTTGTCCTTGTTGTACCTGTCTCTATGAAATGGAAAAGATGCGCGATGAACCCTCTGTGTATTTAACGAAATGCAATACTGCTGAGAATGTTCAAATTTAAAGTGATTTGTACCGATTGTAAATGACAACGTGAATGAACGACAAATATTTCGGATGTTTTTTTATAATTTTGCATATATTGCGATTGTTTTCTTTGCCGATACCAAAAATCTGGTTCCTTTTCATCATTTTGATAATATGTCCGATGATCCGACTGTAAAATTATGCACCTATTAGTGAATGATATGTGATTTAACCTTTTCAACGCCACGTCAAATACAAAAGTCTTCACTCGTTCCTACGTCTTGTTCCCATTATACAGATACTTATAATAAATTTGAACGTGTACGTTGGAAGTAAGACATTTAATTGAAGAATATTGCTCAAGTACAAGAAAACACATAGGTACCATTGTATTTCAGATAAGAATTTTGTCATTCATATTTTATTATATCATACTAAAGAAGTTTGGCGGAAGGCCATATAATTTGAGGCCCAGACATAGAGGTCCCATACATGAATGAAACATAGCAATACGTGTAGAGTGAAACAAAACTAAAAAAAATGTAAATCCGCGAGTTTCCAACTAGTCAAATTAACAACTCTTTATCAAACGTCAAAACGCATGCTTTGTATGAAATATTGTACTAAAATTTGGAGAGTGACGTCATTGTTTTTCGTCGTCGTTTTGATACTTTTTATAATTTATCCAGTTATTAAAAATAGTATTCAAGCAACAGAATTACTAAAAATGTGAGTTTAGCGTTATTTTCAAACGGTTTATTTACTGAGCAGTTAAAACTAAAATATATTTTATGTAGTCTGTAGAAGTTGAGGGAAAGGTATTTCTCCGTATGATACCTTTTGTATCAAGTGTGTGAAACTCATAATCTTTCTTATAAGATAGTCCACTCAATCTTCTACGCATTCATTGTGCTTATTTTAATGAAAATTCACGATAACCGTACCATATTATTATTATGATAATGGAAGAAAACGAAATCACACACACTATCAGTTCAACCAAGCCTAATACGTTCCGTAACGACCAAAAATACCTCAGTGACAATATTAGATGAATATAGCTGTCGTGGTTGCGTTTTGCGACTACTTTTTGGACAATTTGTCTATTTTACTGTGGGGAACTAGTGAACTACTACAGATCTCCAGCACCCACAAGTTATAGCAAAGATGCCAACAGATGGCGATACCGTCGCTCGCGGAAATATGCTCCATATAAAGACAACTTTCATCCTAAATACGTAACTCGTAACCTACTACATATAAGGTTTACAATCGAATGCAAGACATAAATCGCGCAAGAGAAATAATCACAGAGATTCGATATATATACAAGGTCCAACTAAGAACTGTTGGACCACGGCCGGTCCCCAGGCATCACACCTAGTCTGGCGGAAGTACTTCCCTTTTCAATGGAGGAACATTCCCAGTAGCACCTCCATATTGGTGACCCTCGACAGAGAACATCGCTACCTGAACACCGCAGAGCAACCACCACCACAGAGCAGCAACCAGCTTCAACCAACCCTTCACCCCCTCGACCAGGTCAAACAAGCAGCAGTCACGCCATCAACCCGAAGCCGCACCAGGTCCATCGCAGCTGTCTTCACACCGCTTCCTGGGCCTGCAGCTTCCTCAACGACAGTCAGCGTCTGCATAGAAGGATCTCCTGCAGCCCACGTGTCTGAGCTCACCTCCACGTGGCAGTTCTGCTCGCCTTCTCCACGCCTGTCACTCGCCCGCATCACTTCAGGACTGGTCTCCCTGACAGATGCACACACCGCAGCACATCGCTCGTCAGACTCACTTGACTGGAGCCCTGCACCTACACTACATGGATACAGGACTGCACACTTCGAACTACTCAACGACCTCCGGTCTGAGGGGGGAGTCCTGTGGGGAACTAGTGAACTACTACAGATCTCCAGCACCCACAAGTTATAGCAAAGATGCCAACAGATGGCGATACCGTCGCTCGCGGAAATATGCTCCATATAAAGACAACGTTCATCCTAAATACGTAACTCGTAACCTACTACAAATAAGGTTCACAATCGAATGCAAGACATAAATCGCGCAAGAGAAATAATCACAGAGATTCGATATATATACAAGGTCCAACTAAGAACTGTTGGACCACGGCCGGTCCCCAGGCATCACACCTAGCCTGGCGGAAGTACTTCCCTTTTCAATGGAGGAACATTCCCAGTAGCACCTCCATATTACTATTAATTTCTACTTTTGAAGCCGGACTTCTGGAGACGTGGAAGTTTTTTTAAAAAATGCCTTAATTTTTTCTGTTTATAATGATTATGACCGCCGTCCTGAATGGCTTTTAGTTTTCGTAAAAATGGCTGGGTCCAAATCTGCCAATCCTCTTTAGCTTTTTACTGACATCATTTTGACAACATTTCATTTTGAGAAAGGGACCAAAATTAGAAAACAATTTGGAGATTTTGTGATTCAAAGCTTAAGTATATCAAAATTATCAGATTTTTCTATCCATTATTTCTCGAGTTATTTGGAAAATACTGAAAAATAAAAAAGAGGTTGAATGAGATTTTATTCCTTTGCCTGCTTGGCATTTGACATTTTTTATTTTTTATTTTATTGCGGCCTTAGATTGCGGCCTAGGTTTATTATAGCCATAAATCCTACGTTTTTCAGAAAATTCTAAAGTTAATTAATTTTCACTGTTAGGGAAGTAAATGAGGTGCCATCGGAAGGAGACTGATCTAAAGTACTGGAAAAACTAGGGCTGCCACCGCTCAATCTGCCGCAACTATAGGGTAGCCAGGTTCAAAGAAGTCATTTTTGAACCCGGCAACCCTATAGTTACGGCAGAATGCGAGGTTTATCCAGTACTTTAGATCAGTCTCCTTCCGATGGCACCTCATTTACTTCCCTAACAGACAGGTGGAAAAAGTTATACCAAAAATAAAACAGGAAAAGACACTTGCGGCAAGATTTTTCTAGGCAACTTAGCAGCGTTAAATACCCCTGTGTAAACATACACCAGGAGTGCGATTTTTGAATCTCATTCGCTGAGTTCAGCAGTTGAAAATGTCAAAATTACTATGGAGGTACGCATCTTTCTACTGCTGATTTGACTTTCAAAAATCGCACTCCTGAAGTATGATTTTTGAAAGTGAAATCAGCAGTAGAAAGATGCATATCTCCACAGTAATTTGGACATTTTCAACTGCTGAACTCAGCGAATGAGATTCAAAAATCGCACTCCACAATCACATTCCGTTCGCCTATGAAATAGGTGCATAATATTACGGTGGTCGGATCTCGGTCTATTATATTAATAATTACTGTAGCTGTTGCCCGTGACTTTGTCTGCGTATAATTTTGCGTTTAAATAAGCTCTTTCTCAGGGTTAAGCTTTCTCTGTACCAAACATCAATATCGGTTTGCGAGGTTTAGTCGTGAAAACTTATCAGACAAACAGACAGAGATGCGATTTTTGAAAATCATACGAGCGACTTGGCAGTAGAAAGATGCATAATCTCCATAGTAATTTTGACATTTTCTACTACCAAGTCGCTCGTATGATTTTCAAAAATCGCACTTCAGAGTAACTTTCACATTTATACGATAAACATACAATAGTTACTTTCGGACTCGTATATGGATTAGTAGGATCTTAGCAGTACCTACTTGTATTCTAATATCTGTGGTAGCAGGCTTGATTTTTCACACCAAGACTCTAAGATAATTATACCATCATCATCATCATCTCAGCCGATGGACGTCCACTGCTGGACATAGGCCTCCCCCAAGGATCGCCATAACGACCGGTCCTGCGCTGCCCTCATCCAACGGGTTCCCGCCGCCTTCACCAGGTCGTCGGTCCACCGTGTGAGGGCTCTGCGCTTTCCGGTACGCGGTCGCCAATCGAGAACTTTTCGGCCCCATCGGCCATCGGTTCTGCGAGCAATGTGCCTACAATAATTATACCGTCTACCAGTAATGGTAAATTATTTAAATAATTTATTGATGTATATGTTGTATTTTTAGTTAGTTAAGCTGGACTGCTGGAGCGAGTGAAGCGCGCTCGAGATTTTACAGGCCAATGACGTGATTGTAGCTAGAATTTCAGAAAAACGCATCGAGGGCTGTGTAAGTAGTTTCTTTCAAGTCGTGGTGCAAGTGCACCCCCTCCCCTTGCCCTCCTCTCTCTTCAGCGCCTCTGTCAGGTACACACGGCGACACATCAAGTTACGCACCTTATATACCCATAACTACACTACGTACAAAACACAAAATAGTGCGGTAGAGAGCCTGCATAGGCGAAACAACAACAACATACCGCACCCTCTCGCACGATTCGCAGCGTTCAACTTCTAATAGTTCAAAGTCCAAACAGGGTAACCTGACCTGTCACCGTGTGTACCTACCTTCAGTAGAGGCAACATCGAAAGAAAATGATAACGAGACTAACTTTCAAAATAATTATCTGATTGTGTACAGTGTGAGGGACAGCCCTCGGCAGACTGAAACGGTGAACTCAGACCATCAAACTATCATGTTAAGGACTGCTGGTTTTTTTCGCGTTTCCTGGGGTAAGCTGCATACCTAGTGATAGTTGTTCAGTTTGATAATCTGAGTTCACCTGATTCCGTTCACCACAGTCTGTGGAGGGCTGTCCCTTACACCCTGTTATGTAGAACTATATACTATTACTTATTCTGTGACCCTGTATAATATTCGTGCTATTAATTTTTCTATCGCTTTTTCACTTTACATCTATACTATAACTTTGCAGAATATAGATTTGTTTAAGATTAATTTTCATGCTGAATTTTAGTAAAATTCACAGACTTTTGCCCTTGACTGTACTACACCACAAAATAAATTACGTGTTTATTTATAGAACACTAGAGTGAACTCGCGACTTCGTCCGCACAAATTATTTACCAGATTTTAAGTCAGATCATAAGCTATCAAACAAAAAAAGTTTCATCAAAATCGGTTCAGTAGTTTTTGCGTGATGCTCGTTCAAACAAACAAACAAACACACAAACAAACAAACAAACAGACCGACAAAAATCAAAAAATTGGTGATTTGGAATCAGGGACACCAAAAAACCACATCGTAACTTTTTTTTGTTAATATTATCTTCAATGTAAAGACACACTTCTGTTACAGTTTTATAATAGTTTAGATAAGATAAAGATATTTTTTCACAGTATCTATCTATTGAATAATTTCATTTGATCGGCGTCGGGCGGCGCGGCGGCGGCGTGTTAATTCGAAATAATATTTTGCAGTATCGTTGATGTCTTTTGTATGAAGAGATCGTCGCGTCGCGTAGTGTCGTCTCGTTAGTAGCTCGCTGCCTGCACTGCTCTGTTCGTAAAGACAGTGATGAACAGTGTATAGCGTTAATATATTGTTGGTAAATATAAGTAAGTATTATTACCAACTGAAAGTATACAAGAAAGTAGGTACGAGGAATGTCGAAGAAGAAAGTGACACTTGATGTCACCAAATAGAACGCAAAAACCTATCGTGCGTTGAAATTATTTTGTAATTACAGTCAAATTGTGTAAGTTTGTTTGCTTCCTATTTCATTAAGTACCTATTTAGTATCGAGTGTTCGTGACACGGGTGCGTGGTGCGTGCCACAGCCGCACGTGCGCCCGCGCCGCCGCTGTTCGTCGCTAGTATACAGTATGGACACTCCCTGCTCCCCACCAATTTAACCTCACCCCCTCTGGCAGGAAGCGTGGCGGAAAATGTAAGCAATGGCGTATTCCTGTCTCGCTTGCACTTAGTGTACAGCACTTACCCTTGCCTTACCACTGCTTACCTCTTCTTTTAAATTCCCATTTGTATGAAATTACAGCTAAATAAATGGTCCAGGCCTAAATCACTCCAAAGCACTTATCAAAGGGTATTAATCGTAAACACACGAACAGCCTCTAGCTCTTAAAAAATTTTAACAAAAAAATTAAAACCGCCTTCAAAAAAACTAAAATTATCTGACTTATTGCGGGCGACTGTACATTCAGATGACATGATGAATAAAATGGTTCTAATGTTTTACCACACAGGGCATACAAAATATTAATAATTTGATGCTAGTTTAATACAATTTAAAAATTTCATGCAAAATATAATTATTTTAGAAAAGAAAAGTAATATACATAATGTCAAATTATCTATCGCTGATTAAGTGGTCACTATTTATAAATTTTAATTTAAGTACACATTTTAAAATAATTTGACTAGAATCAGAGATAGACGACGGTTGGTGCATCCCATAGATAAAAGTGTCTCAACGTGTAGGGGGCATCTACGTGTTGGACCTGTGACCCCACGCAAGCCTTCCAAAGGTCCGTGCTACGGCCCTAGAAATACAATAATAATAATGGTAGGTTGGTTGGCGGGCCTTAGCCCGTATGACTGAGTTACTACCCCTCTAAAAAAGGAGAAAAGCATATCAAACAGAAAAATAATAATAATGGCGCCACGCTCCCCGGATCCTACTCAAATACAATGTTCTGTGTCCTACTACATAAAGCCCGCCGCCGAGAATTCTCGCCGAGAACTCTTGGCGAGAACATTCAAGGAAAATTGCTATAGCCCGCACTTCACTCTCGCCTAGATTTCTGCCGAGAAACCTCGGCGAGAACTTTCAAGGAAAATTACTATGGCTTACGACGCCACGAGAACAATGAAGGGCATCCACACTCTTCGTTCTCGGCCTGTCGCGCCCGTTCTCGGCGAGAATGAAGAGCCGGCATAACGCTGCGCTGTAATGATAATATAGTCGTCGGAATTATTTTAATATATTCAAGGAAGGTGGCGCCGCTGCAGTGCTCAGTTGCAAGGAGCACCAGCGCAGCGCCTTCTACGTGCGTGGGTGAGGCCTTAGAGGTGAGGCCTAAATTCAGCAGTGGCCGATAACATGCTGATGATGATAGAAACAAAGGAAAATTGGTGGTACCTACCTATGTACGGTGTTTCATTATAAGTACATAGTAAGAAATGCACGCCTGCTGTCTTATCTTAGAGCAGAACCATCAACGGAGCGATCGATATACCTACCTATAATAGGTGTCGATAATGATGGTAGGTACATCGTCAGGCACGTAGGTACTTTCCATTGCGAGCGGCGGTCACCGGACACAGCATGTTATTCATTAAATAACATTACGTGGTACATTTTACACACTTTCAGTTTCTTCAAGCTCGATATAAATCAATCAATTTAAGCGCGTGTCCGGCGGCTGGCGGCACGGCGCGGGGCGGCGGCGCGCGGTGCGGCGTGACGTGACGCCATGTCGGCATCGCCGTCCCGAAACTAATCTCATCAGCTATCAATAGCTGCTAATTACTATTTGATTGGATTCGCATTCGTTCGATCCGGCGCAGCTGACCGCTTGCCGTTGACAAACAGTTTCATTCCTCGGCCCCCGCCCGGCGTGGCGGGGCGGGGCGGCGCGGCGGCGCGGTGGCCGGTGGCGGCGGGCGCTATAAGGCGCGGAGAAAGCACTCCCGCCGCAGTCGATAGAGCCCCGTCCGTCCGCTCCACTGAGACTGCTATTTGTTTCTGATTCGCGACATTTACCACTATATCGTTCTGTTCCTCTGTTTTGCCATTTGTGGATAATTGTGGTGTTCGCTACGGTGTTCGTTAAAAATGACTATGAGGTAAATATTTGAGTTACGTTAAATCGTCGTATAGGTAGGTACAGTGGAGATATGTGTTCGCGGTGGTATGGTGGTGGCAGGAGCTTCGCTTCCGTACTCCCTGAGGCTGTATTGGAGCGGCGCCGGCACGTGTTCGGGAACATCTGATCCTGTCACCTTCGCTATCTACTACGGTTTACGGTAAAACAGCACGTTCGATGTAGAGCCGCGGTGGTCGACCCTTCGCGTCGTCGCGTCGGTGCAACGATCATCTTAATTCATGGCAGAGTTGTCTTTGGAATATTGCACATCAATTTTAAATTTTCGTTAAAACAGTTAGTCGACCCGAGTCGATTTACAGCCCCCTACTGAACCACTGACTTGTTTGATGTCCCTAAATAGAAGCTACTGCTGTGTTGTGTTGTACGGCGCGTCTCGATTTGTAAGATTCATGTTAAAAAGGACACCATTACCGTCGTCCTGCTGCTCCTTACTGCGACACCGCGCCGTCGTCAGTGTCTTCTTCGTGTTCCGCGAGACTTCAACCCTATCACCTGTAAGTATGGGATGGTATACTTCTACATGGCGCCTGTAAGCTGCACTGATCAAGTGTAAGGGTGCGCCGGCGCCGTGTTCCGTACAGAGGTGAGTAGAGTACTAATACTAATTGCGCCACCCATGTGTGCTCTCCTCGTAACGTGCTGTGACTGTATGATAGGCGCACAGTGAAGCGTCTCTTTTCCTTCTGTCGATCTGTTCTTCTTTCATTTGATGGCATATGTCATTGAGTTTCTATTGCCACCGTGATGAAGATATTTGGCAACTGGCGTTTAGAGGCTATCTCTACGGAATATACTGCGACACGGCGACACTGTGTCGCAGGACAATTATAGTTTTTCTCCGCGAATCAAATGAAGCAATACCACAGAGCGGCTATAAAGTTTTGTAACAATTTCCTTTTAAACGGCAACAAACAACGAGCCGTATTGTAAGCTATCTTGTAATAAGTTTATAGAAATAACTCATTGCAACAATTTTTTGAGCTGTTTTATAGATCGAGAGCCAGGCCGTTGCGTAACAAATTAACGGGAAAATTGAGAAAATGTTGTCAGTGAGCGCGGTCCATAGTACCTACTTAGAGAGCCTATCTAATGTATCCAATTAAATAATGGAAACTCTGATATTGGAAAGTACCCTAACAACCGAGTCCGTGCTCGCGCACCGCGTGTGTTAGAACATACGTGCGTATTGCTTTATACTTACTGTTACCTACACTACATATTACCTTTCCGTTTTGTATGTTGTTTTTGTTACTTTGCGTTTGCAATCTGCTTGCGTGTTGTGTACCTACATCGGTTGGTCGTGGGTCGCAGGTCGTGTGGGTGCAGAGTGCAGAGTGCAGCGTGCAGCGTGCACCGTGTAACGGTTCTCAGCTAAGAAATAGTTCACATAGAACATAATATTGCGTAACGTATGTACATAGCGTCACACGCACACGCGACTAGTTCAACGCATTACATATACGACACAGCCTCTCGGTCTTGCCGTGCGTGTCACTTTGTTACAAGACGGTGCATGTCGTCTCGTGCTCGTGTGTGGTGTGGAGACAACAGCCTCATGTTTGGCCGTGACGGAGGCCGGTCCGCGCGGCGCGGCGCGGTGCCCACGCTCGATGTCGACACGCGCTCTCTGACACGGCGGCGCGGCGCGGGCGCGGGCGTGCCGCAATTTATTAGTGCAATTATCCACACACGGCACTCCACTCTAAACCATTCGCGAATGAGCATAAATCAAATTGACAAGAGTGCGAACAATTCGTCAATTAACGAAATGGATTGCACAAGGACATTGCGCACGCGCAGCTTTCGTCGCAGGATAAATTGCACGAGGGTCCGGTTCGGAGACCGCGGGTCTCTTGATCTTGAGTAAGCAATCTCGACATTGTTGTGACAGCACCGTTTCAGCGTGTTTTTGGTGTTCTGGTCGCCCTTGAGTTTTATACATTATACAATTTACATAACTAGCCCAGTTCAATATATTTTATACGACTGCGCAATTCTTTACTTAGGAGCACCATCGATAGGAGAGAGAGCGGCGTAGCTTTGGTTGTTGGATGCTGCTGCGGAGCAGGTGACCCCTGGGCTGGGCCTACACATCACGTATATTACTGAATACTTCATTTTGACTTTTACAGTGTGCGTGCCACATCTTTTTTTCTGACTTCTCTAAGCGATTGCTTATTTTATAGTGTATTTCGGTCATTCGGTAAATAGTCCGGGCTGTCCGAGGGATTTTGTTTGCAAAATATAAGGACTGAGATTTTTGCATGCAGAAAGATGTATAATTTTGATGATGCCGGCCAGTTTTGTGGTCATAAAACATTTCATTTCATAATTTTTTGTATGGAACTTAACTTTAAATTTTGGTTTACTGTCTCTATCTTGTACGATTATGAAATGACAGAGCATGAGTTGATTTCAAGTCACTGGTGGATTACTAAAAAACAAAAAATATTTTTCAAAACACAGTTGCCTCCTTTTAGGTAAAAAGGGCTGAATTAATTGTAAAACATTATTATGACTTGTTATAATCCTCATATCTAAAGTAGTCATGAAACAATTTTGGAACTCGGAGCTCAAGCTTGTTGTCCCTATTTAGAAAATAAATGTTCTTATTTGCTGGCTTGCTGATACAGATATACAGTATCAACCATAATAATAATTATTATTAATGAATCAACCAACGCAAATGAGGAAATCGAGAACATTTTAGATCGTGACAGCTAAATTGTCACGATTGTAACGCTACTCTTTTCGCCATCGCCATCCCTCCAGTGCGTAAGGTAAGCGAAAAAAACGCCTCATCCCTTCTGCGTCCTGCTCTACCCCAACTCTACCCACACAGCCAGCACAGAATATCTACTGGATATCTATGAGATATTTTATAGACACTTAGATATTTTTAGATATCTATAAGATATTTTATAGACATTTGTGCTGTTGGGGTAAAGAATTCGAATTTTGATTTTATATAGGATTTGATTTGATCCCTCCGTAATTCCGAACGGAATTCTAGAGGGGAACATCCAAACGGAATTCCGTATGTGTGTGGCAGACCAGGTGTAATAGTTCCTGTCTGCACTTGAATCAGATATATAACAATTAACGATACCCCTCTCGTTGAGCCACATGTAATAGCTGCACCGATCAGTGGAGGTTCTCAGTGGCATGTAGTGTTTAGTGTAGTGTAGGTCGACATTATAGCTGCACCACGAGCACGACGATACGATCTGTCAGTTAGTACAGTTTAGAGTGCGCCCCGCCTCGCCTGCTGCTATGTTGTGTGTGTCACCCGCGCCGCGTCCGCGCCGCTACCACCGACCGCTCCGCTCTCACAGTTTATTTATTTACATATTGTATATGCACGGTTGTGTTGTCTAATGTCAACATTTATACTTACATGCAGTCATTCATCGCATCGCCATTCATTGAATAGGAATAGAGATATGGGTAGCTCATTGGTCTTGATTCACTTGATGCGATATACTATATTATGTCTCTCATTTCATATAAAATCTAATTTCCTAAATAAATAAAACTAGTTGAACAGTTTCATATAAAATAAATTCTTTGCCTGTTTCATGCTAGGTAATGTAATGGGTTGCACCTTTAATGCTAAGTACCCAGGGTATCGAGACATGCGTGCCCTACATTCCTGTCTGCGTTGTCGCGTGTCACGTGTCGTGTGTCGCGTGTGTGAGTGTGACGCGTGCGCGCGCTAGCTGACTTACATTACAACATACCTCTAGTGATACAACCGGATACATGTCATGGTCCCATACAAAATCACTAAGTACCTACCTACTTGATTGACTCAATAAAATACAAATAAACATTCAATCTCGTTCGTTACAAGGAGAGTTACTGCCTCGATTAACTACGTGGGGCACACTGAAAGTTTCAGGACAATAAAAAGTGTATAGTAGTAGGAGGTTGGGAATACTTTTAATATTTTTAGAAGTGGCCTCCATTCCATTTTATGTATCGTCCCGTTCAATGGAACCTCTGTGAGAAGCAGTGGACCCCCTCTGCTTTACTATGAAATTATTGAAATCGGTTAAATTATGGGGTATTCATCTAGTACAAAGCTTCCCTACGCTTTAATATTCGTGTAGGATCTTTTGCACTTGATTCATATCAATGCTGAAGCTTGCCTGAATCTGCTGGTAGGTCACTCTCTTATCATCCTCTCTTATGAGCTGCACAGCATTGGCGTTTTCTTCAGTTGTCGCCGTTGAACGACATCTCCCAGGTAGATCATCACTGAGATTGCTCCGATCATGCCTTAACTCATTTAACCAGTTGTAAACAAGTGTCAAGGGACAGGGCTTCATCATGAAATACCAATCGAAGTTTATCATTTGGTAACTTTGTTATGGACTAGGACCACGACGAAAATCGTAATAAATTGGGGAGAAAACATTTTTCCCTGCTAAATTCGTTTTGCCTCGAGACACGCACTTTTCAAATAGCCGCCAAATCGTTAAAACAAATGACAATCGAATAATTTTTTTGACTATAGGTTGATAACGTTGATAAAGAGTTGTTTATTCGAAATTAAAATAAATTTTTCATTGACATCGTCATTAACTGGTCCGTTCCCGAAACTTTCAGTGTTTCCTACGTGTATGATAGTGATGATAAACACACACAAACATGTTAAATCACGGCTCGGATGAGATTAAACTCAGGCCGTGCCTCACTCTCAATGAACATTACCGATTAATTTCTAGGTACCTACTTAACGTCTACGTCTCAAGAGAAATAATTAAACTTCAGCTTTTCACGCGATTTTGTGACATCCCGTTATTAATCGAATACATTTATTACAATGTGGGGTACTTGTCTCGCTCGTTACGAGTTAACTGTCGTAGATTTTATTTAGTTACGATGAAGCAATAGCATCAATAATATGCAGCCATGAGACTGGTTGTAACCAAGTAACTTATGTTTAGGTACCTATTTAAGTTGATTAGGTAGGTATAGTAGTTAATTAGGTAAAGTGACAGATAAGTATGTAGGTGGAGGAGGTTCTCAATTCATCTGATGATAATCATTTATTACTCAATCATTACTCAATACTTTATTGCGTTTCACAATAATGGTTTAAAACAGGTGTCGTTGGTGTACCTAATAAACTATTAAAAACTATAGGTGGTGTGATCTTATAATAGTTCATTATGAACCCTGTTACGGGGCGTTTAAATGTACTATTTAGTTGGTGCTGTGTTGTGTGGTACGTGTAGGTATTATGTATGCGGCACCGCACCGGTCCGGCTGCAGTGTCGCGGTGAGTAACATTTAATAACAGCACGGTACAGAAGCGCGCGGACGCGGGCGCGTGTTACGTCACAGCCCGACGAAAGTGAAACGCGTGAGATGTGGAGCGCCTCCAGCCTCCGGCGCGCGCGCGGCGCGGCGCAGCGAGTGCAGCGCCCTCTAGACGTTATGTGTGTACACGTATACATACGGTGCAGTAGGTACGTATACTGGTACTGGTTATTGATCAACACTTCGCTGATAATGCTCCATGTCACGTCAAGTCCGTGACGACGGTAGGTTATTTACTTTAGGTAGGTAAATCATGGAATCTGATTGATTTGATCAACTTGTCTAATATAATAAGTTCGTAAGTCATAAATGCGCGTTTTTCAGGAAGAGTTAAATTGTCTAGCTAAAGAGCTGTGGCTGTGATGCTGTCCTTTGCGAATGTCTTAGGTGTAGCCTTTCGATTTGATACCAAGTAGAACGCGCTCCTTATAAATGTAGGTAGCAAGTTGGAGTAGAGTCCTCGGGCACACCAGCACGTGGTCGTGCTCGTGATGTGTTGCAGAGGATAGGTAGATAGGAGACTTGACAGTGACACAGTTACCAGCGGCGACCCGTGACCGACCCTCCCCCGCCCCCGCTGCCTCTCCCGCTCCCGCTCCTGACATACGATACGACCGTTATACTACCTATAGATGTAGGCACAAATCTATTTAATGTTATTAATTTATCTGCCATTTCTGCAAGTCTACAAATATGTAGCCTATACCCAATTTGTTAGATTTTCGAATACTTACCTCCTATGGTCAGGGTCAGCCATCAGCGACAGTACTGAGCCGTTGCTTTCATTCTGTAAGTGTCGACGGGGGGGGGGCCTTCGCAAGTTTCCATTTCACGGCTCGATGATTTTTCCGAGTAGGCCCCACTTGGAGCAGGTAGTGAGCAGGATCGGTTGTAAACTGTAATTGTCTAACCAACTTTCGCTACACCATCTGTTTTACAGATGTTTTTTTAGTTGCTTATTGGTCAACAAGATAAAGGGCGGGACTAGCCGTGATGGTCACTTGCAAAGGAAAAATGTTCGAAAAGGGTCCAGCGTGAACTATGTTGATAGTACTATTATTTCATACTGAGGTAAAAGGTTGGTGTGAGGCAGGCAGTGTCCGTACTGTATGCAGTAATAGATACTCTTTCTTATACCGTGGTCAATTATGGGTTGGTTGATCAGACCCCTTGTGTACAAAGCGCGTGTTTTGACGTTCAATAAAGATTTGCTGATATGAGTAGTTGTCAAATAGCTTATTGGGCCAGTATGGTGTACCCAACTTCGTAAATGAACATGTATTATTAAAAGACATTGCCCACTTGACGAAATGTATTCGTTGCGGGTCGTTTCGCAGCTGGCGAATGTTTATGATTTCGATCATAAACATATCTGTCCAATCTGGAACACATACAAATTGTATGATAGCTGAAATTATACACAGGATATGAGGAATATCGTACATCTCAAGGACATGGAAATTATCCTTTTCTATCGTGGCATTTCTTATAAAATTCAAATCAAGCTCCTCGAGTGTTACATTTGTTTAAATTGCAGCTGATTCAAGTAGGTATGTCTACTGTCCTAACCCCAGTGAATCCCCACTCCACACATCCCACTCCACTCTCTAGTTCTTTACTCTCCCGAATCTGATGGTATAAGAAACCGCCACGATCAGAGGAGGAATCGGATGCTGTGAATCTAACCGCAGTGTTGCAACAAGACCTTGCTGTATAATATGTAGTAGTTATGTAGTTTAGCGCAGTATAGATAGCGATCTCAATTAGAATAATGTTACCTTACTATCAGTAGTTAGAAAACTTCAAATGAAACACCGAGGAAGATAGGGATATACATTATTCAATTCGGTCATAGAAAAGAGATCAACGCGCAACACGCCGGCGCCGCGCCGCGCCGTGCCGCGTGGCACCGCACGCCTCACGCGAGTAAACTCGAGTCAACTGCAACATACCTAGAATAAAGCGTAAATTATTGAAATGTACGTATACATAATGCACATATATTGACGACCGTATCCCTTTCGGGGTGTTCAGAAACATTGCTACAACTATCATCTTTCTGTTTAAAAATGTAGATGGGATTGTGATGGGATGGAATGGGTACATGCAGTAGTTAGATAATTCCGAGTGAACTACCAAAGGGATATTCCATACGTTCATAGAAAAGACTCAACTCGCAACACAGCGCCCGTTTCCGTGCAGATCGTTCCCTTCCGTGGCCCGTGCGTGCTGCGTGCTGCGTGCTGCGTGCTTGATCATAAGGATCATATCTGACGTTAATGTACTAAGACTTACGGCAGACACAGTAGCGCAGTTGCTCGCTGATTTAACGCTTGAGTACCGATTTCATGGCGATGTCACGCGTCACGGCGGCGCCGCGCTCTCTAATATACTACACTACAGAGAAGCGAGCGCAGCGGCAGCGCTTGCAGCGAGTCGCGACGCGACCCCGACATGTCATGACGTCACACGTCGCGCTTCTCATCTACATATTATCCGCACATTACCTACATCTGGTCTCGATGACACGCATCATTTCGTTACACAACGCGATCGTTTCGGAGAAATTGTCGGCAGCGACCTGACGCATTACGCAACACCTCACCGACTTAACAGACACCAGTCCCGGCGCAGCTGGTTGTGTTGTAGCTACATACATACAAACATAATATAGGTACACTAATGGCATAAACCTTGCGGTGCAGTGCGAGTGCGACCATTGACATTCGGTCCGCACTGACCGGCGTCTTCTTCGAGCGAAGCCGGCGTCAGACGACATAAGACATCTGCATCCTACAATAAAGTATCTGGTGGTAGTAGTCGTTACATAAAAAACCGCGTCAGAGGCCGTAAGGCGGTCTGAAAAAACTGTAACACCAGGGCTCTGCCCAACCATAAAAAGAAGAAGAATAAAGTAACACTAGTACTAATCCTCTATCTCTCTACAACCTTTTCTAGATTATGTTTAAAAAAATAATTGACTTTAATTGGTATTATGGTTTAGTATCGGAAATATAATCAAACGTTTGTATGGAGCGCGTTGCAAGTAATATCTTCTTAAAATTAAGACATGCCTTCAGGGTGGTGCAGACCACAAAGGATATATTTTTTTTTTGATTTGGGGACCTACCAGGATCCGCAAGGAAAAAAATCGATTACATGAAAAGATTTTTTATTGACAATTTCGAGATATATAAGATCGGCTGTGACAATAATAGCAGTGGTAGTTGGTCTGACCAACTAACGTATACTGAAGTCACAGACCATTTTGTCTGGAATATGTTTATTTTTTGTGTTTTTCATTGTATTTGTAAGTACTGATCGTGTAATATATTGTTTTTTGTAATTTGTTTTGTAAGACAAATAAAGAAAATTCTATTCTATTCTATTCTATATCGCTACCGACACTACCGTGTAATTTATAGTACCTACCTACCTACTCGTGTGTGCTACCATGAAGAATATGAGAAAAAAACATTAAATACTAACAATTGTATGGATTTATGTGATCTCAAATAAATGATTAATTATAATAAAATGTTCCTCAAGGTAGGGATAACTCAAAATTGTCAATAAATAATATTTTCTTGTAATCGGGTGAGTTCCGATTTTTTCCTGGCGGGTCCTGGTAGGTCCCCAAGTCAACTAACTAAAAAAAACTTTATATATCCATGTGGTCTGGACCACTCTGTATAATTTTTATTACTCATATTTTTCGTTTTATACCTACTTAGTTACCTACCTACTAGCTGACCCGACAGACGTCCTGTCTAAAAACTTGTCTTTATTCGTACAGTTACGAAAATATAATAAAAATTGCCGAATCGGTCTACCCAAGTTGCAGCCGGTCAAGTGATGCGCTTACCAATGAACAGTATTGAATTTTTAGGGTTCCGTACCCAAAGGGTGGAACGGGACCCTATTACTAAGCCAACGTTGTCCGTCCGTCCGTCCGTCCGTCCGTCTGTCCGTCTGTCCGTCTGTCCGTCCGTCCGTCTGTCCTACTTATTTAGGGCTGTAACTTTTGAACCGTAATAGCTAGATAGTTGAAATTTTCTCAGATTATGCGTTATTACGGCGGATTTGTTAACAAATAATAAAAATGTCAAAAAGTTAAAAATTAAGGGGGGTTTTCAACATGAAACTAGTTTTCATCAACGTTTTTTCTTCACGCTCTATCGTAAAAACGGTAATAGATACAAGCGTCAAACTTAGTGTGCTTATAGAGCAAACTCTACAGAATAACAACAAATACAAAAAACCGGCCAAGTGTGAGTCGGTCTTGCGCTAAAGGTCCCGGACCAAAAAAGTTTTATTTTCTAAGTTAATAATGTTGTGTTCTATGGTGGTGTGGTACGGAACCCTCGGTGCGCGAGTAGCTCGACTCGCACTTGACCGGTTTTATTATTGAGGTACCTAACTAGTTGTATTATATAGATTGGAGTGCTCATAAAACGAGATCAATGACACCATGTTTCAATACGAAGGTTTTTTTTTGTAGAAAGAAACTTAGTACTTATCATATCTTTTTAGAAAGGAAAAAAGTTTAGAATCAGAAATGAAAGGCGGTGTGAGAAAGTTTATAGTCTTTATAGTTGTCGCGTTCTTGTACGGACAGAACTGCCGTGGCCGGTAGGTACCATCGTAGAACTATCACATCACCATCGTCAGCCTACAGCTGCTGCTGGACATATTATTATTCGCTCTTGAACTCGTTTCTGTGCCTCTCGCATTCAGTATCTTTGTGCAGACCGTCGCACCGTGTAGCAGAGTAGAGTAGGGATAGCCTTTACCTATTTCGGAAGATAATATTGTTGTATGTAGATATGGGGATAGTACCTACGTAACTTACGAATCTTAGCAGGCAGTTGGCCGTAAGACTTTTTTCTCAAACATGCTTGGAAATGTGAGCATTATTTTGACAACCTTCTTCGAGATAAATCGGAATTGCTGTACTGGCCAAATACATGCGCGCAGCGGCCGGCAATGTTTGTATGAAAATCCATATCTGTCGTGTTTAGCGGCCAAGTAAATTACATAGTAAACTCCAAGTAAACTCATATCTGTCGTGTAATTTAAAAATGGAACGATCTTTTTCTCCGAAACATGGCGACCAAGGAGGTAACTCATCAAAGGTTTTATTTAAATTTCGAACTAGCTTGCAAATACCAAGCTGTTTATTGAAAAAAAAAACTAATTATTGTTCGTTGTTCGTCATTGATCACAGACTATTATATGTATGTCATTGATTTTGAAAAGAGTTTAAATTTTTCGCGAATTATTTGAGAAAATTTAGTTTTAATTTCCGCGCATTATTTGAGAAAAGTACTATACAAGCCTTGGCCACAACTAGGCATTGATGGACTTACGTATGTGTGCCTCGGCTTCGCCTCGGCCCACATTAACACGTTCGTCCATCAATGCCTCTGTTGCTGGCCGCTGCAGTAATGTATATACCCAAAACCGTACGCAATGTTAATAATTTTCGAAGTTCAATATTGCGAACTCCCCAAATATTGGAATACTAATCGTCAGGAGGATAATTCATTTTTTGCATCATAAATGGTAAAGTACATAAAGGTGGTATAATATAATTTGTTGTATTTCATACCTATCTTCTTATGATACCCATTTATGGGCACAGCAAAAATACCCTAGTAAAGAATTAACAATAACATTATTACCAAAATTTTTCAGAAACATTTAGGTAGGTAATGGATATAAAAGGATAATGATGACGATGATAATAAGAAACAAATCCTCACCTCTCTCGTCAAAGATGGTAGCGGTTTCATAATACACATATGTGTGACGCGCGTGTGTGTTGGTTGCAGATGGAGCGTGGTGGTGGTGGTGGCGGCCTGCGCGGCGCGCGCGCTGGCGATGGAGCGCGCGGGCGCGGGCGCGGGCGCGGCGGGCGAGGAGGGGGAGGACGGCCTGCCAGATGTTGGCCTCGGCGACGAGCTCGCGCTCCACCAGGAGGTAGTCCGTCTATATCACTTCTCTGTGTTATTGTTATTGATGCTAGCTCCGTGCTCCGTGCTCCGTGCGGGGTGCGGGTGCCCCATGCCGGCGCCAGCGTGTCATCTGTTCTTTGAGATATATAATTCTTATTTTGTGAATCGTGTGACCCGATCCAGTGTTGATTATTGTGTATGATGTGTAGGAATCTCGTAATCTGCGGCCGCGCGCGTACGCGACGCCGGCGGGCGGGGGGCCGGGCGCGGGCGCGGGGGGCTACAACGCGCTGCCGAGTGGGTTCCGGCCCTCCGCCTCGCTGGCCGAGCTCGCCGGCTACCAGCAGCGCCCCCAGCATGACTTCCAACCGGTGCCGCAGCAGCAGCAACACGAACACCAGCAGGCCCCCAACCGAGCTCCACAACGCAAGGTACCTCTACTTGTCAACTGAAACCGTTGTGTGTTCTCGCAAATGAAGACTCGATCGATCGTAAATAACTACCCTACCTGACTGAACTCTCTATCGAAGTGAAAATAGCGCATTTGTTCAACAGTTTGTTGAACGACAGCAGCAGGAGCAGCGGCCGACGCGGCTGCAGCAGCAGCTGGAGGAGGAGGAGGAGCGCGAGGAGCCGGACCGGCTCTCTCTACTGTTGCAGCAGTCCAAGTTCGACTGCGTCGGCAAGCAGGGCGGCTACTACGCCGACCAGGAACTCAACTGCGAGGTGTTCCACTACTGCCAGGACAGCGTCAAGCACTCGTGGATCTGCCCCGACGGGTTCACCTTCCACCAGGTACATTCCGTCTAACGTCCATATTAACGATGCGCGACCTAAGTGTACTTCTTGCAACCATCAGCAGCAAGGCTGATTCAGTGTTTATGGGGTGTAGAGCTTCTCTGTGATGGGGATGGACCAGGTCTGCCTGCATAACTCCAGTCGGTTTAGGAGTTACTTATGATTAAAGGTCTGTAAAAAATTATTGTTGTACTATCTGTAGTATGTACTGTAGCTATGTGAAAAGTACAAAAACTGACATGGTTCATCAGTCGGTTTAGGAGATACAGCCGTTCAATGTCGGAACTTTGACTGGCTGTATCTCCTAAACCGACTGACAGAACTTGACAGTTTTTGTACTGTTCACATAGCTACAGTGCATACTATAACAATATCATCAGCTGATCGTTAATTTTTTACAGACCTTTAATCATTTGTAACTCCTAAACCGACTGGAGTTATGCAGGCAGACCTGGTCCATCCCCATCACAGAGATGCTCTACACCCCATAAACACTGAATCAGCCTTGCTGCTGATGGTTGCAGAAAGTACAGTTATTTCTTATACTATTACGTCCCTACCACGTATAGGTCAGCATAACATCGAACTTCAAATAAAAACCACCTTTCGCAGGTTCACCTGATCTGCATGCCGCCGACGCAGGACAACATCTGTCAGAAGTCAGCCAAGTATCACTTCGTGAACGAGTATCTGTACCGACCCATCAACGAGGAAGAGGTGCAGCGCAAGCCCAACGTGTCGCTCAAGTACTCGGACCGCTACTACCCCGCCGAGGTCTACCACGACGACCGCTACGACCTGGACGACGCCGACGACGAGGAGGTGCGCTCTTCCCCCGATCCCGCCCCCGCCCCTGCCGCCGCCCCACACTAACCTCACTCACTGTCCGCAGGAGGAGGCGCCGCGCCGAGCCCCCGCACCCGCGCCCCGCCCCGCCCCGGCGAGGCCCCAGGGCGCGCCGCAGGTGTTCCGCTCCGCCGAGGAGGTCAACATCCCGCTGCTGCAGCGCCGGCCGCAGCGGCCCTACGACTTTGACTTCTAGCCGCCCAGCGCCCGCTCCCCGCCCACACTCTCCGGCCCTCCGCTCCGGCGCGGTGGCGGCGGGGCGGCCCCTATTTGTACTCTGACGCGGGTCCTCGACCTCTCGTGTCGTTAGGATCGGACGGTGATGGTTTGCGCGCGTGTTTGTGTCCTAGTCGTGGTATTATGTAGTGGAGCTCAGTGAGTGTGGCGGCGACGCACGACGCTTGACGCACGACGCGGCAGCACAGCGGCAGTAATGAAAACTTTAGTATTACTTTTATTTATATCTGTACAATACTGTATTTTATTTTAATAAAAATAAGTAAGTTACAAATTAGTTGTAAGGCTAGTCCTCGTTATAGGTGTTAATTTGTTAAGCTAAATTAAAACGAGAAATTTTAATACGAGTTTTATTGTATTTTATTTTAAAATACTAATGGGAAAATTTTATTTACAACAATATACATACATATAACATTCCAACCCTACAAATAAACATAATATTTTATTCCTTGAACTTAATCAAATAGCCCGCCACGTATCGATCCAGGTGCAAAGGTGCCCATAAGGCTGCCTGTCCACTGATGCGAGCTGGCTGGGCGAGCTGTGTAAATATTAACCAATCAGGAGCTCGGCCGATCTCGGTCGGATCTCTGATTTATTAATATTTACACAGCTATACAGCTCGCCCAGCCAGCTCGCATCAGTGGACAGGCAGCCTAACGCTAGCAGCGCTGCCGCGTTGTATAGCTATACCACAGTATAAGAAAGAGTATCTATTACTAGATATATAGCCACAGATTACCTCCAATAGATATCGCACGATAAAAATTTTGTACACGCCTGAAGTCAAAATTTTTAGCGGTAGGTGCGGGTAGCGGGGCACGAAATAATGCAACGTGATTGGCCAAATGACGATATGAGGTCGGTAAGATGTTCGAGGGGATCATCGCAGCCCGCCTGAAGGCTCACCTGCGGGGAGTCGGCCGGACCTGTCGGACGCTCAGTTCGGTTTTCGGGCTGAGCGTTCGACGGTGGACGCCCTGGCCAAGCTCAAGGGCCAGGTGAAGGAGGCCGTGGAAACGGGGGATGGTTAGGTTAGGTTAGGTTTTTTTTTTTTTTTTTTTTATGAAAGACTATAGGAAACAGGGAGTGCTAATGGAATACTCTCTCCTGTTTCCTAATGATTTTCTGTTTTAGTTACTATAATGGTTTTGACTTGGTTAGTAAATAGTTTTAAAAGAGTTAATTACAAAGAAGAAGAATTATTCAAATTTGGTAATGGTTCATGAGTACATTGGGTAATATAAATTGTTAATTTAGAATAAGTTTGATTTTATACATCGAAATTTGGTAATGATAGTATAGTTGAGAGTAGAAGTGATGACATTTGTTAGGTAAAAAAGTAGTTGGACGCCGACATTATAGTAAAGAAAAAACATCCACTTTTGTTCAGTAACAACAAGTGTGATACATGACTATGCTAGAATACAAAGACGACTTGAAGAAACGACCGCTATGGTTAAGTGAGAACAATTACAATACATGAAGTGATAATGAAGTACTAAGACTAGTAGTAAACAAGTTGATTAAAAAACCGCCTTCAAAAAACTAAAAAGTTAAAAAATAATATTGCAGCCGATGACTTTCCCGTTCGCATCATAAGAACATTAATTTGTTTTATTGAAGTCGCTGTCAAGCCGGTACGATTCGCGACAGGGCTTGCATTTTTTGGCTTGGCTTGACACCGACTTCTATAAAACAAATTAATGTTCTTATGATGCGAACGGGAAAGTCATCGGCTGCAATATTATTTTTTAACTTTTTAGTTTTTTGAAGGCGGTTTTAATTTTTTTGTTAAAATTTTGTTTATTTCACAATTTTCAGTGGCAAATTCATTAGTTCGATTTAATAGTAGTGCTTTAAATTAATAACAAACGCACTAGTCGGCACTACGATTTTCGAAGGTTCCCCTCGATATCTCTGGGATCCATCATCAGATCCTTTCCTTATCATGGGACCTCACTTGGGATATCTCCTTTCCAACAAAAAAATAATCATTGAAATCGGTTCATAAAAGACGAAGTTATCCGCGAACACACATAAAAAAAAAAAAAATATATACGGTCGAATTGAGAAACCTCCTCCTTTTTTGAAGTCGGTTAAAAAGATAAGAAAGAAACAGAAGGGTTTTTTTTTTTTTTTGTTTGGTTTTATTTATGTTATAGTACTTATATTTATTTGTTTGTTTTTTTTTTAAATATTAAACTTTTTTTTTTTTTTTTTTTTTTTTTTTTCCCTTCTGTTAATGTAAGATAATAAAAATACAGATTTACACTAAGACAGATGTGTGCGGTTAATAATACAGTCAAATTGAGTGGCAATTACAAAAAAAATATATTACGATTACAAATTATAATTAATACGCTGCCTGATAATTGCAACCATAGCCCCGTATCTCGGACATTTATTCGACGTAGCGCTGTGTAGGGTATCTCGGTTCAGTTTATAACGGGTATTATGAATAGAACAGTTTAGGCATTGAATGGTTGAGGGGTCCCGTTTCACGGGGCACTCCTTGTAAGAGTGTCCGCTTGCAGAGCAGTGTGAGCACGCTGGCTCAGTTTTTTGGCACTTGGTTCTAGTGTGGCCAAACTGTAGGCAGTTAAAGCATTGGCGGAGGGGGGAGTGCTCCTCGAAATGGACCCTCTGATGGTCGATGTTGATTCTATCTAATTTAGAGACAGCCGGCCAAAGGGCTGGCGGAATGCGAATAATAGCGTTATATAAGTTATCATTGCGGTTTCCTTGTGTGAAGCATAGCGAAATGCCTTGGTCCCCCAAGCGTTCACTCAGGGTGGGGTTCTGTTGTTTGATTATTGAGAGGAGTTCGAATTCCTTTGATGATAATGGTGGGATCTAAGGAACGAGCGGCTTCCGCCCGAATGGTGGAATTGTTGGAAATTCTATTTAAAGTTTCGTCCCTTTGTTTAGAGTTTTCGAACTCCACCCTAAGTTTATTCAAGGACAGCGGCCTAGTACTGAGCGGGGCGTACTCGCAGTCTCTGAACGAGACACTCGCCCTCCACATTTCTTTTAGTTCCTGGGCATCTCGAGCCGCCTCAGGAACCGTAACAATAATCGCAGGCTTAAAGCTGACTTTATCAGCGTCGGCTGAATTGACAGGAGGAGGTGGAAGAAGTGGGTTGATACGGGGCGCTGAGGGCGCAGAGGGTGCAAGTGGGGAAGAAATTGCGTTAGGGGTGGGATGACTGGGTGGTGGCACTGTAGCCGTCTTGATGATTTTAGTGAACTTTGACATTTCCTGTTTGATAGTTTCTGTGATGGCTAGAGTGGTACGCTCATCTATATAGATCTGATCTAAGGGGGGGGTCAACGATTAATTCGTTGCCGGAGTCAATATCAGTCTGAGTATGAGTAGTTGAGCTGGATGGCCTGGTAGCTGATGAGGGTGGCAGAGTAGCTGAGCCAGGTGTTGGCTGAGGTAAGTAGTGTAAAGCCTCAAAACCTTGGTTGACTAGGTTGTAAATATCGTCCGCGGCGGATTTAATAAAGTCCTTATTAACTCGAGTAACACTCTTGCCGTCAAAAATTGTTCGCGAGATGGTCTTAGAGTGGGCGAGAATTTTATCAAAAAGAGAACTAATAAATTTGATGCTTTCATTATAAGTGGGCACACTCTCCTCCTCCTCATCCTGAATTTCTTTCGTTAACTGTAATTCGTTGTCTGTCCTAGCAAACTGATAATCAGGCGAGAGGAAATCCCCCTCATCATCGCTATCGATCGACATTATAATTGGTAGAATCTATACTAGGAATATGAAGGATAGATAAAATAAATGGAATAAGCTGGAGAAAAAGAGAAAAAGGGCTGTAGCGACAGAACTAGGGGGTCTAAAATGAATATATTGTGACTTCTGAACCTATTTTTGTGCGCATTACAATGCAATAGAGTACTTAAAAAAAATTTAAATTAACAGATAAAAAAGTGAATTTTCGAAAAATTATTACGTAAAATTTTTGAATCGAAAATATAATGTGCTAAACAAAGGAATACGAAGCTATGGTTGACACCAAGACAGGCGAGATAGTTAAAATGTTGGAAAAAAAAATAGAATAATAGAGTAGTAATTTAGAATAATTTAGAATATTTTTCTCAGAATGCACAAACGTACGCAAACTATCTGAGATTTAAAGAATTGATGATTAAACAGATAGGCTTCAGGGTTGAACAGCGAAAATAACTCAATTTAAATTTGAAATATAAAAACCCCTATAGAAACAAAACTAGAGGGTCTGTAGGAGAAATTTTGACTCTGGGCCAATTTTTGAGGTCCCAGCTATCCGATAAAATTGTTTAAAAAATTTAAAAACTATAAATAAAAAAGTTAGTTTTCGAAAATTATTTACGAAAACTGAACCTAAAATATGAATTTGGTCAAGATACTGATTAAATGTACGTAACAGAACTAAAAGAAAAAGAAATTAAAAAAAAAGAAAATTTAGAATAATTTAGAATAAAGTGAGACCCTGACCGATTATTCTGTTTTTTTTCAACAAAAAAATTTTTATAATCCTAAAAAGTAAAGAATAATTTGAAACCTATGAATTCTGATTATCAGATATTTCTGATGCTTGTGAGTGAAGTTATAGTCAAAACCAGGAAAAATCCATAAAACAGAAAAAATATAAAAACTAAACTAAAAGGGTTACAGACAAAATTCTTTCGCTAAACAACAAATGGGGTAAAATAGTGACAATAAAACAATAATTATAAATAAAGTGACTTAAAACTAAACTAACCTAGGATGTGGTGCAGGTTCGGTCCTTGTGGGAGGGTACCCAGAACGCTGGCCGCATTTCCTCGCTGAATGGCTATGCTGATCCGTTGAGCGAGGAAAGTGCCAGCCCTTGGGTCCCCTGTCGAGTCTTTCAGGCGCTTTGATAGGTCTTTAAAAAGCTCCTGCGCATTAGGCCCCCACGGCCCGAGAGTTTCGACACCAAAACCTATAAAGTGGTATTGGGTGCCGATATCCCTGTACCAGTAGGCCTTTCGTTTTTCGGCCGCTTCCGCCGCCGCGCCAGCCCTTCGACTCGTGCCCTGTAAGTGAGACGGGGCTAGTGTGTCCACGCAGGTGGCATCCCACACTAGCGCCCGGCCCCTCTTCCAGGGGACGAGTGACATCCCGTCTGGTCTCTTGCCATCGCCCCGTATGATGCCCTTCGGCTCGAGAGTGGCAGGTACGTTGACTGAGGCAAGAGACCTACGTATGATGTCGTTAAGGGTAGCATGGCGTGGGAGTCTGCCTACACTATTTAGGCACGAGAGTCCGTGGTGACCCAAGCGATCGACGTCCGCACCACAAGGACATTGGTGGCGGATGCAAATTTCAGCGCCGACTCTAAGCCCGATTGCCACGCGTAAGGTATTGGAGTCCAGGTAGGTTCCTGTGTGAACGGAAGGGTAGGCGTGTAGCCAATACCCGGACTCTTTTGTGGTTGAGGCTAGGAGTCTGGCGCGGTCGCGGCCTTCTGTGTTATTGATGAGTGTGTCAAATGTGATTTTGCTAGAGATATCGTCCCAGCTCCTCTGTATTTTAGGATCGGAAGGGAAATTTTGATTCGGTCCAGCACTAGGCCAAGCTTGTCTTGCCTCATCCAAACACGCGACTTCATAGTTTGAGGATGAACCTAAAATATTTCCTATGAGGTCTACCGTGCTGTGGATGGAGGAGAGAAAGGCTGGCAGTGCGATGCTGCTGATGTTGCGCATCCCTATGCCGCCATGTCTTATGGGAAGGGATGCCTGCGTCCAAGAGCGACCGCTAAACCGAATGTTCAGAATTTTTTCCACTTGCGTTTTGAGTGTTTGATCTGCTAAAACAAGTAAACTTTCAAATTTCCAAAGGGGGCAGGAGCGGAGTAGATACGTAAATTTTGGAACAAAAAGGCAGAATTTTAAAAGAAATATGGCCGAGTGTGTGTTAATTTTCAGTAATCGGTCAGAATTTTGATGAAATTTTGAAACCGAATTATTTATGCAGGGTTCCATAGCCTCGTCAAAAATTGGGGACCCTAAGAAAGTCAGATTATTCTTTGAGAGAACTTTGATGTTTGGTGTCAAAACGTTAAACTTATCAACTATTTCGTTTCTGTTGGTTGCCGTATCACAGATATATGAAAATCAAAAATATATAATATAATCAAAAACAAAATCATCATATTATATTATAATAATAATAAATAATATAATCATATTATATCAGTTGTCAAAATTTAGATCTAAACCGATGGAATGAAATTCTTTGGTTACGAGTGCAAGATCCGATAGAACCGAGTCCGTGTCTCCTCCTAGGGTCCCGTCGTCGAGGTACCATAAATTAAATTTTGAGCCAAGTGACTGAATTATTGGATTAATGGCCAAACTAAATATTGCCGGCCCAAGGGGGTCGCCTTGCTGACAGCCTACAGCCGAAAGAATTTCGTGGTTTTTATGCATTAATTTTGACGGATGGTAATAACATTGTGCCAAATAATTGTAAATCTTGGGAACTTTTGAATTTACCTCTCTAAGTAGGGTGTACTGCACAAACACTCTTCATGCCACCCCATCCAACCAACCTACCCAAAGTCATTTCAACATCTTCAGAAAAGTGGAGGAGAAGGTGAGTGACGGAGACCTCAAGGGCGCCGCGAGGTTGCTCTTCTCGGCCGACACTCTATCACCTGATACACCTGACACTCTAATCGCCCTTCAGTCCAAACATCCCCCAGCCCCTGTAACACCCCACGTCTTGGACCCACCAATACCTCCCCAGACCTGTCTTCGCTTAGGTTAGGTTAGGTTAGGTTAGGTTAGGTTTTTTTTTTTTTTGTTTGTTTGCTATACTGTCCTTCACCTTGGCGGGCAAAGACTTTTTATAGTGAACAGTTTTTATCTAATAATTTTTAATTTTAAATCGGAAGCATTTGGCTAGCGTTGTAAGGGGAGGGTGTTTTTAGGATTTATTGGAATGGTTTTGGTAAGTTAATACGTACACAAGAACATATGGCAGCCGCAGTCGCTCCTGAGTCCAAATTCCGAAAAAATATTTTTCAGGAATTCCTGAAAAATACCCCCTCTGGATTTTCAGGACCCCAGGTATGCGAGCAGATTGCCGTAAGCTTGCTGATGCCCGCAGTGAAAACCGGAGTCGTCTACGACGCCCGGTTCAGGAGATATACAGGTTTTAGTTTTCCTAAGATGGCGTCCCAACTGTCAGAGCCTGTCTATGAACCCGGATACCTTTCCGTCCGGGCGTCCTAGAGCCCCCGTCCTTGGGCTTTTCTGGCTCGGGCAGACCCGCCCCACCCGATTCAGTCCGGAACCCGGACACAAAAACCGGAAAGCCGGATCCGGAAATTTACGGTTCGGGGGGGATGGGAAGGCCACTCCAATGCCAGCAGTGAAAACCCCGCGCCGCTGCGCCTCTCCAGTGCCGAGCAATCGGCCTCCAAAGTTTCCCTGACAGCTGTCAAAATCCAGCTTCGGCAGCCCGCAGCTCAGCCCCCAAGCGTCCTAGAGCACCCGTTCTTGGGTTTATTTGGCTTGCGCTGGCCTGGTCCACCCGATTCCGTCCGGATCCTAGTCCGGAAATCCGGAAAGCCGGATCCGGAAAATTGTGGTACGGGAAGGAAGCGCAGGTCACGCTGGTGCCAACGGTGAAAACCCCAACTCTCTAGGACCCTCCAACGCCGAGCAACGAGGTGCCAAAGACTTTTGACAGCTGTCAAAACCAGACTTTGGCAGCTTACAACGTTGCCCCCAGGTGGCTCCGCGGACCCGCGCTTGGGCTCGTCTGGCTCGGGCTGACCTTACCCTTGCGCCCCTGACACTTTCCGGTCCCTGAAATTTTCAGGAATTTTTCAGGGGCTACGGCTTTCGTGGATAGGTCTTCAGGAAGCCCGTGGTCCAGCGACCCCAGCGCCGAAAACCGCAGCTCGACACCTATTACGGTTCCGGCGGTAGGCCGGTGCAAACTTTTCCAAGATGGCCGCCGAGCTGTCAAAGTCACCGCTAAAACCGCTATAACTTTGGTTCTAGAGCTCGTACGACCGTGCGGTTTTGGGTGGTAGCACCGGCCCGACCCCCTTTATTCCGCAAGAGCGTCAGAGGCCTTGCGATTTCCTTGGGCTCCGATCCACCCGGGAAGGGGTGGGTTCCGCAGCGGAGGGTCCGCCCACACCCACAATCAAAATCCCGACTCTCCACGGCCAGCGGTACCCGAGATATCTTGACTTTTCGAAATTCAAAATGGCCGCCAAAATCGCGGATGTCCAGTAAAAAATGCCCTGGTTTGTCTAGGGACTCCGGATTTCCTGTAGTATTGTCCCTAGGTGCAGGAAAAAGCTTGTACGGAGTTGGAAATTATTAAAATGTAGGGGTTCTTTAATAAATGGAATAAATAATATAAGGGAAAAATTGATATCTCGGGAACCGCCTGTCGCAAAATTACACAAAAAATTTCTAAATTAACCTTAAATAAGGGCAAATAAATGTATTAAAAAATATTTACAACTTTCAGGATCCTACTAATAAAAATTTTGAAAATAAAGTTTTTTCAGTAATTTTATTACTGAAGGGACACAATAACTTAGATCTTCCTACAATTTTCAGGGACTATTCACTACCGAAGCGCGCCAAAGATAGCAGTTGGAGTTCTTCGGTATTGCTTTTCGTTCCGGAGTTGTAGGGCCTCGAATTTTTATTTTTCAATATTAAATATTTAGAAAGTCTTAATAGCAAAAATTCCTTAACTTGGAAAAGTCCGTAACTGGTGTCGAGGAGAAGGTTCCAGAAAAGTTTCGGCCCTCCAGCTCCGCTCCTTCCGCAATTTCCGGACCACGCGGCTTCAGGAATTTGCTGATAACTCCGAAACGCGCGGGTCCCGGAAATCCGCAGGTGGTCCGTGGGGTGGGTGCAGGTGGTCCTCACAATTGCCCACCGTAGAATGAGCACATTGATGCAGCGTTTGTTTCTGGATTGAAATCCCACTAAACTAACCTCAAAATTTAGAGGTTTTTCACACTTTTCACACTCACTCACTCAATCGCGGGAAAAAATTACCTCGGGGAAAGATGGAGGCGGGTGAGTTCTAGAAACCGTGAAATTTTCAGGCCAATCGGCGCACTTTTGACCACTGTTTTGAATTTAAAATCGCGGAGCGCTACGGAAAATGATCCGTTGGGGTCGAGGGGTGGCTCGAAACTGGTGGTTAGGTTAGGTTTTTTTTTTTTTTTTTTCAAAATTTGACAACTGAGGAAAATCCATCATGGACATCTGGGAATGGAAGACCCAGATAGTGCCGGACTCGTACCGGCCAAAAACCTCAGTTTGTCTTTCCTCTTTTTCTCCGATAAAATTGTTCGGAGAATGTTTTACAACGATTAAAATTATTTTCATTTTTTACATATTTTATATAATTTTGAGAGGAGGGCAAAAATGTATATTCAATTCCGGCTGTCGTTTTATCGAATGTGGTTAAACTTTTGATAAAGAGAGTCTTTGTTCCTTACATACCGAGAAAATGAATACATGAATGAATACAAAATGGTCTTATTCTATTTCTTAATTATCTTAGCACACCTATTTTTTAAATTTCTACATTATCACAATTTTTACACAGCAGTTCTTATTTTACAGTTTTTTAGGTTACGGTTTTTTCCTTTCCTCTTTCCTTAGTACAAAGTTAGTATATTCTCATAATATACTAATTTGTACTCCATCTTTTGCAGCAAAATTATTGGTAATACCTCTTAAAATACTCATTCGTACATCCTCAAAATGTGGTTGGCATTTGCTGTCCGCCAATAATTTTGCCACCACGTCTGTCTTTTCGGATCTTTTAACTTCTTCCGTAACCTATATAATAATCTACTGTGTCGTTCTGCTAGGGTGTCTAGGGGATTCTCGGCCGTTAGATCTAAACGTTTGGCTAAAGTCCAGCTGGCAGCTAATTCTCGGCTAATCGTTATTGTTTCCTCAATGTCCGGATCAACCGGTTGATCTTCCTCAGGATAGACCAATACAGGTCCGATTGTCCATCTATTGGTTCTGTGCGTAGCAGCTGCAATGCTCTCTGTTGTTAGGAGAGGGTATTCCACTACATCTTCGTACGACCTTTTCTTGGTTTTTGGTAACGTGCATTTCTCTATGGGGCCCTCAGCAATACGCTACTGTTGATCGGGCTATATTATCCCATCTTTTCCTCTCTGTGCACTCTCTGTCGAACGCATTATGGTCGACTTTCTCCATCTTTGCCAGTGCATAGTTTCGGCAGGAGGGCTTTTTTTTTTTTTTTTTTTAGGTTAGGTTAGGTTAGGTTAGGTTAGGTTAGGTTTTTTTTTTTTTTTTTTTTTTTTTTTTTTTTTTTTTTCTGTCCTCCAACATGATCGGAGCCTTTTCTACTCTTCTATTCTTTCATACTAGTTCTCGCATTTATTCCTCTCGTACTTTTATTCCTCATACTATATTCTTTCTTTCATTCGTCATCTTTTGTATTCCTGTGGGTGGGTCTCCCACCTAACTACTCTCTAATTTAACAGGGTTGGTAGTATTTTCTTTATTTAAATAAACAAAAGCAAACAGGGCCGACAATTTTTTCTTTTAGGTACACTTTTTGTTATTCTATTTTATTCAAGTTCTTACTCTAAATTTTCAAGTTTTACGATAGTTACATATTTTTAGCATCTTATTTTAACTTATTATTTATATTTATTTACTTCTTACAATTTATGTATGGTGTCATTTACATACTCAATATGTAGTGCATCATACTTTACTTAATCTACTTATTTCTATTATTAACTATTCTAACAATTTTCTTGCAAAATTCCAAAAATACATTCCTATTTCTACTTTTTATTAACAGAGGTAGGTTTCTTACATTTAAATTCATATCCAATACTTGTTCCAAATCGAATCTGTCCCCGGCGAAGACAGGGCACTCCAGGATCAGATGCTCGACCGTCTCTTCGACTTCCGGGTCACAGAGGCAAGAAGGGCTCCCCTTGCACTTGAAACGGGTCAAGTACGAGGAGAACCCTCCGTGCCCCGTGAGTATTTGCGTCGTTGGACCGTCGATTTTGATCTTTCTGACCACGGGATACGCTGCCACCGCGTCAGGGAAGAAGATTTTTGTTCCAGAAGCCGTTTCCTCCGTCTTGTACCTCTTGTCCCATTCATCAATCGTCTCCATGCGAATGGTACGCTTGATGAATGAGACAGGGCACTTGTCGTAATCCGGCTTCTTCTTCGACTTTAGGGCTGCCTCCTTCGCAAGCTCGTCGGCTCTCTCATTCCCTGCCAGTCCTGCGTGCGCCTTAATCCAAAACAAAGATATTGTTTTGTTTTGAATTGTGCAACGACTCAGGTTACACCTGGCTTTGACTGCCAGGGGATGAGTAGAGCCGAGGTTTGTCACGGTCTGAAGGGCTGCTCGAGAGTCACTGTAGACTCCGAATGTGGTCTCGCTGCGCGCTAGTGCGACCTCCGTGGCTTTATACAGGGCTAGCAGTTCCGCCTGGTAGACGGTACAATACGACGATAGAGCAAGTTTGAGGGCCTTGGTCTCTGCAGCACCAGTCCAGATGGATAGCGCTGCCCCGACCCTGCCCTCAATCTTGCTCCCGTCTGTGAATATGCGCACAGCGTAATCGCTGTGGCGACAATACTCGTCTTCGTCCACCAGGTTTTGGAACTGCAGCCCTATACGTTCCGCGGGGTGTGGGGCTTGTATCTTTGGTGTCATCTTCTCGACCTCTCTATCGGCCAGCTCACGTCTGGGAACTCCCTTCTTAGCCTCGTATAACGAGGCTGCCTCACGGACTCGGAGGTCTAGAGGGAGCGTCCCCGTGAGCAAGAGGGCTGAGTTGAGTGACACCGTCCGATACGCCTTGCACATTTTTTGCGCGAAGCCCCTCTGGACCGTGCCAAGCTGTTTGCGAACACCCAATTTCTCCGCTGCCGGGGCCCAAGCTGCTGCCGCGTACAATATTACCGGCTCCACTGCTGCCGTATATATTGTTCGGATTATATCCGGGCTGAGGCCCCAGCTTACGCGGGCTGCTCTGGCTAGCTGCTTATATATTCCTATCGCTCTTTTACAGACATTGGTGACGTGGGCATTGAATGTTAACTTATTGTCGATGGTGAGTCCAAGGATCTTGATCTCAGGGGACATTCCAATGCTAACCCCTCCCATGTTCAGGCGCGGCGTGTCAAATATAAGTTTCCTGGTTATTACCATGGCACAGGTTTTGTGTGGTGCAAACTTCAACTTATTTTCGACACCCCACGCCCGGACATTTTCGAGAATAGCATTGGCCTGTCCCTCAATCTCCCGGGCCTCACCACCGTCAAAAAGCAATACCACGTCATCAGCGAATGCCTGGCAATACACCCCCTTTTGCTCCATATGCTTCAGGAGTGGGTCCAGCAGCAAGTTCCATAGGATTGGACCTCCTATGGAGCCTTGAACGCATCCCTTCTCCGTGCTCCTTCTGTGTGCGGCTCCAGAATACCGTACCTCCACTACTCTGTCACTGAGGTAGCTGTCGATGACACGCCTCAAGTTCACGGGACATTTTTCCTCTGCCAGTCTGGTCCTTATCGCTGGCCACCAAGCACTGTCGAAGGCGCCCTCGATGTCTAGAGAAACTAGTGTCACTAGTTTCTTCTCATCCAGTTTTTCGCGAATGCGTGTGATGAGCGTAACGAGGGCGTCTTCCGTACTTCTCTGTGGCATGAATCCATACTGGCGAGTACTAATCCGTGGTAACACGTAGAACTTGAGGCGGCTCATCAACATCTTCTCGTATATCTTCCCTAAAACTGGCAAGAGCCCAATTGGTCGATATGACTTTGGAGTAGTGTAGGCGTCCTTTCCTGGCTTTCTCAGCACGACAACAGTTGCCTCCTTCCAAGCCTTCGGGAAGCAGCCATGTGCCATGCATTTATTCAGGAGAGCCAGGAAGTACTCCGGGTCCGCACCGATGGCGTATGAGCATATGTCGGCTGTGAAGCCGTCAGCTCCAGGGGCTTTCCTTGGGTTGAAGGACTCGACTGCAACCTTCAGCTCTTCAATTCTAAACGGAGGATCATGTTCACCATGATCCCCTTCGTTTACCGTTTCCGCTATGGTTCTTATTTGGAGATGGTGTGTGCTGTCTTCGTCCCTCAGGTCCCTTGGATAGAAGGTTTCCGCCAGGAATCGAGCAGAGCCCTCAGCGTCCAGCGTTACATCCCCTTTCGTCAAAGGAACATCTTCTTCCCTGGGTTTGACCCTTCTAATCACTCTGTAGATCCCTTCCCACACTCCTTCCCTATCTTGCTTCCCGCAGAAGTCCCTCCAACTTTGCTTCGCTGCCTCCTCGACTGCTAATTCGTATTTCTCCTTTTCTTTCAGGTACAGGTCTACAACCATCTGCCTGCGAACCGGCGCTGCATTGCGGATCCTTCGTTTCCGGGTCGCCACCAGCCTCTTCATCGCCGCTAGTTCCTCGGACCAATATGGCAAGGTAAATGTTTCTTTAAGTTTTTTGTGCGGTATTGCACTCTCACATGTTTCTGATATAGATTTTGTGTATGTTTGTATTGTATAATCTATTTGTTCTTTACTTTTTATTTCTATGACTTTTTGTGTAGTTAATTCATTTTCTTGCATAATCTGGGTCAGTTTCTCACGAAAGAGGTTAGGTTAGGTTAGGTTAGTTTAGGTTAGGTTAGGTTAGGTTAGGTTAGGTTAGGTTAGGTTAGGTTAGGTTAGGTTAGGTTAGGTTAGGTTAGGTTAGGTTAGGTTCCCGTTCCCCCCCAGGGTGTTCGCCTTGCCGTGGCGGGGGGGCTCAGTAGCTCCAAGCGTGTAATGCTTGGAGTGAAGCTAAGAACACCACTTGCACGGGGTGGGGCCCCACTGGGTTAAACCGCCCCGTGCGTGAGGGCTCTCCGCACGTCCCTCTGATAAAGTAGCAGAGGGCGTAGTGGACGAGCGAGGGCGGAGTCATCCGCGGGTAAGAGGTGCCGTAGGGCACAGGGAGGAGCTCGGTGCATGCGGATGCATGCGCTGAGCTGCACGTAACCTCCAGATGGAGAACGTGGACTGTCGGGGTATTTGCCCGGGTCGCGTGGAGATAACCACTATAAAAAATCAATAAGGGGCGACGGGCCCGTCGAGGGTGGTCGCAAGAGCGTCCGCCCAAAGCGGGCATGGGGTTATGAACCCCACCGCTCGGCCCGACCCGTAGACTCACTGAGAGAGACGGGGACCGTCGGGGTATTAGCCCGGGTCGCGTGGAAGACAACCACTCTAAAAAATTACCCTAAATCCCAAGTTCCAGTAGTCCGGCGAGGGGATGTATGGCTGGGGGGTTCTCAGTCCCAAGGGCTACAATGAAAGCGAGTATGGAATATGAAAACTCAGAAGAACGTATTACCCCAGGCGGGTACCTGCTGCTCCGCAGTGGGAGAACCCCGCCCTGATGATCTCACGACACCTCGTGCCGTGGGAGAGTCAGGCAGCCTTTCCGTATCTGGGGAGGGCAATCTGAGTTCCCATGCCTCCGGGCATGTAGTAAATCCGCCGGAGACCGGCGAAGGGGCGCGCACGCCCAGTTTTGCGCGCCCGAATGAGTTAGTGGTGGGAGGATGCCCTCGCACGTGCACGCCCAGTACTGCGCGCTCCCAATCCTTGGAGTCCAACCGAAGTGAGGAGCGAAGAGGAGGAGGAGTGAAACTGATTTTCAGGTCAGACACGCCTCGTCCATCAATGGGAAGGCCAGTGGGCGGGGCTGACAGCGACGGTAGTGCATCTAACATGTCGCTCACCTCAGACCCCGGCGAGCGGCGGTCGCGAAAGCGTAAGCCGCAGCGCCGGGAATTGGAGGAAAGCGACCCCAAGAGGCGTCCTGAAAGCCCTGGCCGTTCGTCTTCTGAGATGTCGTTAGAGAGGGAAAACGAGCAGCCCTCGGCGAGTGTCGGTGCGGAGATGCTGGCAGGCCTAGCGGCAGTGGAGAGGGTAGCGGACAGGCCTAAAAGCTCTAAAGCAGACCTTGTCCGCTCCTTCCGCGCGGCATGCGAGGCGATCCGGGCCGGCACCGCCGAGCTCTGCACCAGGGCGGAGATCCGCGACCGGGAGAACGAGGACTTCCGTAATCAGGTCGTGTATCTCAGCGCGCGAGTGGTGGCGCTGTCTAGAGAGGTTTTGAGGCTCAGCGGAGAGGAGCAGATGGAGTCGAGGGGTGAAAATGGATCGGGGGCGGGCCCACCTCTCCATCCCTCCATGTCCACGGTGCCCCCTCCCACCAATCCTTCGGAGCCCCTTTCCGATGAAAAGAAGAAAAAGAAGGAAGAAAAGAAGAAGGCGGATGATATGAAGAGGGCGGAAAAAAAGAAGCAGGCGGAAGAAAATAAGAAAGAGGAAGAAAAGAAGAAGGCGAAAGAAAACAAGAAGGCGGACACGCCTAAGCCTCAAAAGCCGCGGTCAGGGCCCACGAACGGCCAGGGCAGCGGTGTCGAGTCGGACTGGAACGAGCTGGCAACGGTTATGAACCGCGAATTCGCTCGCTTCCAGTCTGACCTTATGGCTAGATTTTTCCCTACGATGGGACAAAGGCCCCCTTTGGGCCAAAGACAGACGCAAGTGCCGGAGACGGAGCCCAAGCCTCTGTCTAAGGCCCAGAAGAAGAAGAGGGCCAACCGGAAGAAAAGGGTTGCCGCCTCAAAACCAGGGCTGAATGCTACCCCTCCCCCTGTTAACCCTGGAGGCCCGCAGCCTAATGGGGCCCCGGGGCAGTCGTCCTGGGCCGAAGTAGTCGGCCGGAAAAAGCGCGGTGGCCAAAGGAGGAAGCAGGACAGGGACGGCCCTAAGCCACAGAAAAAGCCACAGTTGCCAAGGCCCCCAACCACAGCCGCAATTGTGGTCACTGTGCCTCCAGAGGCCAAGACCAGCTTGGCGGCGGCGATGCAGGCTGTCACGGCCCAAATAAAGCTGTCGGAGCTCGGCATAACTGGCGGGCTACGACAGCGAAGGGCGGTAACCGGGGGCCTCCTGCTGGAAATCCCCGGACCGGAGAGCGCCACCAAAGCCGACGCCTTAGCGAAGAAAATGGCGGCTGTACTCGAAGGCACGGGCGCAATGATATCGCGCCCATCTAAAACGGGGGAGATTAGGGTGATGGACTTAGATGAGTCCATGACCCCCACAATTGTGGCGGCGGCCATCGCTGAAGCGGGCGGATGCTCCCTGAACGATGTCAAGGTCGGGGAGATCAAAATAAGCCCGTCTCGGCTAGGTACGGCCTGGGTGCGGTGCCCGCTCGGGGCTGGCAGAAAGCTGGCAACCCTGGGACGGTTAATGATAGGCTGGGCCGCGGCAAGAGTCGAGGCGCTTGGGGCACGGCCTCTACAGTGCTTCAAGTGCCTCGAAATGGGGCATGTCCGAGCACGCTGCCCCAACACGGTGGACAGGAGCGCGCGCTGCTATCGATGTTCTGAGACGGAGCATATTGCCCGTCTTTGCACAGCGTGCACTCCCAAATGTCCCGTGTGCTCGGACATGGGCAGGGCTGCTGACCACAGGTTGGGGAGCAAGAAATGCTCCCCGCCAAAGAAGAAGGGGGGCGCCGTCCAGTCGCTCTCCTCCCCAACTCGGGGACAGGAGGAAATAATGCAGGCTTAAAATGCTCCCCAGCCGCAGAATATTGCAGAGCAATCTGAACCACTGCCGCGCAGCGCAAGATCTGCTGATCCAAACGCTCGCGGAGTGGTCGGTTGCCCTAGCGGTAGTAGCCGAGCCTTACTCGGTTCCGTCCCACCCAAGGTGGTTCGGAGATCGGGGGGGCATGGCTGCAATTTATTGGGCGGGGGGAGACGACCTCCATTGTTCCCTCCTGGATCAGGGGCTGGGATTCGTGGCCGTGGAATGGGGCTCCTTTGCCATAGTGGGATGCTACATCTCTCCAAATAATGTGGGCCTCCCCGTGTACGAGGCCTACCTGTACGAGCTGGCCAATTGCATTCGCGGTTGCGCCCCTCGTCCAGTCATCGTCCTGGGTGACTTTAACGCCCACTCAAGTGAGTGGGGCGACACCCGGGACGATGCAAAAGGAGAGAGGCTCCTCGAGTGGGCGGCAGAACTAGACCTCCGGCTTTTAAACCGGGGGTCAGTCAGCACCTTCGTGGGATGGCAGGGGGAGTCGATCGTGGATCTTTCATGGGCGACTCCTTCTGCATTCCACATGGTGCAGGGATGGAGGGTTGCGGAGGAGATGGTCACGTTATCTGACCATCGGCACATCGTTTTCGATGTGTCTCTCCGCCACCCCAGCCGCCCGCTCCAGGATAGTATCCCCCCGCGACGATGGTCCCTTAGGCGGCTCGACCGTGACATGCTCGTGGCCGCCGCCAACGTCGCGGGCTGGACTGAGGGAGGGATCTCGCCTGATCTGGAGGTGCAGGCGGCCCAGTTTCGGGACACGATGGCGTCGGTGTGCGACGCCTCGATGCCCCGAATCGGGCCGCCCCGGCGAGGCTCGGCGTACTGGTGGAGTGAAGAAATCGCGCAGCTAAGAAGAATCGTTTTGGCTGCGCGACGCCGGTACCAACGAGCCCGCCGGAGAAGAACTCGGCAAGCCACAGTAGAGGAGGAGACAGAGAGAGCCAGGCGGGATTACGTAGCCGCCGCAAAGGCGCTCGGCATTGCGATTGCCGACGCCAAAGCCCGGTCTTGGAGAGAGCTCATGGAGGGACTGGATAGGGACCCATGGGGGCGCCCGTATAAGATGGTACTGGGCAAGCTCAAACCGTGGGTCCCTCCGCTGACGGAAACCCTGGACCCCGAGTTCGTGGGAAGGGTGGTCAACACCCTTTTCCCCAGGGTCCAGGATAGTCCCCCTGACCTCCCGTCACAATCGAACCAGCAACTCTGGTCCGATGAGTTTGAGGTGGCGGAGGGGGAGCTAGACCGAGCTGTGCGGCGGCTCGCATCCCGCAACACTGCCCCGGGACCTGATGGAGTCCCGGGCAAAGCGCTCGTGTTGGCTTTGTCTGTCTTGGGGAGTAGACTGAGGCTGCTGTTCAGTGACTGTCTGCGCCTCGGTGTGTTCCCCCTCGACTGGAAAGAAGCGAGTCTGGTGCTCATCCAGAAGGCTGGAAGGACCGCAGACTCTCCGTCCGCGTTCCGACCGATATGCCTGCTGAACGAGGCGGGGAAACTCTTCGAAAGGGTTATCTCCGCCCGTATCAGCGGGCATCTGTCGCGGGTTGGCCCCGATCTATCGGACTGTCAGTTTGGATTCCGGCAGGGACGATCGACAGTGGACGCGATCCGCTGCGTTCGTTCCCTGTCGGAGTCGGCAGTCCGATCGGGGAGGGTTGTGTTGGCGGTATCACTAGATATCGTCAACGCATTTGGTACCCTCCCCTGGCAGGCCATTAGGGAGGCACTCGACTATCACGAGGTGCCTCCCTACCTGAAGGCAATAATAGGGGCCTACCTCTGTGACAGAACGGTACGGTATACCGGTCGGAATGGGACGGAGATGAGGAGAGAAGTCTGCTGCGGGGTTCCACAGGGGTCAGTTTTGGGCCCCCTATTGTGGAACCTCGCATACGATGCGGTCCTTCGCACCGGACTCCCCCCCGGCCTAAGTGTCGTCTGCTATGCGGACGACACTCTCATTACGGCCGAGGGGTCAAGCTTCGAGCGAACGTTACGGCTTGCCGAGTTAGGGGTGGCATGTGTTGTTGGAGAGATTCGCCGGCTGGGCTTGGAAATAGCGCCTCATAAGACAGAGGCGCTATGGTTCCATGGCCTCAGGAGAGGCCGAGAACCGCCCAGCTTGCGAATCCGAGTAGGTGACGCCGACGTCCAGGTGGGCCGGTACATCAAGTACTTAGGCCTTACCTTGGACAGCCGATGGGGCTTTGAGGAGCACTTCGTGCGCCTGGTCCCCCGTGTGCGGACGGTAGCAGGCGCTTTACTTCGCCTGCTGCCAAATCTTGGGGGGCCACGAGAGGATGTTCGCCGCCTCTACGGTGGCGTCGTGCGATCTATGGCCTTGTATGGGGCACCCGTGTGGTCTAACGATCTATCGGGTTCCTCCCGCTGCAGAGCTCTACTCAGGAGCCTGCAGCGGATCATGGCCATAAGAATCGTGCGAGGCTACCGTACAATCTCGTATGAGGCGGCGACGGTTCTGGCGCGTTCCCCCCCCTTTGAAATCCTCGCGGCCATGGACGCGGCTGTCTACGACCAGCTGCGGCATGGCGGCCAGGGCGAAGGGGCGGGGAACCCGCCTGAACAAGAGCGCGAAATGCTGAGGCGGAACGCACACCGACGCGCCTTGAGGGACTGGCGTGCACAGCTAGAACTTGGTGGCTGTGCGCGTCAACGCGCTGTCGGTGCAATTCTGCCTCACCTCGAAGCCTGGATCGGCAGGGAAGGGCAAGTCACCTACAGATTGACTCAGATACTCACCGGGCACGGTTGCTTCGGTGAGTGTCTGAGTCGAATAGGACGAGAAGAGACAGCACAGTGCCACCACTGCGCCTGCGACCTGGACTCCGCTCAGCATACGCTGGAGGTCTGCCCTGCGTGGGCAGACGAGCGTCGAGTCCTGGTCGACCAGATCGGGCGGGACCTCTCCCCGCCAGCATTGGTAGAGGCAATGCTGGCGAGTGAGGAGGGCTGGAGGGAGGCGGTCTCCTTCTGCGAGCAAGTCATGCTCCAGAAGGAGTCCGCCGAGCGGGATCGGGAAAGGGCCGATCCCGCTCGAAGAAGACCGCGTCGGGGCGGTGGTAATGCCCGCTAGCCCCGACGCCGTCCAAGGGTCACGGACGAGAGCGCCTCGGGCCGTTGAGGTGCCCGTTGAAACGTGGCCCGGGATGAGCACCCCCCGGTGAGGCCGGGGGGGTGTCGTCGAAAGGGGGGCACTGCCCCGATCCATGCCACCATTTACACGGCGTGGCTCGCGACAGTGCCCTCCGCAGGGGAGAGTAATCTCCCCAGGGAAGAGCCCTCCTCAGTAAGAGGGGGGCGAGGCAGGGGAAGGGGAGGCCTGGAGCGTAATCGGTACCAGGTCTCCCCATAAACTGCCTGAGGATGGCCTCCGCGGGGTTTTAGTGGGTAGGTCCACCCTTCTGGGGTGGAAGAGTCCCACACTACCACCCTCCCGAACGCCCCGGGAGGGGGTGTGCGCAACGCATTTCCCCGCGTCAAAAAAAAAAAAAAAAAAAAAAAAAAAAGGTTAGGTTCCCGTTGCAGGTGGGTCTGCTATCGGGCGCGTCCCCCGGGTGGTGGATAGGGGAATGCCCCCCAGATATGGGGGGTACCGGCTTGCCGGCGTGAACCAACCCAAGGTGGGGTGGTCACATCATTGAGATGTGACCACCGGAGGCGGCGGGTCTTTCTGACTCGGCCGCGTTGTTCCCGGCGGGGCTCTCTCGAGCCCGTCAGGCGGGGTCGCGTACCCTAGTGAAAGGGTACGCCTTCAAACAAAAAACAAAAAAAAAAAAACTATTTCCAATAACCATGGACAGAACACGTGATTTTAAAATGTGTCCCCAGGTGGGTCCCTGCGATGCAGGGGAATCCCACCTCACTGATTCTTCAGTGGGCAGCCCTCCGTACTCTGGGGTGGGTAAAAATTGCGTCGTGGGCCAGCAGGAGGCTGCTGGCTCCCGTGAACACGAACCTTGCTTTTCTACATTGAACAACGATTTTGCTTCTGGCGACCTGGATGTCTACGATTTGGCAGTGGAGTCGCATACCCAGATGGTATGCGGCAACACCAACGACTTTAGCATGACGAATCTATCGGATTCTGACACTGGCTCTCAGGCCAGTCTTATCACGGTGGGGTCTCACTCCGAGACAGAGATGCGGTCCCGACGGAAGCGATCGCGCTCTGGTGGACCATCTGACTCAGACGCAGAACCTCTTCCTGCATTGGCTAAAGGCAAAGCAAAGCCTCCGTCGAAGAGAGGCCGGGGCCGCCCACCTACTACCGGCAAATATGTCGGGGTAGCAGCGGCCCAGGCTACACTCAACGAGGCGAATCGCGAGGCACAACGCCTCGAGGCAGAGGCGGAATGTGAGAAGCTGGCGCGCCGCATTCTGCCACTACGTGGCTCAATACCCTCTGAGGGCTCCATTGATGAGGTAGAGACGGCCACGGCATCTCAACTGTCGACTAATATCAAGGTGAGTCTGCAGATTATCGAAAATGTGGCTAAGAAGTCAGGCAATCTAAAAGGTACATTCCAGGGGAACCTGAAAGTGGCTGTTAATTCCATCAAGGATGCCGTAGAGGAATTGAAGAAGCGCTCTATCTCTGAGGAGACAAGGAAGATGGAAGCGGCCAATGCCAGGCTTCGGGAGGAGGTCGACGAGCTTCGCCGGGAATTAACCGAAGTGCGGATGACGCTCCACGATCGCCTTAAAGGGCCGGGGTCATCCCGTGGTGCGGCAACGCAGGTGGCTGCGGGGGAAAAACAGACCCTCGACTGTGATTCGGCTCCGGCCACGATGGTAGGACTCAAATCAATGTTTGAAGACCTTTCCAAAAGTATTATGGAGAGGGTCTCTACAATGGTTGGGGCGAGGCTGGACTCCCTGGAGGACCGGCTTCTTCCGCCAAAACGCATGCGCCCGCCTCTGGCCGGAGACAGAAAGAACGATGACGCGGCCGCTTCGAACTTGGAGCTGCTCGAGCATCCTCAGGCGGAATCTGGTCCGGTTACCACATCCAAGCCGACCAGGGGGAAAAAAACTTCTTACCCAACACGGTGGACAGGAGCGCGCGCTGCTATCGATGTTCTGAGACGGAGCATATTGCCCGTCTTTGCACAGCGTGCACTCCCAAATGTCCCGTGTGCTCGGACATGGGCAGGGCTGCTGACCACAGGTTGGGGAGCAAGAAATGCTCCCCGCCAAAGAAGAAGGGGGGCGCCGTCCAGTCGCTCTCCTCCCCAACTCGGGGACAGGAGGAAATAATGCAGGCTTAAAATGCTCCCCAGCCGCAGAATATTGCAGAGCAATCTGAACCACTGCCGCGCAGCGCAAGATCTGCTGATCCAAACGCTCGCGGAGTGGTCGGTTGCCCTAGCGGTAGTAGCCGAGCCTTACTCGGTTCCGTCCCACCCAAGGTGGTTCGGAGATCGGGGGGGCATGGCTGCAATTTATTGGGCGGGGGGAGACGACCTCCATTGTTCCCTCCTGGATCAGGGGCTGGGATTCGTGGCCGTGGAATGGGGCTCCTTTGCCATAGTGGGATGCTACATCTCTCCAAATAATGTGGGCCTCCCCGTGTACGAGGCCTACCTGTACGAGCTGGCCAATTGCATTCGCGGTTGCGCCCCTCGTCCAGTCATCGTCCTGGGTGACTTTAACGCCCACTCAAGTGAGTGGGGCGACACCCGGGACGATGCAAAAGGAGAGAGGCTCCTCGAGTGGGCGGCAGAACTAGACCTCCGGCTTTTAAACCGGGGGTCAGTCAGCACCTTCGTGGGATGGCAGGGGGAGTCGATCGTGGATCTTTCATGGGCGACTCCTTCTGCATTCCACATGGTGCAGGGATGGAGGGTTGCGGAGGAGATGGTCACGTTATCTGACCATCGGCACATCGTTTTCGATGTGTCTCTCCGCCACCCCAGCCGCCCGCTCCAGGATAGTATCCCCCCGCGACGATGGTCCCTTAGGCGGCTCGACCGTGACATGCTCGTGGCCGCCGCCAACGTCGCGGGCTGGACTGAGGGAGGGATCTCGCCTGATCTGGAGGTGCAGGCGGCCCAGTTTCGGGACACGATGGCGTCGGTGTGCGACGCCTCGATGCCCCGAATCGGGCCGCCCCGGCGAGGCTCGGCGTACTGGTGGAGTGAAGAAATCGCGCAGCTAAGAAGAATCGTTTTGGCTGCGCGACGCCGGTACCAACGAGCCCGCCGGAGAAGAACTCGGCAAGCCACAGTAGAGGAGGAGACAGAGAGAGCCAGGCGGGATTACGTAGCCGCCGCAAAGGCGCTCGGCATTGCGATTGCCGACGCCAAAGCCCGGTCTTGGAGAGAGCTCATGGAGGGACTGGATAGGGACCCATGGGGGCGCCCGTATAAGATGGTACTGGGCAAGCTCAAACCGTGGGTCCCTCCGCTGACGGAAACCCTGGACCCCGAGTTCGTGGGAAGGGTGGTCAACACCCTTTTCCCCAGGGTCCAGGATAGTCCCCCTGACCTCCCGTCACAATCGAACCAGCAACTCTGGTCCGATGAGTTTGAGGTGGCGGAGGGGGAGCTAGACCGAGCTGTGCGGCGGCTCGCATCCCGCAACACTGCCCCGGGACCTGATGGAGTCCCGGGCAAAGCGCTCGTGTTGGCTTTGTCTGTCTTGGGGAGTAGACTGAGGCTGCTGTTCAGTGACTGTCTGCGCCTCGGTGTGTTCCCCCTCGACTGGAAAGAAGCGAGTCTGGTGCTCATCCAGAAGGCTGGAAGGACCGCAGACTCTCCGTCCGCGTTCCGACCGATATGCCTGCTGAACGAGGCGGGGAAACTCTTCGAAAGGGTTATCTCCGCCCGTATCAGCGGGCATCTGTCGCGGGTTGGCCCCGATCTATCGGACTGTCAGTTTGGATTCCGGCAGGGACGATCGACAGTGGACGCGATCCGCTGCGTTCGTTCCCTGTCGGAGTCGGCAGTCCGATCGGGGAGGGTTGTGTTGGCGGTATCACTAGATATCGTCAACGCATTTGGTACCCTCCCCTGGCAGGCCATTAGGGAGGCACTCGACTATCACGAGGTGCCTCCCTACCTGAAGGCAATAATAGGGGCCTACCTCTGTGACAGAACGGTACGGTATACCGGTCGGAATGGGACGGAGATGAGGAGAGAAGTCTGCTGCGGGGTTCCACAGGGGTCAGTTTTGGGCCCCCTATTGTGGAACCTCGCATACGATGCGGTCCTTCGCACCGGACTCCCCCCCGGCCTAAGTGTCGTCTGCTATGCGGACGACACTCTCATTACGGCCGAGGGGTCAAGCTTCGAGCGAACGTTACGGCTTGCCGAGTTAGGGGTGGCATGTGTTGTTGGAGAGATTCGCCGGCTGGGCTTGGAAATAGCGCCTCATAAGACAGAGGCGCTATGGTTCCATGGCCTCAGGAGAGGCCGAGAACCGCCCAGCTTGCGAATCCGAGTAGGTGACGCCGACGTCCAGGTGGGCCGGTACATCAAGTACTTAGGCCTTACCTTGGACAGCCGATGGGGCTTTGAGGAGCACTTCGTGCGCCTGGTCCCCCGTGTGCGGACGGTAGCAGGCGCTTTACTTCGCCTGCTGCCAAATCTTGGGGGGCCACGAGAGGATGTTCGCCGCCTCTACGGTGGCGTCGTGCGATCTATGGCCTTGTATGGGGCACCCGTGTGGTCTAACGATCTATCGGGTTCCTCCCGCTGCAGAGCTCTACTCAGGAGCCTGCAGCGGATCATGGCCATAAGAATCGTGCGAGGCTACCGTACAATCTCGTATGAGGCGGCGACGGTTCTGGCGCGTTCCCCCCCCTTTGAAATCCTCGCGGCCATGGACGCGGCTGTCTACGACCAGCTGCGGCATGGCGGCCAGGGCGAAGGGGCGGGGAACCCGCCTGAACAAGAGCGCGAAATGCTGAGGCGGAACGCACACCGACGCGCCTTGAGGGACTGGCGTGCACAGCTAGAACTTGGTGGCTGTGCGCGTCAACGCGCTGTCGGTGCAATTCTGCCTCACCTCGAAGCCTGGATCGGCAGGGAAGGGCAAGTCACCTACAGATTGACTCAGATACTCACCGGGCACGGTTGCTTCGGTGAGTGTCTGAGTCGAATAGGACGAGAAGAGACAGCACAGTGCCACCACTGCGCCTGCGACCTGGACTCCGCTCAGCATACGCTGGAGGTCTGCCCTGCGTGGGCAGACGAGCGTCGAGTCCTGGTCGACCAGATCGGGCGGGACCTCTCCCCGCCAGCATTGGTAGAGGCAATGCTGGCGAGTGAGGAGGGCTGGAGGGAGGCGGTCTCCTTCTGCGAGCAAGTCATGCTCCAGAAGGAGTCCGCCGAGCGGGATCGGGAAAGGGCCGATCCCGCTCGAAGAAGACCGCGTCGGGGCGGTGGTAATGCCCGCTAGCCCCGACGCCGTCCAAGGGTCACGGACGAGAGCGCCTCGGGCCGTTGAGGTGCCCGTTGAAACGTGGCCCGGGATGAGCACCCCCCGGTGAGGCCGGGGGGGTGTCGTCGAAAGGGGGGCACTGCCCCGATCCATGCCACCATTTACACGGCGTGGCTCGCGACAGTGCCCTCCGCAGGGGAGAGTAATCTCCCCAGGGAAGAGCCCTCCTCAGTAAGAGGGGGGCGAGGCAGGGGAAGGGGAGGCCTGGAGCGTAATCGGTACCAGGTCTCCCCATAAACTGCCTGAGGATGGCCTCCGCGGGGTTTTAGTGGGTAGGTCCACCCTTCTGGGGTGGAAGAGTCCCACACTACCACCCTCCCGAACGCCCCGGGAGGGGGTGTGCGCAACGCATTTCCCCGCGTCAAAAAAAAAAAAAAAAAAAAAAAAAAAAAGGTTAGGTTCCCGTTGCAGGTGGGTCTGCTATCGGGCGCGTCCCCCGGGTGGTGGATAGGGGAATGCCCCCCAGATATGGGGGGTACCGGCTTGCCGGCGTGAACCAACCCAAGGTGGGGTGGTCACATCATTGAGATGTGACCACCGGAGGCGGCGGGTCTTTCTGACTCGGCCGCGTTGTTCCCGGCGGGGCTCTCTCGAGCCCGTCAGGCGGGGTCGCGTACCCTAGTGAAAGGGTACGCCTTCAAACAAAAAACAAAAAAAAAAAAACTATTTCCAATAACCATGGACAGAACACGTGATTTTAAAATGTGTCCCCAGGTGGGTCCCTGCGATGCAGGGGAATCCCACCTCACTGATTCTTCAGTGGGCAGCCCTCCGTACTCTGGGGTGGGTAAAAATTGCGTCGTGGGCCAGCAGGAGGCTGCTGGCTCCCGTGAACACGAACCTTGCTTCTCTACATTGAACAACGATTTTGCTTCTGGCGACCTGGATGTCTACGATTTGGCAGTGGAGTCGCATACCCAGATGGTATGCGGCAACACCAACGACTTTAGCATGACGAATCTATCGGATTCTGACACTGGCTCTCAGGCCAGTCTTATCACGGTGGGGTCTCACTCCGAGACAGAGATGCGGTCCCGACGGAAGCGATCGCGCTCTGGTGGACCATCTGACTCAGACGCAGAACCTCTTCCTGCATTGGCTAAAGGCAAAGCAAAGCCTCCGTCGAAGAGAGGCCGGGGCCGCCCACCTACTACCGGCAAATATGTCGGGGTAGCAGCGGCCCAGGCTACACTCAACGAGGCGAATCGCGAGGCACAACGCCTCGAGGCAGAGGCGGAATGTGAGAAGCTGGCGCGCCGCATTCTGCCACTACGTGGCTCAATACCCTCTGAGGGCTCCATTGATGAGGTAGAGACGGCCACGGCATCTCAACTGTCGACTAATATCAAGGTGAGTCTGCAGATTATCGAAAATGTGGCTAAGAAGTCAGGCAATCTAAAAGGTACATTCCAGGGGAACCTGAAAGTGGCTGTTAATTCCATCAAGGATGCCGTAGAGGAATTGAAGAAGCGCTCTATCTCTGAGGAGACAAGGAAGATGGAAGCGGCCAATGCCAGGCTTCGGGAGGAGGTCGACGAGCTTCGCCGGGAATTAACCGAAGTGCGGATGACGCTCCACGATCGCCTTAAAGGGCCGGGGTCATCCCGTGGTGCGGCAACGCAGGTGGCTGCGGGGGAAAAACAGACCCTCGACTGTGATTCGGCTCCGGCCACGATGGTAGGACTCAAATCAATGTTTGAAGACCTTTCCAAAAGTATTATGGAGAGGGTCTCTACAATGGTTGGGGCGAGGCTGGACTCCCTGGAGGACCGGCTTCTTCCGCCAAAACGCATGCGCCCGCCTCTGGCCGGAGACAGAAAGAACGATGACGCGGCCGCTTCGAACTTGGAGCTGCTCGAGCATCCTCAGGCGGAATCTGGTCCGGTTACCACATCCAAGCCGACCAGGGGGAAAAAAACTTCTTCTTCGACCCCCAGTGGCACCACTCCGCCTCCTCGTACGGAGGAGGCTTGGAACGTGGTAGCCGGCAAAAAGGGGAAGAAGAAGAAGCCGGCTCCAAACTCAGGCGCGGACAGGTCGCAGTCCCAGCAGGGCCCCAAGCCGGAACCGGCCCCCCAGACCCGGCCTCCAACCAAGAAGCGGCCAAGGAGAAAAACTCGTGCCCCCACCACTGCAGCTGTGGTCATTACACTGCAGGAGGACGCGGTGGAACGAGGGGCCACCTACAAGGACGCCCTGACCAAGGCCCGTCAGGAGGTGAAACTGCCGGATCTGGGTATCCCAGACGGCGTAAAAATTAGGAAGGCCGCCACGGGAGCGCGCATCATCGAGCTCCCGAAGGGGGTCGATGGTGAGACGGCTGACCGCCTGGCGCAAAAGCTCCGTGATGTCTTTGCAGGAACGGCTAGGGTGTCCAGGCCAGTTAAATGCTCCACGCTCCGTGTGTCTGGCCTGGATGACTCGGTAGACAAGGAGGATGTGCTGTCTGCGATCCTCGCAAAGACTGGCTGCGGTGTGGAGCATTTAAAGGGGGGGGAGATACGCCCTGGTCCGGGTGGCACTGGAACCATGTGGGTCCAGTGTCCCGTGGCGGCCGCCAACACCCTGTTCGCGGCAGAACGACTCTTGGTGGGCTGGAGCTCGGCGAGAGTCCACAGCATGGAGGTACGGCCTATGAAGTGCTACCGCTGCCTAGAGATAGGACACACGAGGCAGCAGTGCACAAGTGACACTGACCGCAGCGAACTCTGCTATCGCTGCGGTCAGGCAGGTCACAAGGCGGCTGAATGCTCGGCGAAGCCGCACTGCGTGGTCTGCGCCAGTGCGGGCCGGTCGGCCAATCACACGATTGGGGGGAGAAGCTGTCTCCCTCCCAAAAAAGGAGCTCGCAAGGATAAGGCCGGAAGGACCCCGGCTTCACAAAAGGAGGGTCGGTCGAAAGGCCAAGGCCAGGAGGAAATGATAGTCGATCACAACAATGGATAGTGATCGGCTACATTTCCTCCAGGCGAATCTCAACCACTGCGCCGGTGCCCAGGACCTATTGTTCCAGGCTCTGGCGCAGTGGCAAATTGACTTTGCGGTGGTGGCGGAACCGTACTATATCCCAGCCCGGTCCAATTGGGCTGGTGATACGTCGGGTTCTGTCGCCATCTGCAGTGCTAGTGCCAATCGGCCGCTTTCCCTCAAGGAAAGGAGCCAGGGCTTCGTCTCGGCCCATTGGGGGAGATTTATTGTGTTCGGGGTATACTTCTCCCCTAACAGAGTTCTAGCCGAGTTCGAGGTCTTCCTCAGCGGACTTTTAGAGGCGGTAAGAAGAGCGGCCCCGCTGCCCATAATTCTTGCTGGAGACCTGAACGCCAAGTGCACGGCTTGGGGCTCCCCTACCACTGACCCACGAGGGGACGTTTTATTAAGGTGGATCACCACGTCCGGTCTCGCTCTTTTAAATCGCGGCAACGCGCCCACCTGCGTTAGGCACAACGGGAGTTCCATTGTGGATCTATCTTTTGCCAGCCCAGCGATTGCGAGACTGGTCCAAGACTGGAGGGTGATGGAGAATATGGAGACGCTGTCTGACCATGTGTATATTCAGTTCAGCGTCTCGCAAACCAGAACGCCGAGCGTCTCCTCAGGTCGCCCAGAAGGACCGCTTGAGTTCCCGCGATGGACCCTGTCTAAGCTAGACATTGATGCGCTGGAGGAGGCAGTCATTGTTGAGGCCTGGAACCCGGTGCCCACGGCTCCAGTCTCTGTGAGCGATGAGGCGCTATGGTTCCGGAGGGCCTTGACCAGTGTCTGCGACGCCTCCATGCCCCGCTGGCGCCGTCGACCACCAAGGAAACAGGTCTACTGGTGGTCTGACGAAATCGCGGATCTACGGGGCGCCTGCATTACAGCCCGTCGTGCCTTTCAAAGGCAACGGAGACGCCGCCCTCAAAATGAGGCCCTGGTGACACAGCTGCGGGAGGCCTACGCGGACACCAGAAAGGCACTAAAGCAGTCCATTTGCCGTGCTAAGGACGCTGCCAGAGAAGAGATGCTGGCCGATCTCGATAGAGACCCGTGGGGCCGCCCTTACCGCTCGACACGGGGCAAAATCAGCCGTGGTCCACCGGTGGTGGAGTCGCTCCCACCAGATCGGCTGACTGCGATTGTGACGGTGTTGTTCCCAGCGCCTGAAGGCGAGGAGCATCGATCCTTTGAGCCCGGACCTGCCGAGGGGGTGACGCCGGTGTCGGAGGGCGAGATCGGCGCTTCAATCCGAAGGTTGAAGGGGCGAAAAACCGCCCCAGGCCCAGATGGCGTTCCAGGCCGGGTCTGGGTGAAGTGCTTAGGCCCACTTGAAGAGCGCCTGCGGGACCTGTTCAGCTCTTGCCTTGAGCAAGGGGAGTTCCCTCAGTGCTGGAAGGAGGGCAAACTTGTTCTCCTACAAAAGGAGGGTCGTCCACCTGACTCTCCCTCGGCCTACCGGCCGATCGTATTACTCGACGAGGCCGGGAAGCTGCTGGAGCGAGTAATTGCATCCCGCATTATCCAACATCTAATGCGGGAGGGCCCCGACCTTTCTGAGGCCCAGTATGGTTTTCGTGCCCAGCGCTCTACCATCGACGCCATACTTGATGTCAAGGCGTTCACGGAGGAGCAAGTGGCGAGGGGCGGTTCAGTGTTGGCGATATCTTTTGATATCGCCAATGCCTTCAACTCTTTGCCCTTCTCAAGTATTGAGGAGGGCCTCGAGTTCCACGGGGTTCCTCGCTACTTGCGCAAGCTTGTGGCGTCGTACCTCCGAGGGAGAGAGGTGGTGTGCGTAGGGCGAGATGGTGTGCCGGTGCGGCGCCTCACATGGTGCGGTGTTCCTCAGGGGTCGGTTTTAGGCCCTCTCCTGTGGAACATCGGCTATGATAAGGTGTTGCGTGGCGCTCTCCTCCGGGGACTGCATATCGTCTGCTATGCAGACGATACCCTACTCCTAGCCCGGGGGAGATCGTTCGAGGAGGCCACCCGCCTAGCGCAAGCCGGTTCGGGCCTAATAGTTGCCCGCATTGAAAGGCAGGGCTTGAGAGTGGCCTTGGAGAAGACAGAGGCACTCTACTTTTATGGTCGTGGTAGGCGTCCTCCTGCGGGAGCGACACTCCGCATCGGCGAGGTCGACGTCCGGGTTGGGTCTGAGATGAAATATCTCGGACTCTGCCTGGATGGAAGGTGGACTTTCGCCGAGCACTTCCACAGGCTGGCCCCGAGGCTTATTAAAGCGGCTGCGGCGCTGGGGAGTCTCCTCCCCAATGTCGGAGGGCCAGGGTCTAGCTGCCGCCGGCTCTATATGGGGGTCATCAGATCGATGGCCCTCTATGGTGCACCCGTGTGGGTGGATGCCCTGAGCGCCTCTAATAAGGCATTGCTGCGACGTCCGCAGCGTGCCATGGCACGCAGGGTAATCCGCGGCTACCGCACGGTAGCTGGAGAGGCGGCGTTTGCCCTGGCCGGTTCCCCGCCATGGGAGCTGGAGGCCCGCGTGCTGGCCGAGGTGTACCGGCGTAGCGCGCAGGTGAAGGAGCGGGGTGGTGAACCGGCTCCGGAGCAGGTGGCGAGGTGGCGCCGCCAGGCTCGCGTAATTTTACTGCAGTCCTGGCGGACCCAGCTGGCATCGCCGAATGCTGGATTGAGGGCGGTGGAGGCCATTCGGCCTCATTTGACGGCATGGCTGGAGACCTGCCACGGCCTCTCGTACCGGATGGTGCAGGTGATGACCGGGCATGGCTGCTTTGGTCATTACCTGCATCATGTGGCCAGGCGGGAGGCATCTCCACGGTGCCATCATTGTGACTGCGCGGACGATACCGCGCAGCACACTCTTGCGGAATGCCCGGCGTGGAGTGATCCGCGTGCGGAGCTGGTCGAGGTTGTAGGGCGGGATCTCTCTCTGCCAGCTATCGTCGGACAGATAGTCCGTAGCGCAGAAGCCTGGAGGGCGATGGCCTCCTTCTGTGAAACAGTCGTGACACAGAAGGAGACCGCAGAGAGGGATCGGGAGAACGATACGTCGTCCGACCCAATCCGCAGGCGCCGCGTGGGGCGGAGGCGAGCCGTACATGTGCGGAACCTCCCGCCCTAGTAGGGTCTCTGGGTGGCAGACTGGGGAGTCTGTCACCCGATAGAGAGACCCATGATTGAAGAGCGCTCTCGGTCTCGGAGCGCTCTCCAAGAGGGCACCAGGCGCAAGCCTGGCATCTGGTGTGGGTCACGGCATTCGTGACAGTCGCCGCTAGGTCGCAGCAGTTATTGCTTTTGCGGGTCCTGCGACTTGGCCTTAGAGCGGTGGCGAGAGTCCCGGGGAGTTTTAGTTGGTAGGTCCATCCTTCGGATGGGAGTCCAACATAACCTCACTAGCGTCCCCAAGCTGGTGAGGTATGCATGAGCATTTCTCCTCGTCAAAAAAAAAAAAAAAAAAAAAAAAAAAAAAAAAAAGGTTAGGTTAGGTTAGGTTAGGTTAGGTTAGGTTAGGTTAGGTTTTTTTTTTTTTTTTTTTTTTTTTATATTAGTAACTTTTGGTTTCCACGGACTCAAGGCCCGTGCCATTTGTTTGAATTGTGTTTGTTTTGTCCATTTATTTTTTGAGACCAAATGATAAAATAAATAAATATATTTTAGGTATAGATTAATAAGGAGTTTAATACGCCAAAGTATTCTTATTTAAGGGTCGTGTCTCGGCTAATGATGCACTCTTTAGTTTGCATGGATAGCCAAGACAAGGCCCTCTTTGGGAATTGGCGGTTGGAAAAAAGAAAAAGAAAAGAAATGAAAAGAAATGACGAGTCGACTCATTTAATACTACTTATTCTACTTACAATATAATAGCGGTGAAGCCGCTTTTTTTTTTTTTTTTTTTTTTTTTTTTTTTTTTTTTTTTTGTTATATATTATTATTATTATTATTTTTTTTTTTTTTTTTTTATTGTCATCTTTTCTTTTTGTGTGTGTACGTGTCAATTTTTTTTTTTTTTTTTTTTTTTTTTTTTTTTAATTATTATTGTTTTTTTTGTCCTTATAATATTTATGTCTAGATTTAATATTAAATGTCCTTACATTTACCGTCTGTAGTGTCAGTTGTCTTTATACTTATTGTCTATTGTTGTGAGTCGACTCGTCTCTTACGTCTACATATTAATGACTCATGCATTAGTTATTATTATTACGTCTTATATTATTATTATTTTTTTTTTTTTTTTTTTTTTTTTTGTCAATTTTGTGTATGGATCCGGGGTGAGCTGCGTACATTTATCGGCTGTTCATATGCCAGAGGGGCCAGGCAAATCGCTTCCATTTCCCGTCGAACTTGGCCTTCCCAACGTCCTCTGCGAGACCCTGTCGATAAGGGCCTGGTTTCGGTCCTGGATTGCCATCCTCATATTGTGGTCTTCTATTTTAGAGTCAGACGCACTCTCTGCTCTCCTTATGAATCGGGCTATGGCGTCACCAGTGGCGTCTGAATAGTAGACGCAATTTTTGGTATGACGAGTCACAGCCACGACTGCATGAGGGACGCTGTCGTAGAGTTGCGCCTTGTTGGTCGTTGTGCGTACGATTACCACAGATGAATAAGTAAGTCCCTGTGATTCATGTATGGTCAGAACGCGAGACCCCTCTCCCTTCTCATAGCCTTGGCTGATGAGAGCCGCCTTTGCAGCTTGGGTGTGCACCAGATAGAGGGTGTTTGGAAGGGTAGAGTCTATTCTCGCGTTCGTGAATGGCTTCATCAACAGGGAGCGTATCTGTGGGCTCGATGAATATATACCGTTGTAGACCTGACTTATGGCGTACGGTACATCCATCGGGTTTCTGTGTGAGCACAACAACTCGGTGGTGATTTTTGCCACAATATTTGGTCGGGAGTACTGCATCCTGAAGAGGCCCTGTCTGTCGATGTAGGGGAGTTGGTTGATGTCTCCAATGAGCACCAGCTCGCGCGCCTCCGTCATCCGTGCCGCCATTACTATAGAACCGAAATGGTTCATGAGCGCCTCGTCGAGGAGAAGGCGTTCATACGTATTCTCCGCAGTCCGAGGCCCCCTCAAACCATTCACAAGAACGGATGCTAGAGTGCGCACGCTGGTACTCGCTATGGCTTCATGGGTTTTCCCGAGCCTCTCTCTTACATCTTTGGCCGCCTCTGTCGCGGTAGTGACTATCAGGTCTTTTCCTGGACGGAAGTGTTTTACTATCCAGGTTGTCTTTCCGCATCCCGGAACACCGTTTACCCAGCTGATTTGGGGTGGCTGCCATGACCAGAACGATAACGCTTTTGCCTGATCCAGGATCTTGGCATCCAGCATTATCCTTGTGTCCCTGGTAGTCACCACGATTGGATCTTCCACTGGTGCTTCGAACTTTACTTGCGCCGATTTTTTAAAAACTATTTCGTTCAAGGGTACGAAGCCGTGGCTGTGGCTGTATGCAACCATGTTGTGGCTGATGGGGTTACCAGCTATGACTGTGCTGGTGTTGTTGTCATAGATGGTTGCTTCTGCCTCTTTGAGCTTGACCTCTAGTAATTTGGCATTTCCTTGTTCGAATACTCTAAGAATGTCTCGGCAGGTGTCTCTGTTGACTACCATGTTCGCCTTTAGCACGCTTTGGTATTCAAGGAATGCGTTTACCATGAGGCCCTTTGAGGTGTTGGTCGGACTAAGGGTTGGAGGTTCTACCTGTCCCTTATCTGCTCTGGTCCGGACTTCCTCCGGGGAGAGTGGATTCTGTATTGGGTCGCGTGCTGTAAATTTCGCAACGGCAGTTTCCATACTCGTTCCGGGGGGTGGTTTCCTCGTTGTGGCTCGTTTAAAGCGGGGCATACTCTCCGCTACGGCTTTTAGGACGTTAACCACCATTTGCGTTACCGCCGGTGTCTTGGTGCGTTTTGCTGTCCTGCGACTTTCTTCCTCCTCTTCCGCTTCCTCCTTCCGTCTCTGTTCGAGACGTTCGGAGCCACTGGGTCCCTCCTTTTGTGGTGTTCCGCTTATTTCTGCGGGTGGTGGATTGGGTGGACTGGGGGCTCGCCTTGGTAACAAGAAACTGAGGTTTTCACCCCTGTCCTCGTATACAACTACCTCATGGTGTTCCGAGGCTTTGAGGCACCCTATGTAGTCTTCGGCTCTGCCTTTCTCCATTCCAACTCTCATGGCATCAACGCTGATTAATTTCGGAGACTGGTTCTCGTCGTCCGCCGCCTCTGCGATCTTTGTTAGTACCAAGTCTACCCGAGCGAACCGCGTCTTGGAATCGTTGCTTTCGAATAGTGCAATGACTTTGTCGGCCTTTCGCAGTACTCTACAGCTTTGTCCCAACACGGTTAGCTCCGGCAGCGCATTGTACTCAGCACGCTTTAAGGTTGTTTTGGAGGTGCTTGCATTTCTCAGCGCGGCTAGGCCGGGTGAGATGATTACTCGGCCTTCGCTGGTTACCTTGCAGAAGGCGAGGCCCAGTCTCTCGTTTGCGTCGTCCATGAATAACGCCACTGGGGAGGTTCTTATCCCTGGCGTTCCTCGCTCTCCGTATTGTAGCAGCGAATCCATTGTGTCTCCTGATGGTGGTCCGGCATTTGCAGTGCTCACGGCGACCTGGGGGTTTACCTGGATGGGTGTTGCTGTGACCGCGGCTACTGTTGGCGTTTTATTCCGCTTTGCTTAGTTAGGTTGGTTAGGTTAGGTTAGGTTAGGTTAGGTTAGGTTAGGTTAGGTTAGGTTAGGTTAGGTTAGGTTAGGTTAGGTTAGGTTAGGTTAGGTTAGGTTAGGTTAGGTTAGGTTAGGTTAGGTTAGGTTAGGTTAGGTTAGGTTAGGTTTTTTTTTTTTTTTTTTTTTTTACATTTTGACGAAAAGAGGAAAATCCATCATGGACATCTGGGAAGGAAGACCCAGATAGTGCCGGACTCGTACCGGCCAAAAACCTCAGTTCGTCTTTCCTCTAGTCTCCGATAAGATTGTTCGGAGAGTATTTTGCATCGTGTGACTAGTTTTATAACGTTGTAAAGTTGTTATAATATAAATAAAAAGGATATTCTAGTCAGTCTTTTTCTTAATTAACTTAACAATTTTAATATCTAGAGGATCTTATTTTAAAGCAAACACAATCTTAAATACAATTTAGACACGCTAAGGTAGTTCATTTTTTATTATGGAATCTTCAAGGTTTGCGGTTCTTACTATTTTCGTTCCTAAGTACAAACTTGCCATATTATCATAATATGGCAATTTGTACTCTTTCTCTTGTGTAACAAAATTATTGGTGATACCTACACTATACTCTGACCTTGACATCCTCAAGATGTGGACGGCATTTGCTATCTGCCAATAACTTTGCTACCATTTCTCATCTTTGCCGATCTTGTGACTTCCTCCGCAAACCTAAACAATAATTCTCTAGCGTGTCTTTCGGCTACAATGCCAGGTAAGTTCTCGGCTGTTAACCGCTGCTCCAGTTGTATTTGCAGGTCTAGTCTTTTGGCACCGTATATAGGACAATCGAGGATAAGATGAATGATGGACTCCTCGGAACCTGTGTCGCAGATGCATAGGGGACTATCCTTAAGTTTGAACTTGTGTAGATAGAAGCCGTATCCCCCATGCCCTGTCAATATCTGTACCAACGTGGGGGTCAATTTTAGTTTTTTGACAATACTGTACGCTGCTTCTGTGTTGGGCAGGAAATACTTGGTAGTGGAGGCGGTTTCGCTCTCAGCGTACCTCTTCTCCCATTCTTTCTTCGTTTCCTGCCTAATGTTTCTCCTAATGTTGGATAGAGGGCATCGGTCGTAATCGGCCGCGGTCTTTTTAAAGAGTGCTGCCTCCTTGGCTAACACATCAGCGCGTTCGTTACCCTCTACTCCAACATGCGCCCTTATCCAGAAGAGCCGTAATGTCTTTCCCTTTTCCCTAAGCAGCTTAATGTTGCGCCTAACCTCACATGCCATAGGGTGGGACGTGTTGGGGTCACGAAGCAACTCCAAAGACGACCTGGAGTCACTGAAGATGTTGATTTCGCTGTCCGCATTTCTTAGGGCTAGTTCGGTTGCTTTCTGCAACGCGAACATCTCCGCTTGAAATACGGTACAGAATGGCTCCAGGCGGTACTTGGCACTTCGTTTCTCCGACCCATCCCTCCAGTAAGACATAGCAGCCCCGACCTTCCCTTCAATCTTGCTCCCATCCGTAAAAATGTGAGAGCCAGAGACTTGATGGTCTGCAAGGGTTTGAGGCTGCATGTCCTCTAGGCACTGGAAGTCGATTTTCACTTCCGAGGCAGGGTGTGGTGCCTTCATGAATGACACTCTGGCCTCTACGGTCCTATCCCCTAGGTAAGATTGTGGTCGTCCCCTCTTCGCCTCGTAAAGCTTAGAGGCTTCTCGCACTCTCATGTCCAGGGGGAGAAGACCGGAGAGTACCAGCGCGGCATCCAGGGAAACTGTGCGGTAGGACTTTATGATCTTCTGGACGAAACCTCTCTGGACTGTATTAAGTTGTTTCTGCACCGACCATTTGTTCGATGCAGGAGCCCAGGCGCTTGCCGCGTACAGTACAATCGGCTCAATTACTGCCACGTATATCGTCCTGATCACCTCCGGATTCAAACCCCATGAAATTTTCGCAGCCCGACTGAGCTGTCTGAAGATACCGGTGGCTTTATTGCACACTTCACTTACGTGTTTTTGGAAAGTGAGTTTCCTGTCAATAGTTAGCCCCAGTATCTTTACCTCTTCCTTCATCGGGATTTCAGTCACGCCCATGTGGATGCAAGGAGTGTTGAACTTCAACTTGTTGGTAACAACCATGGCTTGCGTCTTGTGCGCAGCGAACTTTAGCTTGTTACCCTTTCCCCAAGCCTCCACATGCCCGAGAATCTGATCTCCCATCCGCTCAATTTCAGGCACCGTCTTTCCGGAGAAGACCAGGACGACATCGTCTGCGAAAGCCTGGCAGTAAATCCCACGCTGATCCATCTCGTCCAAGAGGGGGTCTAACAATAGGTTCCAAAAGCTTGGTCCACCTATTGAGCCCTGCACGCACCCCTTTGTGGTGGACTTGCTACAGCGCTGACCTGCGTACATGACTGTTACTGTGCGGCCCGAGAAGTAGCTGGTCAACAGCCTCCTGAGGTTGAGAGGGCACCTTTTGTCCTTCAGCCGGTTCTTGATGGCTGGCCACCAGGCACTGTCGAAAGCTCCCTCGATGTCAAGAGATACAACCACGCTTATCAACTTCTTCCTCAAGTTGTCTCTGAGGTGTTGTATGAGGTCGTATAGGGAGTCTTCCGTGCAGCGCTGGGGCACGAAGCCATACTGCCTCGTGTTCATTTTCGGCAGTAGGTGCCATCTCAACCTTTTGACCACCAGCTTCTCAAATATCTTCCCCAAGACCGACAGCAACCCTATTGGTCTGTACGACTTTGCCTGGGAGTAATCATCCTTTCCCGGCTTCCGGAGTACCACGACTGCGGCCTCCTTCCACGGGTCAGGGAAGTAAGACAACTCCAGGCACTTATTGATCAAAGCTAAGTACAGCTTCAGGTCGCACTGTATCGCCGCTCCGCAGATGTCTGCGGTGAATCCATCAGGACCGGGTGCCTTTTTGGGGTTGAATGACCTAATGACATTCTCGAGTTCCGCCTCCGTAAACGGCGGGTCCCATTTGTCGTTGGGTGCCTCTTTTCCTACGAGTTCTGCTGTTCGACGCACTATCTTGTGGTCTTCACTATCCTCCGCTTCCACGTCCTCCGGAAAGAACGTAGCGGCCAGATGTCGAGCAGATTCCTCTGTACTAAGCACCACCCCGTCCCGCATCAGAGGCTGGTCCTCGTGTCTTCTCGCAGTTTTGCGTAAGACCCTATAAACCCCATCCCACATGCTTTCCCTGTCCTGAGTTCCACAGAACGTCTTCCAGCTCGCGGTTTGGGCTTCCGCCGCTGCCTGTTCGTACTTGTCTTTCGCCTCCAGGTACTCTGCTAACACAGCCGGACGACGACGGGCTGCCGCATATGATATTCTTCTCTTTTTGGTAACCATAGTTTTCTTTAGTTTGGAGAGCTCTCCTGACCACCAAGGTGACTTAAATTTTGTCTTGTTTGAAGGCTGCGGAATTGCTTCCTTGCAGGCCTTCTCTATATTTCCTATATACGAATTTACAATTTCCTCTAAATTTTGGATGTTATTTATGTTCTGGACTGCTTCCTGATTTAAATGGCTTTCTGCAAAATTTTGACCCAATTCCCGTCTAAATTTTTCCCAATCTGCCTTTTTGCAATTGTACTTCCTTGTGGTATTTTTCTGTAAGGGTTCAGTTGGCTTGCTCAACTGTATGCTGAATGTTATAGCATTATGACCCTTGTCTACTCTCCAATTTCTAATGGCACCCAGCATTCCCGTCGTGCAAGCCGTCACGTCTACATGGCTCTGTAAAATCCTGCCGCCCCTCACTGTGTCGAAAGTTGGCGTCGGTCCCTCGTTCAGAATCTCCATGTCCATATCGGGTAGGGCTCCAGCTAAGGCCTCGCCTCTAGGGTTCTCGGATTTGCTTCCCCACCAGGGGCTCCATGCATTCATATCTCCCCCGACTAGGACCCAGCTGGCAGCTAATTTTCGGCTAAACACTTTTATCTTCTCAATGTCCGGATCAATCGGCTGATCTTCCTCAAGATAGACCGATATGACACCGATTGTCCATCTATTGGTTCTGAGCGTAGCAGCTGCCATGTTCTCAGTTGTTAGGAGAGGGTGTTCCAGTACTTCTATTTCGGGGTCGAATACGATGATTGCCGCCTTTATAGGTTTCATTCTGTTGTGGGAGCATTGAACCACTCTGATTCCGGTCTGAGATCTTAGCGTTCCTTGGTTCCCTATGTAGGGTTCTGAGACGAGTGCGAAGGATGTCTTGCGTCTCTCCGCTTCTATCAGTAGTTCTTGTGTGGCCAGTTTCTTCCTCTGCAGATTTACCTGGATGACTTCGTACGACCTTTTCGTGGCTTCAAGTGACATATTGTTCCGTGGGGCGCCCTCAGCAATACGCTACGGTTGATCGGGCTATATTTTCCCACCTCTTCCGCTCTGGGCACTCTCTGTCGAACGCATCATGATCGACGTTGGCCATTTTTGCCAGTGCACAGTTGCGGCAGGAGGGCTTATCGTTGGTCGTCGTCCAGCCCGGACAATCTGCCTTCAGATGCGGGCCACCGCAGTGAGAACACGCGTCGGTCTTTTCGGTGCAAAGCCTCCGACCGTGTCCGTAACAGAGGCATCTTCCACATTGAACCAGCGGCGTCTGATCGTAGGCGCGCACTCGCAGCATGTCAATGTAGATCATCTCTGCCTCCGTTAGCCTCCTCCAGATGGTCGGGGAGACCTGCATGACCACGTGGCATTGGAGGGGGTTCCTCGATCGTCTTCTGTATTTGACAGAGAGTCGAGACTCCTCCTTTGAAACATCGCCAATGAGATGGCCATTCTGGTTTCTTATGGCCATCACGATGTCCTCATCGGTAAGGTAGGACATCACGTACATGACGATGATCAAGGGGTCCTTGTTCTGGGCCTCCTCCACCTTGAAACCGGGCTGCGCGGCCTTGATCCGTTTCTTGATCGCTGCCAGGTTCTCCTTGTCCTGGCAGCCGATGACTATCTTTTGGTCGCGGGCCCTCCTGAACCCGTCAACCCTTACGCCAGTAGTTTTGGCGTCCACTGCCTCTCGGACCTTCGTCATTATGGATTCCGAGGAGTCCTTTGTGTCTTCGGATGACACAATAATAGAGTGAGTCGGGGCGTGTACCTTCTCCCCCGAACTTAGCTTGGCGACAGATTTTTGTGTCACCTGGGCGTACGTCATAACCGCCTGCACCTTGCTCGGGAGAGATGCCATCTCCTCTGTAATTGAGGTCACCCTTTCCATCAACTCTGGAACCTTTTTATACTGATCTCTGGCGTCCCCGAGCAGATTCTCTACTCTCAGTAGCGTGTCGTTGGAACGACCCTGCTCGGAGGCCCCAGAGACCAGAATTTGTTTACAGGCGATGACCTCCTTTAAAATTTCGGCGGCCATGGTTCCATCCATCTTTCCCTCGTCGGGCTTGATGCACACCGTGCGCTTTGGAGCATCTATTATTAAATTTAGGAGACCGGTCAGGCAGTTGGTCACTGCCAACTTCACATCTCGTCTGAGATTACCCGACCGGTCCAGCTGTGCCAGGGCCTCCTGGTGCAGCTTTTTGGCCTTAGCGTGGAGTGCCTCTGGGGAATCCGGCTTAGATCCACCGAATTGCTCCACTTTCTCTTTAACACTCGGCGTGGTCACAATCGGCTTGATTGGCTTGACCACTGCCGGGGGGGCCGGGGGGACCGATGCTCCAGCCACGGGTTTAGCTGGTGTTCTATGCATCTTCCAAAAAGGCTAGCCTTTGGAACGACAGCCGAGAGTCAAGTTGAGCAAATGTAAAAGTTTTGCTCAATTTGTCTTAAACTAACTTATTCGCAAAAGCGGTAGTCTTCGATCTCAGTGAAAACACTGGATCGAATCAAATAGAGTATAAATATTGCCAAAAAGGCCTAGTCAGTATATATTTGATTCCAGCAAGGTTTTCGATCGCAGCAAAAACACTGGATCGATTCAAAATATGTCAGATTTATTATACAATATCAATAAAATATGTTGGCAAAAACGCCCGTCAACAAGTTAAAAAATTCTTAAACTATAGTCGCGGAAGGAGATTTCAAACTTACGGTTACTTAAAAGGAAACATAAAAAAAAACTATTGAAATTTCTAAAAGGAAACATAAAAAAAAAGTATTAAAATTTCTAAAAAAGAAACATAAAAAAAAAGTTATTAAATTTATAAACAAACATAAAATTTTCGAAAATATTTTAAGGGAAACATAAAATTTTTTGGAATTTAGAATGTTCTAGAAGAGAAAAAAGAGGATGTTTGAAATCTCCTTTTTTATTCCGGCCGTCTTAAACTGGAACGGATACTTAAACTAACACGTGAAAATAAATTGGGTAAAAGTGCTATGGAAAATACAAAATACAAAAAAAATTACGCTAAAATACAAAATCAAAAATAATTTTGTATTTTATGTTATAGGCCTGAAGGGTCTTAATATAGCACAATTTACCCCTTCTCTCCACGTATTCCAGGGGCTAGGCAAATTTGATTTGAAATTGAAAACCAAAAGGGAGGGGGTGGGGGGTATTCCAAAAGGTGGAGTACCCAAACAATCGCTTCTCTTAGGAGAACGAATGTCTTGGCAGAAATGACCTGTCGCCTTTGGTTCTCGAGATATAGCGGTTACCAAGTTAACCGCGAATGGCGATTTTTCCCTTTTCCAGGGAAAAATTTATATCTCGAAAACCGGGAGGCAGAAAATTAATTTAGAAAAATCCTGAGGTGGAGAGGTAGACAAGGGAGGGGAACACGTGTAAAAAAGTATATGTCACAGATCTTCCTGCAGCGCCAAAAATCGAGGGGAATTTTTTGAAAAAAATTTTACTGAACTGCACAGTTTGTCGGCTGTTCCCGACGTCTGCGGTTTTTTCCCGATATGTCCTGTCGAAGGGATATGGTTCCTCCTCCGAAGGACGGGTTCAGACTTTGCCGCACTCCACCAGGGAAGAAGTTGAGCCGCACCAGAAAAATGTAAAAAAGTTGCTAACTTGTGCAGTTTTGGAGGAAATTTCCTCAAAATATGGTCAAATGTGCGGCTTACCAAGGGGTCCAAACTGGCACTATAAAATCCAGGGGTCGTCACTCAAAAAACACTGCCGCACGCACTTTTGTGTTTTTCAAAATGTTTAAAAACACATTTTTGTCCAAAAAACGCTCAAAAGTTGCTTTTTTCGAATAAAATTTTCACCACTCTGTGGGTTTCGTTAACGCGCAACTTTTGAGGTGTAGCACTTTTGTTTACGAGCACTTTAGCGTATTTTTTGGATTTTTAAGCGCGGAGACACTGTAAAAACGATCCGTTCACGGCTGCGGATGGCTCGCGACTGGTTAGGTTAGGTTAGGTTAGGTTAGGTTAGGTTAGGTTAGGTTAGGTTAGGTTAGGTTAGGTTAGGTTAGGTTAGGTTAGGTTAGGTTAGGTTAGGTTAGGTTAGGTTAGGTTGGGGTGCTAAGGTCGGGTAACCTCCACGAGAGCTTGCCGCTTCCCGTCCCTTTGGATACGTCCGGAGGGAAGGGAAGACGGTGGAGCCGGTGCATCCTGGGCGATGTGCAGTGACTTCCCCAAAGTGGGATCTTGCTGCTCATCGGCAAATGACCCGACACGTTCGTTTCTCCGCGTGTCCCTCTGATTAGCAGAGGGCACAGTGGAGGAGCAGGGGCGGGCTCTGTGTGTACTTACACTACCGCAGAGCAGGCCGGGAAGGAGTTCCTTCCTTGCCACCGCCGGGGGGGGTGCGTTATCGTCTGGAGGGGGGGCTTCAGGCGACCGCGGCCTTGCCTTAATTGGCCGGGCCAAGACAAGGCGAGTCAATAAAACCCCGACAAGGAAAAGTCGTTAATAACCCCGGGGCACCTGGGCAACCCTGTGTATCTCCCTGCGGGGAGGTCCCTTGCCGCTGGAATGAGCGTCACCCAGCGGTGGACCCCGTTGTTTCGTCTCATAATCGTGGGAACAGCATGGAGAAAACTTTTAATAAAAACTCTTCTGCTTCGGCAGATGCCAGTGGTGGCATTAAATCACCTTTACCTCCCGCTTCGGCGGGCAGGCGTAGTTCCGCAGTGCCTGTTTCGACAGGTTCTGCTGCCAGTGGGGGCATAAAACCCGTAGTGTATTTGTCGGATCCCTGTTTCGACGTTGAGAATCGTCAGAGGACTCTCTCCGAATCTGATTCGGAGCTCGACTCTGATGACGCGAGTTTGGTGTCGGTTCCGTCCGACGGGTCCCTTAAACGGCGACTGGAGGATTTAGGTGGTTATTCGTCGGGTCAGTCTGGCCCGAGGAAAGGAACTGCAAAGAGGGGGAGGGGTCGCCCTCCGACTACAGGCCAATATGTTGGTTTGGCCAAAGCGAAGGAGGCCCTAAACGCCGCCAAACGTGAGGAGCTCAGGCTTCAAGCGGAGGCGGAGTACGCCGAAGAACTGCGTTCGGCGGAGATGGAGGCTTCTCGTCTCTCCGACACGATGAGTATGTTGTTGGAGGGTGAGAACATTCCTGCCGAGGTAGGATTGGTGCCCCACATTATGTCTAATGTGGGCATCATCAAGACAGTGGCGGTTAGATGCGGCCATCTGAAGGGCACGGACGTCAAGGCCCTCAAGAATGCGGCGGATGCCATTGCTCGGGCGGCGGAGCAGCTTAGCAAGCGCTCCACCTCCGATGAGACGGAGAGACTGCAGGCGGAAAATATCCGTCTGCAGTCTGAGGTGGCAGCGCTCCGTAATGATGTGGCGGAGTTGCGCACTCGGGTGGCTCAGCCGCCCCAGATGCCAATCGAGGAGATGACGCGCACCATCATGGTCCAGGTTGGGACCATGGTGAGTGCGCGTCTTGACGCGTTGGAGGGGAGGCTGCTCCCCGAGGAGCGCATCCGCCCTTCTCTCGCGCACGACCGATCCCGAGTTGAGGACCCGGCTAGTCCTGGTCCTCAATCGGTTGCTGCCCCAAACCCCCAAAAGGGGAAACGAGGAGGCCATAAACTGGGGCAGCCAAGTGGGAAGCGGACCAAGGGAGGGCCAAAACCCTCTGTGCCGCCTCGCGATGAACAAACCCAGGAGCCACCACCAAAGTCCCAGTCCTCAGAGGCAGAATGGACCAAGGTGGTGAAGGGGAAGAAGCCGAAGGCGGTGACAAAGTCTCCGCCCAAGGCTCAACCCAAGAGGGGCGTTAAGTTGCGTCCCCCTCAGTCGTCGGCTGTGACACTCACGTTGCAGCCGGACGCTGAGAGGGGGGGCGTAACTTACCTCAAAGTGTTGCGCGAGGCGACGCAGAGGATTAAGTTGGAGGACCTCGGCATACATGCCGTGAAGTTCAGGGTAGGAGTGTCCGGGCAGCGAATCCTGGAGCTGCCGGGCACGGAGTCCGGAGTGAACGCTGACAAGCTGGCAGGTAAGCTGAGGGAGTTGTTCGGTGAAGAGGTCATTCGAGTCGGCCGGCCCACGAAGTGCGCAGAGATGCGCATTTCGGGGCTGGACGACTCGGTGACCTCCGAGGACGTGATCGCGGCGATCTCCCGGGTTGGTGGATGCCCAACGGCATCCATCAAGGCGGGAGATGTGCGCCGCGACACAACAGGCAGAGGCACTGCCTGGGTGCGCTGCCCGGTGGCAGCGGCTAAAAAGGCCTCGGTGGAGGGACGGCTGGCCGTCGGATGGTCCTCGGCGCAGGTTAAAATCCTGCCGCCGAGGCCATTGAGATGCTACCGCTGCCTCACTCCGGGGCACGTTGTTGGCTGCTGCCAATCGGAGGTGGACCGCAGCGATTTGTGCTACCGCTGCGGGCAGGCCGGCCACCTGGCCGGGAAATGCTCTTTGCCGCCGCATTGCGTTCTTTGCAATGCGGCGGGAAAGCCTGCCGAGCATTGCTCCGGGAGCGCTGCCTGCGTGGTAGCGCACCCTCCCAAGAAGAAGGGGAAACCTGCGGCCGGGGCAAAGCCTCCGCCGCAGACTCCCCCTTAGAGCCATGGGTGTCGGACTTGGGGAAGTCCGGCGCCCAATCCAAGGGCTCGAGATGGCGCGCGCGTGTTCCCGCGCGCCACTCACACGTAGTTCAGGGGAGAAAAACGCTCCAGTCCTCCCCTTCCAGAGATGTGGCCTGTACAGGCCGACGCTGCCGGGTATGCGGAAGAGTCCTTCTGGGTTTCCCGTGTACCTGGCGTACAGGCGTAGAGGTGGAACACGGTGGGGTTTTAGCCGGTAGGAGTCCGGCATAACCCGTCGTCGTCCCCAAGGCGGCGGGTATCCATGAGGATTTCCCCACCTAAAAAAAAAAAAAAAAAGGTTAGGTTAGGTTAGGTTAGGTTAGGTTAGGTTAGGTTAGGTTAGGTTAGGTTAGGTTAGGTTAGGTTAGGTTAGGTTAGGTTAGGTTAGGTTAGGTTAGGTTAGGTTAGGTTAGGTTAGGTTAGGTTAGGTTAGGTTAGGTTAGGTTAGGTTAGGTTAGGTTAGGTTAGGTTAGGTTAGGTTAGGTTAGGTTAGGTTAGGTTAGGTTAGGTTAGGTTAGGTTAGGTTAGGTTAGGTTAGGTTAGGTTAGGTTAGGTTAGGTTAGGTTAGGTTAGGTTAGGTTAGGTTAGGTTAGGTTAGGTTAGGTTAGGTTAGGTTAGGTTAGGTTAGGTTAGGTTAGGTTAGGTTAGGTTAGGTTAGGTTAGGTTAGGTTAGGTTAGGTTAGGTTAGGTTAGGTTAGGTTAGGTTAGGTTAGGTTAGGTTAGGTTGGGGTGCTAAGGTCGGGTAACCTCCACGAGAGCTTGCCGCTTCCCGTCCCTTTGGATACGTCCGGAGGGAAGGGAAGACGGTGGAGCCGGTGCATCCTGGGCGATGTGCAGTGACTTCCCCAAAGTGGGATCTTGCTGCTCATCGGCAAATGACCCGACACGTTCGTTTCTCCGCGTGTCCCTCTGATTAGCAGAGGGCACAGTGGAGGAGCAGGGGCGGGCTCTGTGTGTACTTACACTACCGCAGAGCAGGCCGGGAAGGAGTTCCTTCCTTGCCACCGCCGGGGGGGGTGCGTTATCGTCTGGAGGGGGGGCTTCAGGCGACCGCGGCCTTGCCTTAATTGGCCGGGCCAAGACAAGGCGAGTCAATAAAACCCCGACAAGGAAAAGTCGTTAATAACCCCGGGGCACCTGGGCAACCCTGTGTATCTCCCTGCGGGGAGGTCCCTTGCCGCTGGAATGAGCGTCACCCAGCGGTGGACCCCGTTGTTTCGTCTCATAATCGTGGGAACAGCATGGAGAAAACTTTTAATAAAAACTCTTCTGCTTCGGCAGATGCCAGTGGTGGCATTAAATCACCTTTACCTCCCGCTTCGGCGGGCAGGCGTAGTTCCGCAGTGCCTGTTTCGACAGGTTCTGCTGCCAGTGGGGGCATAAAACCCGTAGTGTATTTGTCGGATCCCTGTTTCGACGTTGAGAATCGTCAGAGGACTCTCTCCGAATCTGATTCGGAGCTCGACTCTGATGACGCGAGTTTGGTGTCGGTTCCGTCCGACGGGTCCCTTAAACGGCGACTGGAGGATTTAGGTGGTTATTCGTCGGGTCAGTCTGGTCCGAGGAAAGGAACTGCAAAGAGGGGGAGGGGTCGCCCTCCGACTACAGGCCAATATGTTGGTTTGGCCAAAGCGAAGGAGGCCCTAAACGCCGCCAAACGTGAGGAGCTCAGGCTTCAAGCGGAGGCGGAGTACGCCGAAGAACTGCGTTCGGCGGAGATGGAGGCTTCTCGTCTCTCCGACACGATGAGTATGTTGTTGGAGGGTGAGAACATTCCTGCCGAGGTAGGATTGGTGCCCCACATTATGTCTAATGTGGGCATCATCAAGACAGTGGCGGTTAGATGCGGCCATCTGAAGGGCACGGACGTCAAGGCCCTCAAGAATGCGGCGGATGCCATTGCTCGGGCGGCGGAGCAGCTTAGCAAGCGCTCCACCTCCGATGAGACGGAGAGACTGCAGGCGGAAAATATCCGTCTGCAGTCTGAGGTGGCAGCGCTCCGTAATGATGTGGCGGAGTTGCGCACTCGGGTGGCTCAGCCGCCCCAGATGCCAATCGAGGAGATGACGCGCACCATCATGGTCCAGGTTGGGACCATGGTGAGTGCGCGTCTTGACGCGTTGGAGGGGAGGCTGCTCCCCGAGGAGCGCATCCGCCCTTCTCTCGCGCACGACCGATCCCGAGTTGAGGACCCGGCTAGTCCTGGTCCTCAATCGGTTGCTGCCCCAAACCCCCCAAAGGGGAAACGAGGAGGCCACAAACTGGGGCAGCCAAGTGGGAAGCGGACCAAGGGAGGGCCAAAACCCTCTGTGCCGCCTCGCGATGAACAAACCCAGGAGCCACCACCAAAGTCCCAGTCCTCAGAGGCAGAATGGACCAAGGTGGTGAAGGGGAAGAAGCCGAAGGCGGTGACAAAGTCTCCGCCCAAGGCTCAACCCAAGAGGGGCGTTAAGTTGCGTCCCCCTCAGTCGTCGGCTGTGACACTCACGTTGCAGCCGGACGCTGAGAGGGGGGGCGTAACTTACCTCAAAGTGTTGCGCGAGGCGACGCAGAGGATTAAGTTGGAGGACCTCGGCATATCTGCCGTGAAGTTCAGGGTAGGAGTGTCCGGGCAGCGAATCCTGGAGCTGCCGGGCACGGAGTCCGGAGTGAACGCTGACAAGCTGGCAGGTAAGCTGAGGGAGTTGTTCGGTGAAGAGGTCATTCGAGTCGGCCGGCCCACGAAGTGCGCAGAGATGCGCATTTCGGGGCTGGACGACTCGGTGACCTCCGAGGACGTGATCGCGGCGATCTCCCGGGTTGGTGGATGCCCAACGGCATCCATCAAGGCGGGAGATGTGCGCCGCGACACAACAGGCAGAGGCACTGCCTGGGTGCGCTGCCCGGTGGCAGCGGCTAAAAAGGCCTCGGTGGAGGGACGGCTGGCCGTCGGATGGTCCTCGGCGCAGGTTAAAATCCTGCCGCCGAGGCCATTGAGATGCTACCGCTGCCTCACTCCGGGGCACGTTGTTGGCTGCTGCCAATCGGAGGTGGACCGCAGCGATTTGTGCTACCGCTGCGGGCAGGCCGGCCACCTGGCCGGGAAATGCTCTTTGCCGCCGCATTGCGTTCTTTGCAATGCGGCGGGAAAGCCTGCCGAGCATTGCTCCGGGAGCGCTGCCTGCGTGGTAGCGCACCCTCCCAAGAAGAAGGGGAAACCTGCGGCCGGGGCAAAGCCTCCGCCGCAGACTCCTCCTTAGAGCCATGGGTGTCGGACTTGGGGAAGTCCGGCGCCCAATCCAAGGGCTCGAGATGGCGCGCGCGTGTTCCCGCGCGCCACTCACACGTAGTTCAGGGGAGGAAAACGCTCCAGTCCTCCCCTTCCAGAGATGTGGCCTGTACAGGCCGACGCTGCCGGGTATGCGGAAGAGTCCTTCTGGGTTTCCCGTGTACCTGGCGTACAGGCGTAGAGGTGGAACACGGTGGGGTTTTAGCCGGTAGGAGTCCGGCATAACCCGTCGTCGTCCCCAAGGCGGCGGGTATCCATGAGGATTTCCCCACCTAAAAAAAAAAAAAAAAAAAAAAAAGGTTAGGTTAGGTTAGGTTGGGGTGCTAAGGTCGGGTAACCTCCACGAGAGCTTGCCGCTTCTCGTCCCTTTGGATACGTCCGGAGGGAAGGGAAGACGGTGGAGCCGGTGCATCCTGGGCGATGTGCAGTGACTTCCCCAAAGTGGGATCTTGCTGCTCATCGGCAAATGACCCGACACGTTCGTTCCTCCACGTGTCCCTCTGGTTTTCAGAGGGCACAGTGGAGGAGCAGGGGCGGGCTCTGTGTGTACTTACACTACCGCAGAGCAGGCCGGGAAGGATTCCCTTCCTTGCCACCGCCGGGGGGGGGTGCGTTATCGTCTGGAGGGGGGGCTCCAGGCGACCGCGGCCTTGCCTTAATTGGCCGGGCCAAGACAAGGCGAGTCAATAAAACCCCGACAAGGAAAAGTCGTTAATAACCCCGGGGCACCTGGGCAACCCTGTGTATCTCCCTGCGGGGAGGTCCCTTGCCGCTGGAATGAGCGTCACCCAGCGGTGGACCCCGTTGTTTCGTCTCATAATCGTGGGAACAGCATGGAGAAAACTTTTAATAAAAACTCTTCTGCTTCGGCAGATGCCAGTGGTGGCATTAAATCACCTTTACCTCCCGCTTCGGCGGGCAGGCGTAGTTCCGCAGTGCCTGTTTCGACAGGTTCTGCTGCCAGTGGGGGCATAAAACCCGTAGTGTATTTGTCGGATCCCTGTTTCGACGTTGAGAATCGTCAGAGGACTCTCTCCGAATCTGATTCGGAGCTCGACTCTGATGACGCGAGTTTGGTGTCGGTTCCGTCCGACGGGTCCCTTAAACGGCGACTGGAGGATTTAGGTGGTTATTCGTCGGGTCAGTCTGGCCCGAGGAAAGGAACTGCAAAGAGGGGGAGGGGTCGCCCTCCGACTACAGGCCAATATGTTGGTTTGGCCAAAGCGAAGGAGGCCCTAAACTCCGCCAAACGTGAGGAGCTCAGGCTTCAAGCGGAGGCGGAGTACGCCGAAGAACTGCGTTCGGCGGAGATGGAGGCTTCTCGTCTCTCCGACACGATGAGTATGTTGTTGGAGGGTGAGAACATTCCTGCCGAGGTAGGATTGGTGCCCCACATTATGTCTAATGTGGGCATCATCAAGACAGTGGCGGTTAGATGCGGCCATCTGAAGGGCACGGACGTCAAGGCCCTCAAGAATGCGGCGGATGCCATTGCTCGGGCGGCGGAGCAGCTTAGCAAGCGCTCCACCTCCGATGAGACGGAGAGACTGCAGGCGGAAAATATCCGTCTGCAGTCTGAGGTGGCAGCGCTCCGTAATGATATGGCGGAGTTGCGCACTCGGGTGGCTCAGCCGCCCCAGTTTCCAATCGAGGAGATGACGCGCACCATCATGGTCCAGGTCGGGACCATGGTGAGTGCGCGTCTTGACGCGTTGGAGGGGAGGCTGCTCCCCGAGGAGCGCATCCGCCCTTCTCTCGCGCACGACCGATCCCGAGTTGAGGACCCGGCTAGTCCTGGTCCTCAATCGGTTGCTGCCCCAAACCCCCCAAAGGGGAAACGAGGAGGCCACAAACTGGGGCAGCCAAGTGGGAAGCGGACCAAGGGAGGGCCAAAACCCTCTGTGCCGCCTCGCGATGAACAAACCCAGGAGCCACCACCAAAGTCCCAGTCCTCAGAGGCAGAATGGACCAAGGTGGTGAAGGGGAAGAAGCCGAAGGCGGTGACAAAGTCTCCGCCCAAGGCTCAACCCAAGAGGGGCGTTAAGTTGCGTCCCCCTCAGTCGTCGGCTGTGACACTCACGTTGCAGCCGGACGCTGAGAGGGGGGGCGTAACTTACCTCAAAGTGTTGCGCGAGGCGACGCAGAGGATTAAGTTGGAGGACCTCGGCATACATGCCGTGAAGTTCAGGGTAGGAGTGTCCGGGCAGCGAATCCTGGAGCTGCCGGGCACGGAGTCCGGAGTGAACGCTGACAAGCTGGCAGGTAAGCTGAGGGAGTTGTTCGGTGAAGAGGTCATTCGAGTCGGCCGGCCCACGAAGTGCGCAGAGATGCGCATTTCGGGGCTGGACGACTCGGTGACCTCCGAGGACGTGATCGCGGCGATCTCCCGGGTTGGTGGATGCCCAACGGCATCCATCAAGGCGGGAGATGTGCGCCGCGACACAACAGGCAGAGGCACTGCCTGGGTGCGCTGCCCGGTGGCAGCGGCTAAAAAGGCCTCGGTGGAGGGACGGCTGGCCGTCGGATGGTCCTCGGCGCAGGTTAAAATCCTGCCGCCGAGGCCATTGAGATGCTACCGCTGCCTCACTCCGGGGCACGTTGTTGGCTGCTGCCAATCGGAGGTGGACCGCAGCGATTTGTGCTACCGCTGCGGGCAGGCCGGCCACCTGGCCGGGAAATGCTCTTTGCCACCGCATTGCGTTCTTTGCAATGCGGCGGGAAAGCCTGCCGAGCATTGCTCCGGGAGCGCTGCCTGCGTGGTAGCGCACCCTCCCAAGAAGAAGGGGAAGCCTGCGGCCGGGGCAAAGCCTCCGCCGCAGACTCCCCCTTAGAGCCATGGGTGTCGGACTTGGGGAAGTCCGGCGCCCAATCCAAGGGCTCGAGATGGCGCGCGCGTGTTCCCGCGCGCCACTCACACGTAGTTCAGGGGAGGAAAACGCTCCAGTCCTCCCCTTCCAGAGATGTGGCCTGTACAGGCTGACGCTGCCGGGTATGCGGAAGAGTCCTTCTGGGTTTCCCGTGTACCTGGCGTACAGGCGTAGAGATGGAACACGGTGGGGTTTTAGCCGGTAGGAGTCCGGCATAACCCGTCGTCGTCCCCAAGGCGGCGGGTATCCATGAGGATTTCCCCACCTAAAAAAAAAAAAAAAAAAAAAAGGTTAGGTTAGGTTAGGTTAGGTTAGGTTAGGTTAGGTTAGGTTAGGTTAGGTTAGGTTAGGTTAGGTTAGGTTAGGTTAGGTTAGGTTAGGTTAGGTTAGGTTAGGTTAGGTTAGGTTAGGTTAGGTTAGGTTAGGTTAGGTTAGGTTAGGTTAGGTTAGGTTAGGTTAGGTTAGGTTAGGTTAGGTTAGGTTAGGTTAGGTTAGGTTAGGTTAGGTTAGGTTAGGTTAGGTTAGGTTAGGTTAGGTTAGGTTAGGTTAGGTTAGGTTAGGTTAGGTTAGGTTAGGTTAGGTTAGGTTAGGTTAGGTTAGGTTAGGTTAGGTTAGGTTAGGTTAGGTTAGGTTAGGTTAGGTTAGGTTAGGTTAGGTTAGGTTAGGTTAGGTTAGGTTAGGTTAGGTTAGGTTAGGTTAGGTTAGGTTAGGTTAGGTTAGGTTAGGTTAGGTTAGGTTAGGTTAGGTTAGGTTAGGTTAGGTTAGGTTAGGTTAGGTTAGGTTAGGTTAGGTTAGGTTAGGTTAGGTTAGGTTAGGTTAGGTTAGGTTAGGTTAGGTTAGGTTAGGTTAGGTTAGGTTAGGTTAGGTTAGGTTAGGTTAGGTTAGGTTAGGTTAGGTTAGGTTAGGTTAGGTTAGGTTAGGTTAGGTTAGGTTAGGTTAGGTTAGGTTAGGTTAGGTTAGGTTAGGTTAGGTTAGGTTAGGTTAGGTTAGGTTAGGTTAGGTTAGGTTAGGTTAGGTTAGGTTAGGTTAGGTTAGGTTAGGTTAGGTTAGGTTAGGTTAGGTTAGGTTAGGTTAGGTTAGGTTAGGTTAGGTTAGGTTAGGTTAGGTTAGGTTAGGTTAGGTTAGGTTAGGTTAGGTTAGGTTAGGTTAGGTTAGGTTAGGTTAGGTTAGGTTAGGTTAGGTTAGGTTAGGTTAGGTTAGGTTAGGTTAGGTTAGGTTAGGTTAGGTTAGGTTAGGTTAGGTTAGGTTAGGTTAGGTTAGGTTAGGTTAGGTTAGGTTAGGTTAGGTTAGGTTAGGTTAGGTTCCCGTTGCAGGTGGGTCTGCTATCGGGCGCGTCCCCCGGGTGGTGGATAGGGGAATGCCCCCCAGATATGGGGGGTACCGGCTTGCCGGCGTGAACCAACCCAAGGTGGGGTGGTCACATCATTGAGATGTGACCACCGGAGGCGGCGGGTCTTTCTGACTCGGCCGCGTTGTTCCCGGCGGGGCTCTCTCGAGCCCGTCAGGCGGGGTCGCGTACCCTAGTGAAAGGGTACGCCTTCAAACAAAAAACAAAAAAAAAAAAACTATTTCCAATAACCATGGACAGAACACGTGATTTTAAAATGTGTCCCCAGGTGGGTCCCTGCGATGCAGGGGAATCCCACCTCACTGATTCTTCAGTGGGCAGCCCTCCGTACTCTGGGGTGGGTAAAAATTGCGTCGTGGGCCAGCAGGAGGCTGCTGGCTCCCGTGAACACGAACCTTGCTTCTCTACATTGAACAACGATTTTGCTTCTGGCGACCTGGATGTCTACGATTTGGCAGTGGAGTCGCATACCCAGATGGTATGCGGCAACACCAACGACTTTAGCATGACGAATCTATCGGATTCTGACACTGGCTCTCAGGCCAGTCTTATCACGGTGGGGTCTCACTCCGAGACAGAGATGCGGTCCCGACGGAAGCGATCGCGCTCTGGTGGACCATCTGACTCAGACGCAGAACCTCTTCCTGCATTGGCTAAAGGCAAAGCAAAGCCTCCGTCGAAGAGAGGCCGGGGCCGCCCACCTACTACCGGCAAATATGTCGGGGTAGCAGCGGCCCAGGCTACACTCAACGAGGCGAATCGCGAGGCACAACGCCTCGAGGCAGAGGCGGAATGTGAGAAGCTGGCGCGCCGCATTCTGCCACTACGTGGCTCAATACCCTCTGAGGGCTCCATTGATGAGGTAGAGACGGCCACGGCATCTCAACTGTCGACTAATATCAAGGTGAGTCTGCAGATTATCGAAAATGTGGCTAAGAAGTCAGGCAATCTAAAAGGTACATTCCAGGGGAACCTGAAAGTGGCTGTTAATTCCATCAAGGATGCCGTAGAGGAATTGAAGAAGCGCTCTATCTCTGAGGAGACAAGGAAGATGGAAGCGGCCAATGCCAGGCTTCGGGAGGAGGTCGACGAGCTTCGCCGGGAATTAACCGAAGTGCGGATGACGCTCCACGATCGCCTTAAAGGGCCGGGGTCATCCCGTGGTGCGGCAACGCAGGTGGCTGCGGGGGAAAAACAGACCCTCGACTGTGATTCGGCTCCGGCCACGATGGTAGGACTCAAATCAATGTTTGAAGACCTTTCCAAAAGTATTATGGAGAGGGTCTCTACAATGGTTGGGGCGAGGCTGGACTCCCTGGAGGACCGGCTTCTTCCGCCAAAACGCATGCGCCCGCCTCTGGCCGGAGACAGAAAGAACGATGACGCGGCCGCTTCGAACTTGGAGCTGCTCGAGCATCCTCAGGCGGAATCTGGTCCGGTTACCACATCCAAGCCGACCAGGGGGAAAAAAACTTCTTCTTCGACCCCCAGTGGCACCACTCCGCCTCCTCGTACGGAGGAGGCTTGGAACGTGGTAGCCGGCAAAAAGGGGAAGAAGAAGAAGCCGGCTCCAAACTCAGGCGCGGACAGGTCGCAGTCCCAGCAGGGCCCCAAGCCGGAACCGGCCCCCCAGACCCGGCCTCCAACCAAGAAGCGGCCAAGGAGAAAAACTCGTGCCCCCACCACTGCAGCTGTGGTCATTACACTGCAGGAGGACGCGGTGGAACGAGGGGCCACCTACAAGGACGCCCTGACCAAGGCCCGTCAGGAGGTGAAACTGCCGGATCTGGGTATCCCAGACGGCGTAAAAATTAGGAAGGCCGCCACGGGAGCGCGCATCATCGAGCTCCCGAAGGGGGTCGATGGTGAGACGGCTGACCGCCTGGCGCAAAAGCTCCGTGATGTCTTTGCAGGAACGGCTAGGGTGTCCAGGCCAGTTAAATGCTCCACGCTCCGTGTGTCTGGCCTGGATGACTCGGTAGACAAGGAGGATGTGCTGTCTGCGATCCTCGCAAAGACTGGCTGCGGTGTGGAGCATTTAAAGGGGGGGGAGATACGCCCTGGTCCGGGTGGCACTGGAACCATGTGGGTCCAGTGTCCCGTGGCGGCCGCCAACACCCTGTTCGCGGCAGAACGACTCTTGGTGGGCTGGAGCTCGGCGAGAGTCCACAGCATGGAGGTACGGCCTATGAAGTGCTACCGCTGCCTAGAGATAGGACACACGAGGCAGCAGTGCACAAGTGACACTGACCGCAGCGAACTCTGCTATCGCTGCGGTCAGGCAGGTCACAAGGCGGCTGAATGCTCGGCGAAGCCGCACTGCGTGGTCTGCGCCAGTGCGGGCCGGTCGGCCAATCACACGATTGGGGGGAGAAGCTGTCTCCCTCCCAAAAAAGGAGCTCGCAAGGATAAGGCCGGAAGGACCCCGGCTTCACAAAAGGAGGGTCGGTCGAAAGGCCAAGGCCAGGAGGAAATGATAGTCGATCACAACAATGGATAGTGATCGGCTACATTTCCTCCAGGCGAATCTCAACCACTGCGCCGGTGCCCAGGACCTATTGTTCCAGGCTCTGGCGCAGTGGCAAATTGACTTTGCGGTGGTGGCGGAACCGTACTATATCCCAGCCCGGTCCAATTGGGCTGGTGATACGTCGGGTTCTGTCGCCATCTGCAGTGCTAGTGCCAATCGGCCGCTTTCCCTCAAGGAAAGGAGCCAGGGCTTCGTCTCGGCCCATTGGGGGAGATTTATTGTGTTCGGGGTATACTTCTCCCCTAACAGAGTTCTAGCCGAGTTCGAGGTCTTCCTCAGCGGACTTTTAGAGGCGGTAAGAAGAGCGGCCCCGCTGCCCATAATTCTTGCTGGAGACCTGAACGCCAAGTGCACGGCTTGGGGCTCCCCTACCACTGACCCACGAGGGGACGTTTTATTAAGGTGGATCACCACGTCCGGTCTCGCTCTTTTAAATCGCGGCAACGCGCCCACCTGCGTTAGGCACAACGGGAGTTCCATTGTGGATCTATCTTTTGCCAGCCCAGCGATTGCGAGACTGGTCCAAGACTGGAGGGTGATGGAGAATATGGAGACGCTGTCTGACCATGTGTATATTCAGTTCAGCGTCTCGCAAACCAGAACGCCGAGCGTCTCCTCAGGTCGCCCAGAAGGACCGCTTGAGTTCCCGCGATGGACCCTGTCTAAGCTAGACATTGATGCGCTGGAGGAGGCAGTCATTGTTGAGGCCTGGAACCCGGTGCCCACGGCTCCAGTCTCTGTGAGCGATGAGGCGCTATGGTTCCGGAGGGCCTTGACCAGTGTCTGCGACGCCTCCATGCCCCGCTGGCGCCGTCGACCACCAAGGAAACAGGTCTACTGGTGGTCTGACGAAATCGCGGATCTACGGGGCGCCTGCATTACAGCCCGTCGTGCCTTTCAAAGGCAACGGAGACGCCGCCCTCAAAATGAGGCCCTGGTGACACAGCTGCGGGAGGCCTACGCGGACACCAGAAAGGCACTAAAGCAGTCCATTTGCCGTGCTAAGGACGCTGCCAGAGAAGAGATGCTGGCCGATCTCGATAGAGACCCGTGGGGCCGCCCTTACCGCTCGACACGGGGCAAAATCAGCCGTGGTCCACCGGTGGTGGAGTCGCTCCCACCAGATCGGCTGACTGCGATTGTGACGGTGTTGTTCCCAGCGCCTGAAGGCGAGGAGCATCGATCCTTTGAGCCCGGACCTGCCGAGGGGGTGACGCCGGTGTCGGAGGGCGAGATCGGCGCTTCAATCCGAAGGTTGAAGGGGCGAAAAACCGCCCCAGGCCCAGATGGCGTTCCAGGCCGGGTCTGGGTGAAGTGCTTAGGCCCACTTGAAGAGCGCCTGCGGGACCTGTTCAGCTCTTGCCTTGAGCAAGGGGAGTTCCCTCAGTGCTGGAAGGAGGGCAAACTTGTTCTCCTACAAAAGGAGGGTCGTCCACCTGACTCTCCCTCGGCCTACCGGCCGATCGTATTACTCGACGAGGCCGGGAAGCTGCTGGAGCGAGTAATTGCATCCCGCATTATCCAACATCTAATGCGGGAGGGCCCCGACCTTTCTGAGGCCCAGTATGGTTTTCGTGCCCAGCGCTCTACCATCGACGCCATACTTGATGTCAAGGCGTTCACGGAGGAGCAAGTGGCGAGGGGCGGTTCAGTGTTGGCGATATCTTTTGATATCGCCAATGCCTTCAACTCTTTGCCCTTCTCAAGTATTGAGGAGGGCCTCGAGTTCCACGGGGTTCCTCGCTACTTGCGCAAGCTTGTGGCGTCGTACCTCCGAGGGAGAGAGGTGGTGTGCGTAGGGCGAGATGGTGTGCCGGTGCGGCGCCTCACATGGTGCGGTGTTCCTCAGGGGTCGGTTTTAGGCCCTCTCCTGTGGAACATCGGCTATGATAAGGTGTTGCGTGGCGCTCTCCTCCGGGGACTGCATATCGTCTGCTATGCAGACGATACCCTACTCCTAGCCCGGGGGAGATCGTTCGAGGAGGCCACCCGCCTAGCGCAAGCCGGTTCGGGCCTAATAGTTGCCCGCATTGAAAGGCAGGGCTTGAGAGTGGCCTTGGAGAAGACAGAGGCACTCTACTTTTATGGTCGTGGTAGGCGTCCTCCTGCGGGAGCGACACTCCGCATCGGCGAGGTCGACGTCCGGGTTGGGTCTGAGATGAAATATCTCGGACTCTGCCTGGATGGAAGGTGGACTTTCGCCGAGCACTTCCACAGGCTGGCCCCGAGGCTTATTAAAGCGGCTGCGGCGCTGGGGAGTCTCCTCCCCAATGTCGGAGGGCCAGGGTCTAGCTGCCGCCGGCTCTATATGGGGGTCATCAGATCGATGGCCCTCTATGGTGCACCCGTGTGGGTGGATGCCCTGAGCGCCTCTAATAAGGCATTGCTGCGACGTCCGCAGCGTGCCATGGCACGCAGGGTAATCCGCGGCTACCGCACGGTAGCTGGAGAGGCGGCGTTTGCCCTGGCCGGTTCCCCGCCATGGGAGCTGGAGGCCCGCGTGCTGGCCGAGGTGTACCGGCGTAGCGCGCAGGTGAAGGAGCGGGGTGGTGAACCGGCTCCGGAGCAGGTGGCGAGGTGGCGCCGCCAGGCTCGCGTAATTTTACTGCAGTCCTGGCGGACCCAGCTGGCATCGCCGAATGCTGGATTGAGGGCGGTGGAGGCCATTCGGCCTCATTTGACGGCATGGCTGGAGACCTGCCACGGCCTCTCGTACCGGATGGTGCAGGTGATGACCGGGCATGGCTGCTTTGGTCATTACCTGCATCATGTGGCCAGGCGGGAGGCATCTCCACGGTGCCATCATTGTGACTGCGCGGACGATACCGCGCAGCACACTCTTGCGGAATGCCCGGCGTGGAGTGATCCGCGTGCGGAGCTGGTCGAGGTTGTAGGGCGGGATCTCTCTCTGCCAGCTATCGTCGGACAGATAGTCCGTAGCGCAGAAGCCTGGAGGGCGATGGCCTCCTTCTGTGAAACAGTCGTGACACAGAAGGAGACCGCAGAGAGGGATCGGGAGAACGATACGTCGTCCGACCCAA